>CARXXK010001395.1:0-237824 GCA_949089665.1 Macrosiphum euphorbiae
TAGTAATAACTAATAAGTACTAATGACTTATTATTATTATTGTTGTTATTAATTATAGTATTATTATTCGTCCCGTATATTTTATTCATATGACTTTATTTTATGAATACGGATTTACGAAAATAAGAAATTAAGTTTATTATAATTATTATTAGTCATTCTGACTTGAGTACTCAGACTATACAGTATACACCTTTGGTTACAGGTCTATATTATTTTATTTTATTTTTCCTAGCGTTTTTTATAATAATTTTTAAATAATATGGCAAATAAAACAAACAAAGTTAAACGCCCATCTAGAAAAAATATATCTAGTAAACTTATTTTAAAGCGGTATAATAAAAACAAAAGGTAAGTTTTTACAATATTATTAATTTCTTTTTGATATAGAATGTATAAAATAGTTAAGTATTTTCATACCGTAAGTTTAAATTATAGAATGAACTCAACTTTATTCTTTTATTATATAAATACAATAATACCTATAATATATAAATTATTATAAATAATTAAAAAATATCATTTTTATATAATATTTTTTAAGTTGTACTTCTAGTCCACTACCATTGGGTGAAACTTCTATGGAAATAATAAATGAGTCTGATACTTCAACTACTACATTGGTTTCTAATAGGTTTGTTAATTTTTTAGTAATAAGCTTATACATTCATTATAAATTATTCAATTATTGTTATTTTAATATTTAATAAGTTTTAACAACCAAATTACAAGATATATTAAACGTGACCACTGCAAGTTCCGCTTTCAAGCTTAGTTTCCCGCTGTCCAAAGGTGTAAACACTCATAGGCCATAGTCTATATAGTCTATAAATAAAAATCATAAAAAAAATAAGTACCTAATTCGTATTTTAAATTTAAATACATCGTTATTTCGGATTTGCGGATCCAAAAAATATAAAAATCCAGCTAAATATTATAATTTAATTTACCATTTGTCTGTTTTTGTTTTGTAATTTTTATAAAAATAATTATTGTTTTACACTGTGTAATGTGTTTTACTATATTTTTAGTATTATCATTTTTCGAAAAAACTTATTATGGTTTTCCTATTGAAATTCATAAGTGTCTTGCTTTGAGTAAAAAATATTATGGTCACGTTAGGTATATTCGACACCTACTTTCCCGCTTTTTTTTAAATTGCTATTAGTTATAATTTTACAACTAATTTATAATTTTTATAATACTAGAGTTAAAGTTAATGTTTTTTCAAACGATGATAACCTAACCTAACCTAACCTAACCTAACGATTATTTTAATATCCAAAACTAAAAAGGATGGAAAGGGCTGAATTACAACTCCTAAGTTCATACTTTGGATGCGATACCATTTTAGGGAATCTATGGTTAAAATATCACGTTTATACTTTATATCACTACGAAAAGAGCACCACAAACATTGCACTTTTTTCGTTGCACATATTAATGTCAACAATCGAATACCATTTACCAATTTACCATTATTACCTTAGCTACCTACCTAATTAAGAATTCAAATTTATGATATTGTAAGAAAAGTAACTGTGATAAAAAAAATGTAAAGTAATTAATTACGATTATAATAATTAATTAAAATAATAATATTGATTTTTATGATCGTATGTTAAAATAAAAATAATGAAGTATGTTTACAAACAATTATGTTTGTTATTTTTTTTTTTTTTTTTTTTTTTTGAGGGTGTCATTAGATCGAACAGGGACAAATGGACGCGGCCGTTTGGACGCGACCATTTGGACGCAGCCGTTTGGACGCGAGGTCATTTAGACGCGGCCGTTTGGGCGCGTGGACATTTGGACGCGAAAAAAACATATATTATATTATAACCATAATCGATGTTATGGAATTGTATTAAGCCTATTAGTTGTACTTTTATCGTTTCTATATATTATCTATTATTAAGTCACCCATTTCTGTTTGCCACAATATATACATTATACTTTTATCGCGATATTAGGAATTATCCGACGTTATCGAAAAACGATATCGAGAAACGACATAGTTGATAAAATCCACTTGCAAACCAACGACAATTTTAATTGACCGAAAGCAGTGGTTAGATTTACATTACTTTTACTATAATATATTATAATATTTGAGTTAGCTATGGCCTTAATGAAGTCAAATCGAAATGAATACATTTTTACTGAAAATGGTTTTATATATTTATTTGACAAACTAAGTTCTGATTCGCTTAAAAAATTTTGGCGCTGTAAATACAAACGTGAGTGCAAGGCACGCGTTCATACAGGAATTGATAGTTTAGAAGTACTGAAACGCATTAATGAACACACTCATGATTCGGAGGCTGCAAAAGTCGAGGCGATGGTTGGCATTAATCGTTTGAAAAATAGAGCGGCTGAAACTATGGAACCAACATCAACTGTAATCAACGAATGTATTTCTGGATTATCAGAAGCGGCTAAGGTAATACTATTTTGTCAATTACAAGTAAGCCACTGTAATGTATTATGTTAAATTTGAATCAAATGCAAATCTTGTGTTACATTTTAAAATCTTAGATTTAAAAAGAAAAATTTTTATGAATTTTTAACTCTAAATAATTTGCAAATTTTCGTCATTTTTACGTATTTTATCAAAATTTCAACTTTAAATGCTTAGAAAAAAAATTGTGACTACAGATAATTTATTTTAGCTCTAGCAAAATCGGTTTTGTCGAAAATCAATGTTGCGTAAAAAT
The DNA here is from genome assembly GCA_949089665.1 of Macrosiphum euphorbiae. Taxonomy (NCBI): domain Eukaryota; kingdom Metazoa; phylum Arthropoda; class Insecta; order Hemiptera; family Aphididae; genus Macrosiphum; species Macrosiphum euphorbiae. Next base: position 2,718 of record CARXXK010001395.1, read on the forward strand.
TCCCGTTTTTTTCTTAAAAAAAAAATTAAAAAAAACACACATCATTGTAAAACCAATACATTCATCGCTTCGCTTAGAATCTAAAAATGTATTTATTTATTTATTTAATTTATTTTAAATTAGGGTGCAATTTCATCAAGTCAAGCATTGAAAAAAGTAGTACGACGGAAACGAAAAGAAATTCAAGCATCACCAAATGCACCACAAGATCTACTAACTTTGGAAATACCAGATTCCTTTAAAGTGTACTCACCATCAACAGGTTTGACTGAACCATTTTTACTTGACGATAGTGGACCAGGCGTCGATCGTATTTTAATTTTTGGAAGAAACCGTAGTTTAAACATTTTATACAATTCAAAAGTTTGGTACTGTGATGGAACGTTTAAAATCGCTCCAGCTATTTTTTCTCAAGTTTTTGTGATACTTGCTGAAGCTTTGGGTGGTGTACACCCACTTATATACGCTTTATTGCCAAACAAACAAGAAAAAACGTACACTCATTTATTTAAAATGTTAAACCAATTAAAGCCAGGATTAAACCCGACTTCAATATCTTGTGATTTTGAGCAAGCAATACTAAAATCTATAAAAACTGAATATCCTAATACTGAAATTTATGGTTGTCTTTATCATTTTTCCAAAAATGTTTATAAAAAATTATGTGACCTAGGGATTGTGTCAAATTATCGAAATAATTCTGATTTTTCAATCTTTGTGAAAATGGTTGTAGCATTGACATTTATTCCAATTAATGATATTGATTTGGCAATTGAATCGTTGTCGGGATACTTACCAGACGAATTACAGCCCTTACTAGACTGGTTTGAAGACAATTATGTTGGACGAATTAATAGAAATCGAAGAGGTCGTCGATTACCTTTATTTCCTCCTAATATTTGGAGCATGTATAACAGAGTTTTGAATGGAAAAAATAGAACCAACAATCACGCCGAAGCTGCTAATCGAAGACTAAACATGGAGATGGGCGTTAACCATCCAAGTTTGTGGTCTTTTATAACGTGTCTTCAAAAAGTTCAGTCAGGTAGAGACTTTTATTATAGTCAATTAGAAGCAGGAAATAGTCCCCCTAAAAAATTAAAAAAATATATTGATGTTGATAAGAGAATTTTAAAAATTGTTCAAAATTATGAACAAAGTGAAAATTTAACATTTTTGAGAGGGATAGCCCAAAATATTTCAGTACATAAATAATTTGTAATCGATGTAATTAATTGTACTGTAATTTTTATTTTACTGTAAATTTGATGTAATTTTTATATTACTGTAAATTCGATATAATTTTTATTTTACTGTAAATTCGATGTAATTTTTATTTTACTTTATTTTATTTTACTATTTTTATATGTATTATTATTTATGTTTTTTTCGCGTCTAAATGTCCCCGCGCCCAAACGGCCGCGTCTAAATGACCTCGCGTCCAAACGGCTGCGTCCAAACGGCTGCGTCCAAATGGCCGCGTCCATTTGTCCTAGATCGTCATTAGATTACCGATTCAACAATTGTAGTGTATCAAATGGTAGTTATAAGAAAAAATTGTTTAGCGCTTGTAAATTTAACCTGTACCCATTATTTTAATTAAAAGTATTAATGCATATTTTACTTATCTTTGGAGGGCCATAGTTAATAAACTAGCGAACCAAAATTGACGATTCGACTACCAAAATGTTCAGAAAAAAAAGCTTTACCAGAATCCATTAAAAAATATAGTGGTTACCATTTGAAAAAAAAAAGTTGATTTTGCTATTGGTACACCTGCGTCTTTAAACATTTTGAAATTGTTATAAAAAAATTGCTTGTTAAAAATAAAGAAACACGTCTTTTTTCGTTTTAACGAAATTCCATATCATCGTTCCGTAATCGTCAAAAAACCCCGCGTACAATGACATAAGATACACCCTGTATACAGATATATACATATATACCGTGTGTTCACCAATTTAGGGAACACTGAATTTCTCGGCTGGATTATGTTGGAATAAATCAAATTTTTTTTTACAAGCTTGTGGTATATACATACACATTTTCAGATAAATTTCAAATTTTTAAACCCTTTGGTACGCGCATGCGCAATGCAACTTACTTTTTTTTAATAGCAACAGGTAGTTTTGATACCAAATTCAGATAGACTGAATTTTTTTAAATCATTTTGACCAGTTGACCATGGCTCTAAAACCAAAATTGACTGAATGAGAGCCATTCAAATTTCAATAAATAATACATTTTTACAATTCACTATAAAATGCATAAAACCATTTATAATTATTTATTATTGGTTACTTTTTGAATATCTTTACGTATTATTTTTTTTATACGTGTTATAAATAAGATTGTTATAAACTGTGTGGGGTACTAATGTTTGGTGTGGACTTATTGGTGGAAAATTGTTAGGTCCGTATTTTTATGAAGAAAACTTAACTGCAATTTAGCATTTTTAACAAATGTTTTACAATTGATGTTGGAAAATTTACCATTAGCTACACGTCAAACCCTCTATTTTCAGCAGGACGGAGCTCCTGCTCATAATGCGCATATTGTTCGAGATTACTTGAATCGGGTATATGAGGGAAAATGGCTTGGCACTTATGGACCCATTGAATGGCCAGCAAGATCTCCAAATATATTAGTGTATTACAGTCTATATAATATACTAGTTGTGGTATATACCTACTGGTTAATATTTAGTATTTATTACCTATATACCATATAGGTTCAGTTAGCTATATAGCCCAGATATAGTGGATGAATGTTTTATTTGAACTTCGAACAATGCAAGTCGTATGACCTTTTATCCGTCAAATTATGTTTGGAAACCTAAAATGTTTTTTTATATTTTGTCATCCACATATTTTTTTTTTAATATTTTAAGTTATACAGATATTACATTTCAAGATGGAAAGGTGGCGTTTGAATAATTTTGGAAAAAGGTGGGTTTGAGTGGGTTAACCTACGATTTTGACTCAGGAGGACAGTGATCGAAATAAAGGGGCTGATTAGTTAACTACGTTACAGTCTCTCACTCTCTCGTATTTTATGTATACTTAATAGTTAATATGTATGAACCTTTGATTATAATATACCTACTTATAAATTATAGTAGGTATTACTGTATTAGTGTCCATCTAGTGTCTACTTATATATTTTAAATTAAATTCATATGTATTTTTTTTTAAATTATCTATTTTACAATCATTTAGAGTAAATTTGTGGCTTTTATTTGTAAAAAGAAAAAAGGTTCTACTACCATAATAAACTTTTTATAAATGGTATAAAAAGTGTGAGTGTTTGAAAAAAATTTCCCAAAATAAGAATTTGAATAAATTTACAACCATACGAAAAAATGTGGATAAGAACGTTTGGTCAATAACTCGCCCTATACATAAAATATACTTAAATTAATAGGTAAAATATTTCTAACGGATATACCACATAAAATTACATTTTTGTTTTTTTATACAGGGACCTCTGGTACCTATTATCAAATAATATGTAGGTATAATATAATATTAAAAATTTAGCTCAGATATGGCGTCAAACTACAGATACCTATAGTAAATCTAATCTTTGGTTAGAATGGCAAAAAATAAAATTGTCCCACCAAATTCCTCAAGTTACGCCAATAGTTGGGTATCTACCCATCAATGTAAAACATTATAAAGCTTCGCACGACGCTGTGGAAAGCTGTCAGTACCACGGTTCATTTGCACACACAATTATCCAACGGGAAAAAGCTGAAAACTCTCTCAACGTACAATATATTATAAATATATACCTTATTTTACACTTTTCAAAATTGGAGTTGTGCTGAATACGATCCAGTGTCAACGCTTGTGACAGGTAAAATAAGTCTTATATTATATTTTTATTATCTTTTAATTCCGTTAATTGCGTTCATTTGGTACAAATGACAATCAACGTAATAAATATTACGATGGTAATAGGTAAAAATAATTTTGTGTTTTTATCCTTTTTTTTTTTTGGTGGTATAAGTACATATAATTTAATATTCTATTTTTTTTAACGTAATTAAATTGTTTTTTTTTACAATTTAAATGGCACTTGTTAGGAATGGAAATTATATTTTTTTTTTTTGCCTTGGACATGGTACTTACCGGGTTTGTTCATCGGGACATATTAATAATATTGTTAATTTAAATAATATACTTGAATTACCTAGTTAATGTTATAAATAATTACAGTTTACTTAAGAGTTAAGACAAATTAGTTTGATATATAAAATTAAATAAATGTATAATTGTTAAATCGTTATAAAACCAAAAAAAAAAAATTTGAATTTTTTAGAAAATAAATTTAAAAAATTTTTTTTTGTGAAATAAAACCTGTCTTAAATAATATTTCATGATAATAAAAGATATCACATGTTTAAATGTAAAAATTATAAGTATTTATCATTTACAAGCTAATAGTAATAAACTTATAATAACTTATATAATTTGTATTCAAAAATAATTTATTGCCAAATTCTGAAAAAAAAAATTATTTTATCAACACTTCAATAAAAGTGTAATAATAACAAATAAAAATAAAAATCATATTTCACTATTAAGGCTGTCAGAGCAGACAATTTGGAATATTAGCATTTTATTATAATATATTTAATAGGTAATTATTTGGGCTCGGAACTTAATGCACTTAAAAAGTACTAAATATGCATGCACTTATGCGCTTAAAAAAGTACAAATATGCTCTAAAAATATGCACTTAATAATACAGAGTAACTTGAATGTTTAAGATAAATAAAATATGTTTTAGAGGGTGATATTTGGGTATATTTTAATTATTTATCAGGCATGCTTTTATTGAATTTTTTTCAGATAAACATAGTTAAGTACGAGTACCTAATAATAAAATAATAATTGAAATAAATAACGTAATGGTATGCATAAATAAAAAACTTTTTAAACATGTTCTCTAACATTCCAGGCGGTCTTAGCCTTCACAGACACATCCATAAACACATAAATGCTATATATTGAGCTAGATTTTCCAGATATATTTTTTTTAAACAAAATACACTTTTCTTTTTGAAAGTTTTTGTACTACTTACGTGTATAATATTCCTCTTTATATTATTATTTGAAGTAATTACCAACATTACACGATGTTTATTAATATCATAGCTATCACATAATTTAAATAAAAAAATTTGGTTAGCTTTATGTCGAACATCAAATAGATAAGCTTTAGTCTGACCAAATTATATCGAGAAAAAAATCGTGGTTTCAGTTAATTAGATATCTAAATATCTTTACTTTTATGCAAGGATTTGTTATATATTTTCACATCTATTAAATTGAAAAATCAAATATCTGATAAAACCCTTTAATGAAATGTGTACTTGTAAGTTGTATTTATAGTTTATGTTTGATATCTTTAAGCTTAAACTTTAAAAAGAATTATCTTCAAAAATAACACAGCTAGGTAGTCAATACGTCTTATATAAAAAAAAGTACCTAGGTTATAGTTTGAAAAAAGAAATTTACATTTAGTTACAGTGAATATCATTAAGGTAAAATTAATAGTAGTAGATTAATTAAAAACAGTTGAATTTCATTTCATGAGTTATATAAATATATTTTTTTTGTTTCATCCAAATTTACTGTAACGGACCATTTCTGCATACCGCACAAATGCTTAGAATATTCAATGATTCTAAGACTTTTGTGGACATGAAAGTTATATGCCCCATTGAAAATATTACAGGATACTTAGGCACAACAGAATGGAAAAAAAATCCAAACAAGGACACAATGAAAGGTTTTATCAAAATATGTTTCGACAAAGAAGGTTCTGAATTTGAAACATGGATTCCTACTGATTTTAATTCTAAACCAAAATTTCGTGAAAGCATTAAGGATACAAATTTAAGTGAATGGGCATCTGCGATAAATAATAAATGGAAAGAATTAGGAAGAAAGATCATAGATGACGTACGCGTAAATCCCACGAACTATTCATTAATTTATGTCCCAAATCCCATTATAATACCATGTGGTAGGTTCCGTGAAATTTACTATTGGGATTCCTACTGGATTATTAGAGGTTTACTAATATGTAAAATGAACTTTACGGCCAAAGGTTTAATTAGTAATTACATTTCAATGATCCAAACTTATATGGACACGTACCGAACGGTGGTAGAATTGACTATAGTAAGCGTTCACAACCACCGTTGCTCATCCCTATGGTAAAAAGTTATGTAGATGTGACGAATGATATAATTGAAAATATTCAATATTTGGAAGTGGAATTATATTACTGGATAACTCAGCACAATGTAACAATTAATGAGGACGGAAAAAAATACACGCTTGCTGTTTATAAGGATAATTCAACAGGACCACGACCCGAATCCTACAGGTAAATTCAGTTTTGTATTTCATAGAAGTTATCTCAAATGTAATATATGGGCTTATACATATTAATTGATGTTACTGATTATTTCTTATTGAACACTAGCATGGGTGGAATTAATAATTCACGTATTTGCCTACGAATCACACATATTTACTTTGGGTTATTAGTAAATATCTACATTTCAATTTTTTATAATTTCAAAATATTATGTTTTGTTTTATAACAGGGAAGATATGGTGGTGAAGGCTAAACCCTCTACAACTGAAAGTGAAAAAGAAAACTTTTATTCAGAGATCAAGGTGGCAGCTGAATCTGGTTGGTGTTTTTCGAGCCGTTGGTTCATCCTAAATGGAACAAGTGAAGGTAATACTAGTTTTTGTATTTATTATATATATATATATTTCCAGCGACTCTTAAAATCGTTCACAGTGTATTGTGCTTTCTGCATTTGCTTAATAATCGGTAAAATAAGTTTACTCTGTTACTGTAATAGTAACAACAAAATAAAATAAAAACGCCATTTATTTTTAAAACAATAGATTTGGGCTCAGCGTACTTACTTCTCAGTACTTATATCTCTGCAGGACATTTTTCCTTGTATCTATATAGCTCAAGCGAATATTATGTAGGTAGTAGGTATATAATATTATTATGGTTTTTATTTCTTACTATCATTAATATTATTTTACAAAATACACTTTTATTCTATAAGCCTCTATTCATATTTTGCCTTTTTCTGTCTATCTATACCACGCGTGTGCCGGAAAATGTGTAGGTAATATATAACAATACATTAATTATAGTTAGGTACCTGTATACCCTCCATACTACGTATTCGTGTATAGCTATAAATATTAAAGGCATTGTTCTGGTCACCTTTGATTGAAATTCAAATTTACTAATAGGAAGAAATATTAAAAAATATATAAATATATAAATTGGATATCCAAAATGGAAAATTATAAAATATATTTATGCACATCAGCTAATAGTAGAACTAGGTACTATAGGTAACTTGTAGGGGGTATCAGTTATAATTATACTATTTTAGCTGACCCCTGCTTAAATTATTGGAGGGATAGTTCACACTGAATCGTTAAATTGTCAACTACTGGCCCTATAAATTCTATGTAACTACTCCTTGCGGCTATTATTATATTTTGAATTAAATTAATTTAAACTAAGTTAATTTTTTTTATCCAATCGTTTTTTGATATTTTATAATTTAATATTGTTTATTATAGAACAGTTCATAATTTTTTTAAACAAAAAAATGATTATGTAGTTTGCCATTTCGAGAGGCCACATTTACTGGAAAACAACTGTGGGTCAGGTGACCTACTGTCGCTACTGACCTCCCCCCCTGGGAACGCCCATGATGGACAGTTTAATTTTGAATGCACCACCTACACATATAGTAAATTAAATAGGTAATTAAAACAAAAACGTTATAATATTTAGACGCTTATGTCTTATTATATTGTTTAGTGCCTACTGCCTCGTATTATAATTTACAAGATATTGTTACGTTGCCTGTGAATCCACGTGAAATTGATTCCTTGCTTATAGGTACGTCGAATAATAAAACTATTAAAACAAAATAATGTCATTAAACGGTGTTATACTGTTATAGGTATATTTCTTACTGTCATTGATGATAACCCATTTTCCAAGTAATAGTATTAACTGATTTTACTTATAAAGTTATAAGTTATGATACAATTATGAACATAAAATATGTTTGACAACTGACAAGTCGATGCTGCTATACAATATTATTGGTAGGTACCTACCATAGACATAATATAGATGGACTGCGCGTTCAGCCCTTATCATGTCAGTAATAATAAACTTATGTAGAAGGTAAATAATCATGGAAAAATGTTTATCTAACAGCTTTCCTCCATGATACGGAAATACGGAATCAATAGTCTTATCAGTTATCACTCTTATTTAAACCAAAATATACCTTGGAATAAAAACTGTAAAAATGTTTTATCCATGCTATTTTACCTTCTCATGTCTTGTTATTATGGCTGAATTTATTGATGGCGTGGGGGGAGGAACGCGCAGTCCATCTATATTATGTCTATGGTACCTACCGTGTCAACTGTCGGTGACGAATGACGATAACCGTTTCCTGATAAAAAAATAACAATTTTAGCTAGAAATAATAAATGAAAACAAAAATCAAATATGGGGACGCTTTTCTAGCATAATTAAATGAAGGAGAACAATGAAATCCATGAAAAAAATTAAAGCGGACTCCGTCAGAATACGTACAACCTCAATTCGAACGCTGATTATCATGATGAAATTTAAAACGCGGGTAAAAACACAAATTATTGTGGATAATCATTAATGACCTAATATATAAAAAATGAATAAAGCATTCATAATTAATAAATTAATTGATAAAAATGGTATTGCAATTTGCGATGACAAACGGAAAAATTATATGTGATGTATTTAACATTTTTTTTTTTCTAATGTTGGTAAAAAAAAATATCAAACAATATCAAACAAAAAGGTTATGAAGAAAAACCATAGGAGGATAAAAAAATTAAAAGTATTCACCACATTAGAACATTGACAATCACAATTCAAAAGGGTTTTTTACTTTTTTATATGTTTAACGAAGTTAGACACGTATTTAATCTTCAAATAAAACATTTAGGTAATACGTATAGGTATATTACATATAGGTAATTTGTATTACTTGCACAGTCAATCTTAATCCTAAATATTATGTAATGATTACATGGGGCCAAGCATAACTAATATTATAAAAGTTATTTATTTATTTATTTACATCAATCAATTAAAAATAACAGTAAATAACTTAATTAAATATTTGTCAAACAAATTCAAGTACAGCAGTAGGTACCTACCTTGCGATTATGTTCTTAGTGAATTAACTATAAAACGATATTACATTTTTCTACTGAATCATACTATAAATGTAGCTCTGTGTTACAGAAATTATGTGACCCCTCCCCACCCTCATTATAATTTCATAATTATGCCACTGACCTATACCTACCACCTTATACAAGATACTCAAATAGTCAAACATGTGATGCATCTTCTATTTTAAATATTAATTGTTACATAATATTATAATTTTTAGTTTGTGTATTTCTGCATTAGAACACTATGCGTATTGCATAACAACTATAGTCTATAACAATTAACAATACCATTTGATAACGAGTGCATGATCTATATTATAATATTATGAAACCAACAATTAACGAATAATAAAATATACTGTATGATAACAATAATATACAACACAATAGTAACTTTTCAGTGTAAATAATTGGAACAATATCAACGATTGCAATTATTATGATGACGTTTTCTAACCTGCAGTAGAAACATGTTGCATCCTGCATTCCTGCTCAATAATTTATTATATACCTCGGAGTCAGTCAAGTAAAGAACTTGAGTAAAAGTATTTCAATACTATGACTATATACAATAGTATTTCATTTTGATTTTAATCGTGTAAAATAAAATAAAATATATTGAGAATTTATATAATAGGTAGAAGGTAGGTATATTTTTTATTGTAAACTATAATACCCAACCTCAAGCGGGGGCCCGTATTTTACAGAAAAATTTTTTTGTTTTGTTAATTTAACATTTTTACCGAATAAACATAAAATTATTTTTTTGTTTTTATATGCTGATGTAGAAGAATACACGGTTATATTTTTTAAACATTCATAGAAATGATATCTTGACATTATTATACTAATAGTTTTTTTAAGCTTTCATGAAATGTTAATTAAACCATTAATATTGATACTGAACTATTAATGTATTTAAATGATACATTTAATGTTTAAAATTACAAAATGTTTATTGGGTAACACACATACACAATAAGCAAAAATAAGTAACGACCCACTTTTTCAAAACATTCAGATAACTTTAGATGTACACAAATAATATGATCTCAAATTTCCGATACGTTTCTCATTATTAATTCTAAATCATATCTTGATTCTTGTTGTATAATTAATTTTCTTAATTTAATGAATACCCTGAATTGATTACAATTCGCTAAGAATTCCATTTCTAATTTTTCCCTTGACCAATTTATCATTTGTTCAAATTTCCCAAAAATAATATAACTGTATCATTTAAAAATATTAATGAACATTTATTGTACTTACCAATTATATCAACATTTAAAAATGTATTTTATACAATCAAAAAATGTAATCTATTAAATAATAAATATAGACTCATAAGTCATTTTATAAATATTTATTGAAAACAAGACACATAGGTAAAATGAAAAAATGTTAGATTAAAGGCTGGTTATTGATTATTAAATTTAAAATAATGTTAATATTGTTTTTCAATAATAATAGTAATAATACATTATAAATTAATACATCAATGATTTATACGAGGTTATTTTTGAAATATATAGACATTTTTTGACCAGTGATTTATGTTGATTTTTGGAATTAATTGGGAACTACAGAGTTGCAAATCAGCCATTTCAGGTGTCAAAAATACTTTTTTCTGCATCATTGTGACATTATTACTGTTATCACAAAAGATTCTGGCAAGCGTTACTTTTCTGATTTCTGTCAGTTGATCTGAAATATTAAAAAAATTTAGTTAAAATCAGGATCATTTATAAGAAAAACATTTCAGATATACTAACATTCATTGAATATAATTATTAAATCGTAAAAATATCTATCTGCCATTCTAGTTCTTATAAACTGTTCTCTAATGATACATCTCATCGTTGGGCCAACCATTGAGTCGTAGTACTCTGCGTAGATAGCCCTCTGACAAGCTGATAAATGTAATTTAATAGTAAACCAGTTGGTCCGTTGTAATGTTATTTTAGCGAAAGACTTGCGTTGATCACTCGGCCTTCCGTATATAAACTAAACAAAAACAGAGGTACATATAAATTAATAATTATAAGTAGGCTAAAGTACCATCACACAACTAAATGTGATGATTCACTTTACAAACAAAAGCACAGCAATCGACATCTTAAAATATTGTTGGGGCGGGTACATATTATATAGTTGTCATATATTGTTGAGTCTGCAATGTAGACAGTCGTCAATATAATATATTTTAGAAACTTTTAAATTTAGATAGGTCATGCAATTTGTGGTGAGGTGACAGTAGAATTTTTCTAAACTATAACACAACCAAGTAGACCATATTTTAAAGAATCTTGAGTCATTCTAATTTAGAAGGAACCAACGTATAAAAGACAAGCACATACTATCGTACTTTACCAGTGCTAATTAAATTTGTTTTGAAAGAGTCAGTCTAAGTGCACGAGGTTAAGGCGTCGTAGGTCTAAGCGTGTGGGCCAACATATTATGTTCATACATAAAACCTAGGAGGTAACAAATTCATTGGTTAGTGCCTATTTGTTGATAAATCATATTATGTAAGTACCTTAAAGGGAAAAAAGGTTGGATATTATATATGTTAGCTCCCACACGGTGTAAGAATAACTTATGTAGGTATTAGTTCCTACACTGATACCAAAGTAACCTAGCTATACACAATAATAATAATGATAATATTATTATACCAGGTGTGCAAGAACCGGATGGTGTCCCTTATCATGGAATTAGTTGAATTCATTCAATAATTCAAGCCCGTTCCGCCTGGTGTAGTTTTCCCCGAGCGGCGCTAGCAGCCACTCAACGTAAGTGATGTGCTGTATGGACGCCATAACGATTTTCCTGGCCTCCTGAAAAATACATTCGTCGTCACATTGCGGGTTGATGTGTGACAGTAGTTTGGCTAATCGGTTGTGTTCCCTCATCCACAATGTGTGAATGACCGTCAGTTGGGGAAGAGCGTTTGCCCGGATGTGACACTGCCATACTGACAGGCGTTTCATTTAGTGTCTTCAAGCGGCATATACTGCGGCTGCAGCAGGTCGCCTTGGCTCTTGTTATCGCAGCCCATGCTTGTCAATAGTTGGCCAAGTTGGTGGTTCTCAACGACCAAGTTTGTTTTGCCGACAAACCGCATATCATCGACCCATTTAAATAATGAGTAGCTTGGTTCATCTGCAAAAAATAACCATGTTTTAAGTTAAATTTGTAATTTTCTATGATTTTAAGAGAATTCGAAAAGTTATGCATGTGCACAACTCCAAACAGACACTGTTATTTTTTTGTAGATAGATTCCTTTTTAAAATTTTAATTAAAATTTCAATGGCAATATATACCAACCTATTAATTATTTACGTAATTTTAATTATTACAACCAACATAAATATATGTTTATGGTTATGGAATTATCTTATATTGCTCTTACTTGTTCCTTGGGTCCAAAAGTACAATCGGAACGCAAAACTCAATTACCTATAAGCTTATTTAACAAATTATCCAACAATATAAAGTGATTATAAAAATTGTTTTACAATAATGAAAATAGTATTTTAACCACTAATTAAGAGTTGCATAAAAACTTGACCAATTTAATGGTTCACTAAAAGACCATTTCACAAGCCACTAATTATGTTAAAGAGAACATTCAACATTAGCTCACTATTGATTCATTCAATATTTAGTAATTATAACCCGGCATAAATATTATTATATTATTTTTACAGTATCAACAAATTTTTAACTTACCTAACAGATATTTTATTTTTTGATGTATTATACTCATCAAACATCTATAATATGTCTTTCATTGAATGATATTCTTCTCTTAAATAAGCATTGAATTGATACTTTTTTTCGAAATGTTGTTGCTGTTCCTTTCCCACCAAGTATTATCAGTTTTTAATTCTCCGAATAACATCATATTTTGTCCTGTTGTATCAACAATATAAGAACCTATACTTAAAAAAATAAATACAAATTTAATTAAAACCCCTATCCTGTTTTAAAACCAACAAATATCTTACTATCACAAGTTGATGCTTCAGTAATATCTATGTTAATTGGAAGTTTAGATTCATAGTCTGTGTCTGGTACAAATCTGTATATATAATATTCTTGTAAGACATACTGTATTTCAGAAATCAAAACTTGTCACTGAAAATCATAATATTACAAGTTTTTAAACAATTTAATAATTAGGTATAGTTAATACCAGAACTTAAATGTACATAATATTAACGTAACAATTCGATAAAATATGTTTTTATGATGATCTTACGTACAACATTACTATAAGTAGATGGTTCATAAATTTCTTCTTGAACCTTAAGAAATGAATCCAATTCTTTTACAATATTAAGTGCTAATTTCTTTCCACTGTATCTCAACATTTTAATTATCTGCAACAAAATAATATTTATATAAAATTCATTATTTCTTATAACATATAATACATTTACCTAAAAAGTTATTTTAAATAGTTTAATATTAAAATATTAACAGTGAGAGAAAATAATCATTTAATGGAAACAAATAGCAACAACCAATTATTTTGTTATAATATGTAAGCATACAAATATTTAGGTAAAAGGTCACTTTATACAGTCGGTTGTTTAAAATTCATAACCCAGACAATTTGTACAGTTAGGTAAAAAGGTAGATTGCAGAACGAGGACACTTTGTATGATCAGGTAAAACTTTCAATTGTAGAACACAGACACTTTGTACTAAAATTCATAAAGTATATATATTTTAATACAAACAAGTCTGAAGTCATGCCCAGACCATGTTATTAAGCTTAAATATTATTGGGTAAATCTAATATCTTATACATTCCAAATAGGAGAGAATCGTTTGTTATTACTTATTACCAGGGCTCGTAAGTTCATGCATCTGCATGTTTTTTTTGCTACGCAGGAAAACATGCTAACTGTGATACAAATCCGTTTCATAACAATAGTAATAATAATATGAAGTTTGATAGTGCATGTTTTTGCATGTTTTGGGTGTAAAGTCATATTTGGCATATAGTTGATTTTTTACAGTCATTAGTGCATATTATTTCATAAAAATATTTTTTAGACAAATATTTGAAAAGTTTCTTCCGATTTTTGATATCTTGTTCCAATCGTCCAATATCGCATGGTAAATTATAATGGTTTTTTAAATTTTTTATTGATTAATTATTTAGCTAATTAATAAAAATATCGAAAATCGGGCTTCTTACGATTGTAAAAAAAGTTCTACTCTACAATTTTTATAATAGGTATTTTTACTGTAAACTACTTCAATAAGCCGTATTACTTCAATTACGAAACCATGGTTTTATGCCATATTTTGTCTACTAGTACGCCCTCTTAAGTCTTAAGTTGGAAAACATAAAAAATACACTTATAAAATATATATTACTAAATTATCCCAAAATGAAAAACCTAATATTTAATTCCAAATGTTTTCATTGTTGGTGCTGAATAAGGGTGTACACAAATTAAACAAAAATGACTACCTACCTAATTAAAATTTATAAAGATGTCAAAGCTATTTGAACTTCACAAGTATTAATTTAATTTTTTATTTTATTAATTTTGACTGTCAAATATATAAAAATAAAAAGGAATAAAATACTTTTAAAATGTATGGATTTATTCTTATTATTTTAAAATTTGGTCATGTTTTTTTTACATAATGCATATTTTGAGTTCATAATTTAAAAATGTGAAGGCATATAAATGTATATTTTCGAACTTTTAAGTGCATATTTTATTGCATATTTTTACAATTTTTAGTGCATGAATGCATGCTTATTTATGCATTTTTTAGTACATGAAGTTACGAGCCCTGCTTATTACCTATGAAAAGTAATTTTTATTTGTCATTTCGACATTTTGTACACTTTTTTAATTTACTTTTTAACATTACATATTTTGATAATAATATAATACAATTATAATTTATAATCATATTTGATTATTTTGATAATTTCAAGATTTTTAGGTCATCAAGTTTCTAAATTAATTAAAATATATTATAGCACAGATAAATATTTGGCTGTTATCTAACCAGTTAATTAATATACTTTATTTTAAAACACTTAATTGCCTTAATGTTTAAATTTTTAAATTTTAATAATTGAAATTATATATACTTACTACTTAGATATATAACTTATATTTACACTATATATGCTTTATGCATATAATAGTACAAAGTATCCGGGTTTTGCAATGTACGTTTTTACCCGACCAAACAAAGTGTGTCTAGTTGTGCACTTTTAATTCTCGACCGTACAAAGTGACCTAAAACCACGGTTATCTAAATAACGGTTTTAAATATTTAAAATAAAAAAACTATTTAAAACTATTCCTTTATTAATATGTGTAAACTTACTTACGATTTTTTTTAAATATTATAAACTTGACTTGATTCCTATGAGCTAGATGCCTAGATGTGTTATATTGGAATATACTTTTAGCAACATTTTTGGTTGCAACGCAATGCTGCGTTCATACACTCGTTAAAATTACCAGTTAACAATAAGTTGAATACTTTATTATTATGTTAGACAAACCTTCTAAACAACTCGAATAATAGAGAAACTTTTATTATTGTTATCATTGCCAACGTGTTTTCGTTTATCAAAAAAAAAAAATCTTATCATCAACCGCGCTCCGCTTCTACCGCTCGCCGACCATTCGGTCGAATTTCCTTGACCAACTACGGTTATCTCGCTTTTCCGTTATCAGCTTTAAAATTGTTCAAACATTTTTGATAATTTTAATTTTTAACGCGTTTCGAAAAATTTTACTCTTATTACGCCGTTTTTCTTCGCCTTTCCGACATTTTCCCATCCCCGTCACTCTTCTATTCGCGTAGTTTGTTTGTTATTAAAAGGCCGCGGATGTTGCGGTCTGTACGCGAAAGCTGTAGCCTTCGCAATCGACGACGGCCGTCGGTCGTTATTATTATCACTTTTTTTCGCCTTTTTCTATTCGTCTTTTCAATCGCCGTTCGTGCTCTATTCGTTTACCTAGTTGATTTCTTTCGAAATCCTTGGATATGCGGTTTGTACGCGAATTCTGTTTGTACTCAAAGTTTTGGTCGGTCTTCGTTTCGACGCACAACTTCGATTTAACAAATCATATTAGGTATATATTTGAGGCATTGTCGCATTGACATAGAAAAGGCACTAATTCATAAAAACCAAATCCTACAGGAGAATGAAAAAACAGTTTTTATGACCACGATGACTTACGATCAGTGCCATCTAATGTTCAACGTAATTACTAATATTTAAAGAAATTCGAGTTAGTTCTTTTTCCAGGCCATTTTCATATGTATGAAATACTTTTTCAACAAAAAAACGAAAAATTGATTCTTTTTGACTTAGTACCTTTTCCATGTGAACGCCTCATTTAATAATACTGATTTTTTTTGTTTTTGTTTTTGTATTTGATTCAATAAATATTGGACTATATCATTATACACAATAGGTATTGTTTTGTCCTTTATTTGTGATAATTTATTTAAGCTTTGGTCAACTATATGTCTATATGTAGTGTGTAATATACAATATAGGTACGGAAGTACAGAACTGTTCATCGACGGTGTTATAAATATCAGTATGTACATGTCTATACTGTGTACTGCTACATATTATATATTATATAGAGACATAGCGTGCTAATATAGTTAAGTTAGAGTACTATGAGTACCTACTATACTACTATGAGTATTGAGTAACCCATCATATCGGTCATTCAATGTTTAATATTAAGCACACAAATTGTACAGTAATTTAACGTACTATAATTATTATGCTACTATTATGGATATAGCATTAGTAGCGTTAGTATGTATATTTATTATTTAACTAAACTACTAAACACACATGTTGTCAGGGCCGCATTTAGGGGGGGCACTGGGTACAACTGCCCCGGGCGCCAGTATTTTAGGGGCGCCAAAATTTTGTGGACAGAAATGTCTTTACTTATGATTTTTTAAAATTGTATACTTTAAATAATTTTTTTAATAGTATTATATAATATAATCTAGTATAATAGTATTGTATATATTATTATAGTATAATAATTAAGCTATTTGAAATTTATTATTTAAACAATCAATGTATTTATAGCAATATAGCTACAGCGATCGATAATTATTAATATACCTAGTTCCCAAATTTGATGTGATTATGTCAATAGACATCAGTTATTTATAATAATACGGGCAATACCAATACGGCGTATTGATTTTATATTACATAGTTTTGTACTTATGATTAAAATAAAGGAAGTTCCAAAACAATGATCTTGAATATTATTCTATATTATAAACATCATTCATTTAAATAGGTAATATTATTTAATTATTTGCTATTAAATTTTGTGTTTATTATAATCATTATTTTTTGTAATTTCTACAAAATTAAGTAAGTAAGAATCAATTAAACTATAGATATGTAGAGATTCAAAAATAATTAATGTTTAATAACTGGTAAGTTGACAAGTTGTTATGAAACAAATTTATGCAGGTCACTTTTTTGTCACTTTTATAAATAAATTCAGTCACTTTTTTTAAATAGCTTAAACCACTACCAGCCCTGTATATAGTTACATTAATTTTATAAAATACTATATACAATTAAATATAAAATATTTATTTGCATAGTTTTATATAATTTTATTTTATTTATCCATGAAGTACCTACTTAAATATGTTTAAAAAAAAAAAAACAACTTAATGATACTAAATTATTAGCAAGGTTTGAGTGACATAAATTCCAATATATCTTTGCGGAGGGATCAAGCAATTACTAAACAATATTTTTTTAAAAAAGCACTCTTAAACAAATATTCTTTTCTTCGCTCAAAATCTAAAGGGTAATGAGGATCTACCTCACATATTTTCCGTGGGAGGAGCAATTTTTTTTTTCACCGGGGCTTGGGGGGCGCCAATTTTTTTTTGTTCCGGGGCGCAAAATGTCTAAATGCGGCACTGTCTTTGATTATGTCCAAATAACGTTCCTTTAATGCGAATACAGAGTCGTGGCGTGCTTCCCATCGTGTTGGGCAAACTCTCTTTAAGGTTTTCTTTTGTATTTTTGATTCAACTTCTTTCCCTAAAGCTAGTAAAGCCCATCTAGGTGCACTTACACTAAAAAAGTTGTAAACGTCTTGAACTGTATTAAAAAATGTCTGAACTTTACTAGAGCTTTTTGCCGCATCTGAGATCACTAAATTGAGGTTATGAGCACAACAATGTACATATACAGCATTGGGAAAATCAGATCGAATTAAAGTTTGAACACCTGAGTGCTTTCCGCTCATAACTGCAGCACCATCATACCCTTGCCCGAAACACTTATTAATACTAAGACCAAATGTCAATAATGTTTGACGTAAAAGGTTTGCATAGTCAACAGCATTATGTTTATCAAGTACAAAAAATCCCAAAAACGATTCTTTGATTTCAATTTTCTTGTTTTCATAGTTAACTAATACATAACGTATGATAATACTCACTAGGTCAACTTTTTTAATATCTTAAGTAGAATCCAGTATTATTGAAAAACCACAAGACTTTCTGATGTCATCACAAATAATTTCACGAACTTTATTAGCCAATATTTCAATTAACTCATTTTGAATTAATGGACTTAAGTACCGAGTGGTCCGAGATTCAGTTTTAGGCGGAAAAAAGTAAATTTCTTGATTGAAATAAATATTGTTTTTTATTAATCCAATATATATATATATATCATACGGAATATAAAAATATTATCTAAGATGATAATTGAGTCGTTCGACATTCGAGACTGCTCGGGCGATAATAAAAGTAGATAATGTTTTCATGTAACTGTTAATTTAGCATTCGCATCAGTGACTGTTGACAAAAATCGAAAAAATTACTCCTCCGCGATATCAGTTATCTGTATTCCCCTTCGCCGTCTACATCATTATTGATATTATGTTTATGACTTCATGAAATAATATTAATTTAAATTAAAAGATCTTTAAAATGTCATTAATTGTCAATAGCTTTGTTTCTCAACTTTGTATGGGTACCTACTTAATAAAAATAAAAAAACACTTTAATATAAAAAAGGTTATAATATACATAGCTTATTGGACTATTGGGAAAACAAATTGACAAAATGCGCTCTGATGGGGACAATTTCTACCTTCCTATTCGGTGGCAGTGGCGTATTAAGGAATTTGTAATGTCCAGATAATTTTCAGAACACAGAGCCACGGGGGGGGCGAAGCCCCCCCACACCACCCATTTCTCTTTATTAAATAAATATACCATATTTATAAGACGAAATAAAATTTTCGAGTTTTTAATTATTAAATAATAATATGTACAAAACAAATTTTAAAAAAAGCGGGTAAGTGGATGTCGCTCTGCTGCTGTACAGTATAGGTTACAAGTGGGTCAATGTTTAATTGTATCAATGTATGATTGTATTAAGCTTGAAGTCAATGATATAATATCATAATATCATTGTATAAGAAAAACGATTCTGAGCGGATACGGTTTGTCAGTCTTCAGGATATTTTATATTGTTATTATTTATTATAGCCTGTAAGTTGAATTAATAATGAAATATTTTTTTTTTATTATTAATCATTTCTATGGTGATTGGTGATAGACAATGCGTTAGAAATTAAAATCATATTTCTAGTGGTTTTTCGTAATTTTTTGGTGGTTTTTCCCGTGGCATTAAATAACTATTGAGAAAATCAAAAAATTACCTCTCTAAAGAACCATCTTGATCCAATTTTCTAAAAGATAAGATACTATATGTCTATACCTATATGTTGAAATCGAAGCACTCCTTCTGATAGAAATTGTATATACAGGAAATAAAAATAAACACCATTGTAAAACCAATAGATCCTTCACTCAGCTCAGAATCTAATATATAGTTGTGTTATGACTTTTATACAAATATTTCACAAATACATTATAGGTACCTACTTCATTCATAGTTGATCATAGATATAAAAAGGTAAAAAGGTAAATTAAAAAGGTTGAAAAAGATCTCTCTGGAGTGGTATAGTAGATACTGGCAATGTACAAAACTACAAAATATTTGAATTAAAAAATGAGCTTGGTATTTTTCAACCATTTTCGGTACCAAACTGATAAAAATAATCACGATATTTATTGAAAATGTTGATAACCATAGCTTCGAAAATTTTTTATAAAATCATTCGTATCCTATGATAAAATTTGTTTTCTTAATCATGTAAAAACACAACATTTCACATGTACGAGACACGAGTCAATGGTGGGGGGGGTCCGGACCCCATTAACCCTCCCCGTAAATACTCCACTGTTCGGTAGGGTATATAGATGTAATTTTATATCGGTTATTTTACTTTTTCTAATAAATTAATTTTGTTATTGCAACTTTGTACGCTGGGAAGTACAATATTTCTACTAATATTATCACTTCGCTTAAAGCAAACCGTATACGAAATGTCGGGAAAATACATACAAACCAATACCTAGGTGATGTTATCCCAACTCCGAGTAGGGGGAAACCGCCTAACCATATAAGTAGGTTCAGCAGAGGCCTATAAAAGTTGGAGGCCCTCTTTAATGTAAAAAATAAACAGTGGCTCTATGAGGTAAAAAAAAATGCATGTAAAGGTAGGTTAATATTTTACTACTTAAAAATGTATAAAAACCATGACATTAAAATATTAAGTATTATAATATTATACCAGGTGTATCTTATGTCATTGTGCGCGGGTTTTTTTAAAGATTATGGAACGATGTATTAAATTTCGTTAAAATGAAAAAAGTCTTGTCTTTATTTTTAACAGGCAATTTGTTTATAACAAAATATTTAAATACGCAGGTGTACCAATAGCAAAATCAACTTTTTTTTCGAATGGCAACCACTATATTTTTTAATGGATTCTTAGAAAGCTTTTTTTCTGAAAATTATAGATTGTCGAGTCATCAATTTTGGCTCACTAGTTTATGAACTATGGTCCTCTAAAGATTAGTAAAATATGCATAAATACTTTTAATTGAAATAATTGGTATAGGTTTAATTTACAAGCGTTAAACAATTTTTTCTTATAACTACCTTTTGATACACTTCAATAGTTGAATCATTAAACAAAAGAAACGCTCAGAAAAAAAAAAAACTGTCAAAATTGTTGGCAAACATAGTTCTTTATTTTTATTTTAACATTTGATCATAAAAATCAACATTATTATTTTATTATTAATTACTTTAAATTGTTTTCACCACAGTTACTTTTCTTACAATATCATACCTTTTTATTCTTTATTAGATAGGTGGCTAATGTAATAATGGTAAATTGGTAAACAATATACGATTGTTGATATTAATATGTGGAATGAAAAAGTGCAATATTTTGTGGTGCTTTTTTCGTAGTGGTATAAACTTGAAATGTTAACCATAGATTCCCTATAATGGTATCACGTGCAAAGTATGAACTTAGGAGTTGGAATTCATCCCTTTTGCCATCATTTTTAGTTTTGGATATTTACAAACACAACATTTTATTACGTACTTTTTATAGTTAATTTAGAATAAATAAATAAATAAATAAATAAATAAATAAATAAATCATACAATCATAAAATAAGTAGTAGGTACCTACTATTGTTGTAATAATTATTATTATAATCATAATTAAATGATTACAGTTACTTTGCTTACTAAATTTGAATACCTACTTAATTAGGTGGCTAAGGTAATAATGGTATTTGATTATTATAAAAATCTGAAATTAACTCAGATTAAAGGTATCTACCTAAATATTAGGTATATTAATATCGACTATCGAATACCATTTACCAATTTACCATTATTACCTTAGCCACCTAACTATAATAAAGAATTAAAATGTATGATATTGTAAGAAAAGTAACTATGATGAAATAAATGTAACGTAATTAATTACGAATATAATACTAAATTAAAATAATAATATTGATTTTTATGATCAATTAATGTTAAAATAAAAATAATTAATTGTGTTTGCCAATAATTTTGCCTGTTTTTTTTTCTGAGGGTGTCGTTAGATTACTGATTCCAACTATTGAAGTTATAAGAAAAAATTGTTTAGAGCTTGTAAATTAAACCTATACCAATATTATTTAAATAAAAAGTATTAATACATATTTTACTCTTCTTTAGAGAACCATAGTTATTAAACTATAGGGACCCAAAATTGATGATTCAACTATCCAAATTTTCAGAAAAAAAAGCTTTATAAGAATCCATTAAGAATATAGTGGTTGCTATTTGAAAAAAAGTTGATTTTGCTATTGGTACACCTGTGAGCTTAAACATTTTGACATTGTTATAAAAAAATTGCCTGTTAAAAATAAAGAAACACGTCTTTTTTCGTTTTAACATTGTTCTATAATCGTTAAAAAACCCCGCGTACTATAACATAAGATAGTAAGATACACCCGCTATAATGTAATTCAAAAATAACTTTCCTAGCCTTCATTTGAGCAATCTTGTCTATGACTTCATCCAAATTTAATTGCTGTGCCCGCTTATTTTCGATGGAAATAATTGACAAACCCACTCAGCCAAGGCCGGATTAAGAACCTATTGGGCCTCCGAGGCTAAAATTTCATATGGGCCCTTTTGACAAAACATGCTTCATGAAGCCGTTCGCTACGCTCGCAGGAACATATATTTTTCTAATTATTTCACAAATTGACAGTTGCATTATAAAATTATAAAATTAATAGGTAAATGTAATTTATGTCTATAAAACTAATAATTTTATTGTAGTATAGATAGTACAATAAAAGTTAATACTTCATATTTCATTAATTTAAATTCAAATTTTCATACTAACTTTTAAATTTCTTAACAGTATACTCATTTAGGTACAACAAATATCAAACAAAAGTTAATATACAAAACAAAAACCATTTTATCAAATACATTTTTTTCTTGATTTACTCTCTTAGTACTTCATTTAAGTCTAATGATTTTAACAAATCATTCTCAGAATATAAAATCCTTTGTACGTCCAAGTTTTCTTGCTTTTGACTGGTTATATTTATATACTTAGTTTTTACTCTAGTTAATTTAGAAAATGCTCTCTCCGTACATAAATAACATTATTAGCTAATGATAATATTATTGATATCAATGAAAATATTAAATATTAAATAACATTAAAACGCATCTTTTCTACCATTGTGCTTGTGTAGGTACCTATTTACTATTTAGTTGTCGATAAAATAAAATGGTTTTTAAAATATAGAAAAACTTTTCTTTCAAATCACTAATAAATGTGTATCAGCTTAAAATTTTTTGGGCTCCTTTCATTTTGGCACTTGAGAGTGGCACGGGGCTTCATCCCCCGCTAGACACCCCCCCCTTAATCCGGGCGAATGTATGTTTCTACAGGAGATATAAGAGGTAAAAATGACACCCGGGTATGCATACGTAAGTTCCCACACAAAAAAAATTATACCGAATACAAACTTCTTTTCCACTTTATTTAGACTTAGGACTGACAACTTAAATATAGTTGATGTGGTTAAAATTTGTTTGTTTTTGTGTTGCATAAAAAATGTACAATCAATTTTTGACATTTTATGTCTTTGCTTTGGCACATGGAATCGAAAAACGTTACGTTACGTTATTGACATTTTATGGTTGCCAATTGCCATGGGTTTATTATAACTATTATAACAATAATTATTTGTTGCCGTGAAATCAGTGCATTAGAAATCGAAAAACGTTACGTTATACCAAAACAAAAAAAATTAAAAATATCATTTTTCTCATCCAAAATTCGAACTCTATAGTTAGATGCGATTGCATTAATATTACAATATTACCTAGGTATGAGCTACATATGATAACAAGGACAACAAAGACATAAAATGTGGTACTTCATTGCAGACTCGTATGCAATATGATTTTATAATTTAAAGTTATTAATAATAACTATATATTATAAATTCTTATATGGCAGAAAAAGTGAAATATCGTATAAAAACCTACCCAAAGTTCAAACCCATAAAGATCTAAACTTAAAATTTGATGATAAATAAGTTGATTCCAAAAATTTAAGGTTCGTTCCAATGAACCTAAATTTGATATAGGTAATAGGTGTTTTAATTGAATCTAGTCCAAATATATAATAATAATTAATAATATAACGTGTAGGTATGGTCCATATATTATTTGTATAAGTATAAAATAATAATAGTTATAATAATTATGATAATAGTAATAGAAAAAATTAAATTTTATTTGGCTTATTGCGAAACCTCAAACACTTCACATGGTCGTACTGTGTAATTATTTTTAAGTTATAATCTGATATTTTTTTATTGATATAGTTTCCCCCCAAGTATTTGGTCTAGTGCTAGTTCTGATAAAAGTCTTACCACAAATTCTTGCGAAAGTACAAATAATTTGTGGACATACACATTATATCATTCATTTTTATTATATATTTGGACCAAATACGTTTAAGTTTTCAGTCCTAAGTCTGAATAAATTTTTGTGTGGGAACTTAATATTATGTACCCACTTACCTGCTATGTTTCGTGTGGGAACTTACTAAATCCCCTTAATCCAGCCTTGCAACCTCCCGTTCTTCTCGTACTTCGTATATAATTTTTTATTATTTTTAGTTTTGAGAACGATCGCTCTGCCGCCGCAACAGTTATAGGCAACGTCAAGTATAAAATAAAAGCAGTGCATACAATGACAAATGACAATTAATAATAACATGCACGCAAGGCACAATGAAACAACAATATTATACTCAACTATCATCACAATTTTCGTCAAGTAGTAATGCTAAAATATATAACTCGATTATAAACATCGATTATAAAATACTAATAGTGCTGCAACTCGTATTTCAGATAGCAGTAAGTTCGTAGACCGTAGTCGTAGTGGTATTGCTATTATTATCGCGAAGAGCATTCAATTTTATTTAATACCATAGAGCAAATAATATATTGAAGAACTTACTACTAAATATGACTTATGATTATACGCCTTCCTTGTAGAATTTTTTTTCGTATTTTTCATAATCATATTATTTTCAATGTACCTACCTAAATATTATTAAAAAAAATGTTGAATATTTAAAAAAAAAGTAAGCATGGGGAAGTTTAATAAGTATTATTGAAAAACAATAAGATGTTAAGTAGTTCATAAGTTTGTTTCTATTCCACTACAACTGTATTATTATTGTATATGTGTAAAAAGTGTGTCGCTTACCTCGACTAGCTGTAAGCGATGTATATACAATATTATAATCTTAATGTGTGAGTCGATGCAGTGGCGTATTTACGGGGGGGGGGGGGATCATTGGGTTTGATCCCCCCCCCAAGGCTTGAGTTGAGTTTTTTTTTTTTTTTAATCTAAATTAGACGATAGTCCGGGAGCCGTCGAAAGAGTGAGGACTGAGGAGAGCGCGCGAGCAGCTGCTGGCTTATTTTGTAGTATTTCTGGACATTCTACTGGTAAAGAAAAATTTATCCTTGAAAAAAAAAAGGAGTAGAGAATAATATACAATCTTTATGTGCAACTATTCCTAAATTGTTATATAATGGATCATTAGAAATTAAATCTGCCAAGTTTGTTGATGTGCAATGCCTAGCATCAAAGTATGTTCCACCTGAATACATTTGGTTCTATAGATCTTTAGTTGAAGAAACCAGTTCTAATCAAGATAACAATGGTACTATATCCAATGATAAAGATGACTAGGTATTAAAAATTGTTACTCAGTTTTAATATTAATATTAAAGAAAATATATTTTAGAATATTAAGAAATCAAAATGATTATTAGTTTTGTTTTATTAATTTTATTGTTTTGAAGTATAATTTTGTTTAAGATTTCAAATTTGAATTATTATGAGTGATATTATTTATTATTTTTATTATAAAATTTAAGAATCGAGGAGATTATTAGTTTTGTTTTATTAATTTTATTGTTTTGAAGTATAATTTTGTTTAAGATTTCAAATTTGAATTATTATGAGTGATATTATTTATTATTTTTATTATAAAATTTAAGAATCAAGGAGATCATTAGTTTTGTTTCAAATATTTTACTGTTTAACTATGATTGATAAAAAATCAAGTTAATTAATAGTTTTGTTATAAATATTTCATTGGTTTTTATTATTTTATTTGTTGTAAGATATTATATGTAATGACTGATAAAATCAAGCTGATAAATAAAATATCCATGTTACTAATATTTTTATTTTACTATCTTTTACCATGTTCATATCATTTATAATGTAGTTAAATGTGTTTACATTCTACTATGACTAATATTATTACCTATCGCTATCTTTAAGGTATGATAGCCAGTTTTTATGTAAAATTAAATGAATAACAATTTAATTTTTCAGTTAACATAATACTAAGTGGTTAAAGTAGAAATATTACTGAAGAATAAACAAAATTCATAAAGCAATATATTTAAACTATATATAGCTAAATATTATTAGTGAAAAAACTTATGACTTCTATACACTTACTAAGTTTATTTTAATAAATTTATTTGTATATTTATCAGAGTTAAAACTAAAAACAATAAATCATTTTTGGAGTTATCTTGTTTATTGTCCAGAAATTATAACTATTTTTTTGTTTATTTTTAAAATCATGTACAGGTTTAGTTTTTTTTTCTTAAAACTCAAGTATGCTGTTTGATAGTATAATTACATGATAATTATTAACTCAGTTAAATAAAAAAAACTAATTCTTAGCAAGATTTTTACATAATAAAAAAAATAAAAAAAAAAGATTTAATAACTCCGAGCAATAAACAAGACAACTCCAAGAAAAATTTCTTATTTGTGGCTAAAAGTGTAAAAAATATTCATGTATCAACTTAATTAAGGGTACCACAGTTTTTATCACTATTTTAAGTATATAAAATAATTTTTCTTTTTATTATTCTTCACTTAAATATATATTAAACATTAAATATGTGCTTCCTGAAAAAAATGATAAAACGGAGCTGTCTGGTTATTGCACAGAGCCCTTCAATTGTCCAAAACATCTAGGAAACTAGACTTTGTTCTGTAAAATAAAAATAAAAAAAAATTGTAGTTTTATATTTAAGTATTTAAAGTTAGGGGGGTGAGGGGGGCGGAGCCCCCCTCGAGTTGATAAGTACTGGATAAAATCATATCCCCCCCCATGACAAAATCCTAAATACGCCACTGAGTCGATGCACGCTATTATCATACGATATTTAGTCTACAATATACCTATTAAATTAAATATAATATACTATATTGTGTAAGTATGGTTACCATATTAAATGTTACTTATATTGGTATTCAACATATTTTTCATTGTTTAGTAATTTACCTTATACTTTTTCAGTTTGTTAAAAATGTATATTAAATATTATGATTGGATAAAAATATGGTATCAAGGATATAGGAGAAAATCGTAGGCAGTGATGAAAATAACATGAGTGTTTTTTAGATTATAAAGGTTAAGATGAATATACCAATATATGTTTATACCTGGTGTTTACATTAACTCAATATAGTAAGATTTTTAGTATGGAAATGAATTAATTTAACTTATGCGTAATAAAATAGTTATATTTTAATGTATGGAGGTGTGTCGAAATCATTTTACGTGGACGTAGGACATTGTGCTTTTTGTCTTCATAGAATACAGCCCTCCAGGCCGTATCATACTGCATCAAAACATCGTGTTTCCGTGGAACAATATTGTTGATCCGAGAATGAGTCCTTCCAAATAATCCAAGTGATCCGAAGAGTGTCCGTGGAATATCCGCAGAGTATATATGAAGAGAGACGTGTGCACTGTGCATGCCCAGAGCCTCAAACGATTATTTTTGAGAGCCAAGACGAGTATTCCGAGACCCGCTAACAAGTGATCCGAGAGGGCTTGCTTCTCTGAGGAGGTGTTGGTTGTATAAAGTGTATTGAAGTTTGTCATCCCCACTTTGTATCGTTCGTGGATGATCGAGATGCAATTATTATTGCGTCACACAGTGGGACAAATGCCAGATCTAGGTGGACAAAACTGACAATTTACATATTGAATCATAATTAATATTATCAATACAATTACAATGTACATTAATAAAGAAACAAATATTTATGTTTATTTAAATTTAATTAGTAAATCTATTTAATATAAAATTGTCCATTAAAATAATTTATAAGAAATTTATAAAAAAATTTTTAACACAAAATATAAAAAAAAATCAACAAGCAATCTCTACAAAATTTAATACGATTTTAATGTACATGTTATTGGTCATCGTCAACCATCGAGTCTACTATTAACAAAGGTAAAACGTCTTCGGGAAGCTCATGCATTTTTTATTTTGGCAGTCCTCTTGCCCTTGATATTACTGGGTCTGATTGCTGTAGCATCATATGAATGAGGTCCTCAGTAGTGTTTAATCTGCTGCTTTTTCGGGTATGTCTTTCTCGAACTCGTCTATATATTTTATTACTGGCTTCTTGTGCCTCTTCTGACATCATACCAATAGGCAGTGGCGTATTTTGAAATTTTTTGTGGGGGGGGGGTCTAAATATTAGGTACCTACAAGTTTATAATATAAAAAAAAAACACATACGAGTTACGATGTAATAATTATATTATATTATATTTTTTTCTGGGGGGGGTCCAGACCCGGGGACCCCCCCGTAAATACGCCACTGCCAATAGGTAATAATATAGATTTGGCAACTGCAGCTCCGTGAATTAAAATTTTATGCACGCTTACAGGCATTCTATACCAAGAACATTTTTTTACATATAGTTCAGCTGTTTCACGTGCAAACAAATCAAAGTTTTTAATATGTATTTGATAACCACTCGATAATGCTATCATTATTACACCAAACCTCCGTATGAGGTCCTCATCTACACCAGTAATTTTGGATGATTCGTGGTAATTTGTAAGAAAAATACGACCGATATTTCCTGTATTTGAGGTATCTTTCCCTTGAACCACTTTATCTACTCTGATAGTCTGATACCTAATGTTGTATGCAATTTGTTATGGACCATTTTTCGTCGTTTTTCGATAACTTCCGCTTGCGTCAGATGAATTGCGGTGTACATATTAATTGTTGTGTCATCAAGTTTTTAGATAATCAGAGTGTAATTATTGTTGTGTAATATCTACTAATTTTATGAGAATGTTATTACTTTCTAAAAATAATTTAATTGCGTTATATATTGTGACACTCCCAAGTATACTCATATTGAAAATTCATTTTCAGTTTTATTATTAACAAAACTTATACTATTAATTATATTATATTACACCGTTATCGTGTTGCCCGTTGAACCAGTTGCAGCTACCGTCGCCGCTCGTCTCCCATCCACACTCGCACCGACAATGACTCGGCCGACGACGGATAATGAGTCGAAACCATAGGCGTGCGCAGCCTCCGGTTTCAGGGGCAGCAAGAGATTAATTCGGCCCATTTTTCAAATTCACCATTAAAACCAGCTCATAGTTTTACTTTTTTTACTATTGAATATCAAAATTAAAATTGTATTGGTTATTTGTTTTTTTGGACAAAAGGTTGTACAGTAAGGTACTAAGCCACTAAAGGTGTACTTTTCTACAAGCCTTTATAAAATATTTATCTATAGTTTATCAAAACAAAAAAAAAAATTTGTGGAAATATAATTTTACCGAGGCCCATTATTTAATATTTGCCGGCCCCGGTGGCCCCAAAGAAAGTCCAGGGGCAGCATATGCTGCCTCTGCTGCCCCCGTGCGCACGCCTATGGTCGAAACAGAACAACGACTATGGTCCAAGCGACCCTGGTGCCGTGAGTGTTGAACTCCCTTTGTCGGTACGATTGTAAAAGCGTGTGGCGCTTAAACGGTCATGCGTAAACGGTCAAACGAGTCATGAAAAGGGGATTAGCCGCCTGTGGCGTCATGAAGAATGGACGAGTCGGCGGACACATGAGGGGTGAACGAGATCTTTTGTGTTCGTCAAGGAACATAGTATTATATTGTATTATAAAATGTCACAGCTTTATTGTAAACAATATGCAGTGTCGGGTAGTAACGTAACGAAAGTAATGAGTTACGTAATTTAATTAGAATTATTTTCAAGTAACGAAAATGTAATGGAAATGACTTTTGAAAAGTAATAGAATTAAGCGTTACAGTTTCGAATTATTAAGAACCTGACTACCTATTACAAATTGAAAAAAATATATATATAATTCGGGTATTATTATGTTTAAGAATCTAATATGTATATGTATTTAATTTTAACTCGGCACAACTCAGTTTTCAATGGTTTTGACATTTGAAATGTCTAATTGCACCGTAAATCACGAGAACAGTTAATTAAATTTATTATTTAATTTGATTCCTTTAAATAGGTTTCCTACGAATAAAGCTTGTGTGAAAGACTACATTTTATATGATCCTATTAACTATACAGGTTTTATAAATAATTTGCTTGTTCAATTTGCCTACAAAAGATAATTGCCAAGAAATTAAAAAAAAAATTGTATTAATGAGTTACTTTTCTATTTGAAAATTAAAGTAATTTCATTACAATTTTATTTGAGTAACGAGTAAAGTAACTTACCCAACACTGACAATGTGATAATGCATAGGAGTGTGTACGGTGGTAGCCTAGGGCTAAGCACCCTCCAAGCAGCTGCTAATTAAATTATATTTATTAATTAATAAATCCTTAATGTAATTTCTTAGGTATATCTAAAATAATATAACTTAAATAAAAATAAAATAACAAAATAAAACTGACAATGTTTCAGTAAACAATTAATTTTTTAACTATAAGAATATTGGAATTTGGAATCACTACGACTCGGTTCTCGTAAGCTATTGGCTATTTATTTCAGTATTTAAAAACATTCTTATTATTATATTATTTATCTAGATAAATTACTACAGATAACCATTACATTTATCTAGATGAGATATTTAGATGATTTAATTATTTTTATCTAGATAACATAATAATTAAAGAAATAATTTTATCTAGATAATTCCCAACACTGCTTAAGATAGACGACGTTACAATTATTGGACATTATTATTGTATTATTTTTTGATTTGTAGCTAAATGGTGTACCTAATGTTATTAATTATTGTAGGTAAATAGATAATTCAGACTTTTTTAAAATTATATAAATATTTCATTTTTTGAGGGGGGGGATTTAAAAATACATGTTTATAGGTAAATATTGGGCGCAAAGAGTTTTTTTCGGTTCATTTATTAATGAAAATAACGTGGAGCCGGTTATCATTTGCTAGGCTGCCGCTGCGGATGAAGTCTAGTCACGCCTATGTGATAATACGAAAAACGATACAATATAAGTGTTTGAAAAATGAAAACTATTTAAAAATGGTTAATATTCATGAATTATTTCAGTATTTTAATAAATGTTGTTTTTTTTAATAATTAAACTGTCATAAATTACCTTTATAATTGTACGGTATTATATGTATACCTAACATTTTGTTTACTAATGTTTTTCTCTCTCAACCTAACTGTTGAGTGTTGACTGTTGAGCTATAATAATTTAAGTATTATAAAAGCTAAATAAAAAGATATAGGTGAGGGTAACCTCTGGTATTATACATTTAAATTGGTATCCTAAATTATTATATTGACAAAAGAACATACAGAATTGTTTAAATGATAAAAATAGACAATATAATATATAATATATAATATACTATACTAATAACACTAAGAAGTAAACCACAGCACTCATATCCATTAATACCAATGATTATACCTAGTATGTAGGTACTCCTCTTTAACTATTTAATAATTATATAATTAATAATTGGCAAATGAAAACATAACCATCGTTAATATTTGTAATTTTTATCAACTGAAATTTTTAGGGGTCAATATTTCCTAAAAAAAACCCGGGTTTTTTTTCGGAAAAATTTGGTTTCATTGAAAATTTCATGAAAAAATGATTTTTTTCTAAAGAACTGAAAATGTAATGTATAGTGGAAACAATCTAATAAATAATCATAGTTGATAATCATATTACATGCATATTATACGTATAATATACCATTCTTAAGTGGATAAATCTAAAGGATTCTATACTTGATTTATAAATAATTATAATTTGTAATATTAACTACTAAAGCACTAACTATTAAGTATTTACCATGTAGTTATTTCTTATTAGTTATTATTTATTAATATTATTTAATTTTTACCAACTCACTAAGTTTAAAAATATAAAAACTATCAAATAGTTACTAATACTAGCAGTGATGTAAATTGTATAATACACAATGTATAATTGTTGCGCCGTTACCGATCCTACGAATTGTGCGGTTGTCGGCAACGACTTGCGTAAAGTGTTGAAGGCTGGAGCGGGGACGGGTTACTCAATATATGCGTACAACTCAAATGTGAGGTCGGAAACACGTTTAATGTGTGTAACAAAATATGATAAATAAATAACGGGCGTCCAAAATAATATAGTATAAATTAACATAACAACTAAGTACCATAGCTGGTGAACAATAATTATATAAAGAGCCCACTGACACGTGGGACTAAAAAACAATGAATAAACCTGACGACGGCTACTGCGTGGCTCGGCGACTGCGTCGATCCTTGGTGCTGACTGCTGAACTCGAAATAATGTTGACGTAGGTACTTCCGTAAGAAACACTCGCGATCACGCGGAGGATACTAAATACACGAACGGCGTAAATATACGAAAACGGAAGCTCGATGTGAGCGTAGTGACGGACGTCGATCACGACGAAACCGATGAACAAAACATGCGTCGTCACATGCGACTTTTATTTCACGCGGAGTTATGGGCTCGTACCCAGTGCCGGATTTAGCGGGGGTGCAGGGGGTGCATTGCACCGGGGCCTCAAGACCAAGGTTGTATTAGGGGCCTAAGGTTAAAGTCCTAAATTTTCTAACTTTCTATAACTTTTTATTATAAAATGAACACATTTTATTATTTTAAGATGTTACTGACAAGTGACAACCATTTATTTTGGACGGTTTGAATTTTAGATAAGTAATACTATTTATCATTGTTATTGTTTGTTTTACATATTTATTTATATACACATTAATTATATTATATAGTACTTATGCATCGTATACTATTTTCGTATAATCGTACTATTTATTCAATCTCAGAGGCTCGTGAACTCGCGCTAGTGCAGTATCTTGCTGGACAAACTAATAATGTAACCGTGGTTATATGTATTTATTGTTTAATATATGTAAATGGATTATGATTTACGGACATGCCTTTGCCTTGATGCAGCGTTATTGGTTTCAGATATGTTATTTTGTACTTTTGTCAGTTTTATTTTTGCGTACCTACTCTATTATATTAATTTTTCATTTGATTGTTAAAAATAAAAATTAGGTACCTACCTACACTATCTTTTATTGACTTTTGAAAAAAAAAACATGTCTAACAGACAATTTGAAAGTGTTGCCTCTAAAAGACGGAGAAAAATGTTCAAAACAATGAATTAAAAAAATATAAAGGATTGATGAATAATTTTGTATTCAATTCAGGTAACTGAGGTACCTGATTCATAATTGGGTCCTTTCATTTTAGAACAATAGAGAGAATATACAGCCAATATCATATTAATGATATGTATTCTTAATTTATATTATACGAGCATAGAAGCATACGATTAATACATCATAATATCTAAGCGTGGTATAATAGATATGAGAACAGTGAGTGAATGTATAATTTCATAATTTACCTATTAAATTATGGAATTTAAATGTTGTGTTTTTTAGTTTGTTTAATATATCAATACGACAAAACGTATCAAATAAATAGATAAGTATAAAGTCGAGAAAATTTTTTTTTAAGGGGCATCCATTGGTAGTTGCACCCCGGCCCCCTGAGACTTAGATCCGGCACTGCTCGTACCACAACAGCGACGACAACACGAAAAGTAAATTTGGCCGTAGGTGTCTACCGTGACCGCTGATCACAGCTCGGGCCTCACAGTTTACCCACCTCTTGTTCACACGAGTTTGTACAGGAACGCACGACACACACGGAGAGCGATAGCGCGGACGTTGCGCTACGTTCAGCCGTTGGAAAAAGACAGTTTTTAAAAATGTTCACGACGGCCGTTGGCCAGCTCGACGGTCGTCGACGGCGGCGCGGGACTACGGAGGATGAAAGCGTCGCTCGGAGCTTCGACGTCTAACGCGACTTGGAGCGTCCGTGCTTTTGCCTTTGTTTTGGCGGCAAACCCGTTCCGCGTTCGAACATCTTCCCCGCCGTGAGAGCCATCTCACGTAAATTCTTGAGAACCGGAACTGGAAGCCGGTGATGTCCTCTGAAGCCTTGCCGATCAGTAGCCATCACGTTAAGACCCATAGGCCGAGTCAGTGGTTCACATTTTTTTTTTTTTTTTAATACTAAGCCAGCTATAAATAATATTCTAACTCCATGTTGAGGTAGAATTAACATACAACAAAAAATTCAATGAACATATGGTTCGTAATTATAGAACATAATAATTAATAAATAACACATAAAACTAATAAATGTAGGACAAAATAATTCAAGGGACATATTGTGCACCCCCGACCACCGTCCGCCCCCAACAAGCACACGGCAACATAAATAGCGAGGTGGTGCGGTGCGTCGAAAGGCCCAGGCGCGACGGGGATTCCCGGGGGGGGGCACAGTGCTTAAATGTGCTAAGATATAACATTGGTCGGTAACTTAACCAACTTGACCACAGGGCGCGTAACTACACCAGCGCGCGTGAGGACCCGAATGACACGGACGTGACCGTCGGAACCCGGCAACAACTCGGTCACACGGCCGAGGCGCCACAACAGCGGAGGACTTTGGTTGTCGATCACGACTACCATATCATTAATGCTAAGGTTGGGAACCCGCTCTGTCCATTTTGATCGGCTTTGCAAGGTGGTTAGGTATTCGGTTGACCAACGGCGCCAAAACGCGCGGTGACATTGTTCCATTAATTTCCATCGATCGGATAGGTTACGGACGGGCTCAGGACCTGATCTCGGCGGAACGGCGAGTAACGGTTGCCCAATTAGGAAATGCCCGGGAGTCAGACACTCCAGGTCATGTGGATCGGTCGAGGTGGGCGTCAGCGGGCGCGAATTTAACACAGCTTCTATGCGGGTTAACACAGTGGTGAACTCCTCGTACGTAAACACATGGGTTCCTATCACCCGGACTAACAGCCTCTTATAGTAGACCGAACGGCCGCCTCCCACAGACAGGGGCGGAACTAGGGGGGTGAAGCCGGGGATTGATCCCCGGGCGTAAAATTTTAGTGGGCGTAATTTTTCTTTAGTTCTTTATTTAATGCTTGGTGATAGAAGTTAAGAAAACATTTTTATTTCACATTATTTGTTTATGATGTTGTAGTGATGACGTTGGAATTAATGAAAAAAAAAATAAAGTTGATAGTAAGATTATGAATAGATTCGTATTAGTATACTAAGTGTATACTGGTATACTGGCATTAGCATACCTACTGCAAGCATATACAACTAATATACTATAATTATTATAATTCTGAGTGAATATGTAACTAGTAACTATACCTAGGCATTTATTGATTCTGTGTTTTCGTTAAAATTTCTGATACCTACACAATAACTGTTATAATATTATCAATCAACGTACGATACGTATATTATATCTGTATATTAAAAATGATGTTAATATATGATAGTTTATAATATTATATATTATAATATTTACCAAGATAGTTATACATTTGTTTATGTTTAAAAAAAAGATTTGATTTTAAATATTTACTTTTTCATTTTTTCTATTATAAATTGTTTAATTAAATACAATTTTTACTGGCCTAAATTGTGTACCCTAATCAGAATAAAAGATTTTATATTTTACCATAAAAATCTATTATAATTGAAGGCCGAGGCGCATAGAACCAAAACAGCAAAAGTGTTTACAATTTTTATGCGGGATAGGTAGGTAATTAAAGTTTTGATTATTTTTCAACATTTATATATAAGTATATAACTAATATT
This sequence comes from Macrosiphum euphorbiae, assembly GCA_949089665.1. Classification (NCBI taxonomy): domain Eukaryota; kingdom Metazoa; phylum Arthropoda; class Insecta; order Hemiptera; family Aphididae; genus Macrosiphum; species Macrosiphum euphorbiae. The sequence continues at coordinate 39,109 of CARXXK010001395.1, forward strand.
ATTATTATTTCTAATAATAAATACAATTAAGTAACCAATACAGTATTTCCAGTAATTAAAAATGTATCAACAATATGTTGACTAAGTTTTTAAATTTAAAGTGTTTTTGGTGTGATAGTTTATTAGTATAAACTTGGTTACACCACAGTCCACAGAATATATTAATTATTATATATTATTATGTGTTTAAAAGTTAATAAGTATGTTTGTAATTTTAGTTCCAGTTATGATAAAACAATTGTAGGGAATGATATTGTATTTTCAATCTTGGTCCAGGCACGGCGCCAAGGGGGGGCAAGGTGGGGCTCTAGCCCCCCCAGAAAACAGATCAGCCCCCTCGCCAGCCCCCCCCCAACACTGAAAAATATGTACGATATAATTAATGTTTGTTGTATACAGTTAAAAATATTTTTAGTTGACTTATTATTTTAAATAGGTTTATGTTTGATTAACACAATACTATTGTGTAAGGAGTTGGTATTCGTACCTACCTACTTATATTAGTTTAGTAATTAGCATGCCAAATTCCTTATTTCAAATAATTAAATAATTTATTCAATTTTCTTATTTTGTTATTTTTATAATCTTATTTGTCATGGTAATTAGTTCACATATTACTTGATAATTAATAAAAAAGGATTTCTTAAAGTATCTATGTTTTAATGTATATAATATATGAACTATTTTAACCTCCAAAATTTAACAAAAAATATAAAGTAGGTACTTCAATAGTCAATACATACACTACTATGCAAATACCAATTTAAAAATGTATTGAATTAAAAATATAAAATGTACTAGTTAAATATAAGGTAGGTAATCAAAAGTTTGTATTTAAAACAAATTGTATTCCTAATGATATCAGTGCAATTGTATACATTTTTGTTAACTTTTTCAATATTAAAAGATTTTCAATCATTTACTGTATGGTGCATAAACAGGTATTCTATAAAAAATCAATATTTAGCTCATAAAGAAATTATTATTTTTGTATATCATATTATCATTATGAATACATATAGTTGTTGAAGGTCTTAGGTCTGTGATTAAACATTTTCTTACATATTACATAAGGTACAAAAAAATATTTGATATTATTCTTAAAACATTTTTAACTATTCAAAAGTTTGTAAATATTATATGTTTAGACGTTTAGAGCATACAATATAAAACGATTAAAACGTATGTACTATATAGCTAATAGCTATATTATGTTATATGATACGAAAATATTTATATTTCATTTAAATAACCTCAGCATTTGTTGAAACAATTTTAGCCCATGTAAAAAAAATATTTGCCCCACTCTGCCCCCCCTGGAAAAAAATTCTAGTGCCGTGCCTGTCTTGGTCTATGATTGGGCTTAATTTTAATATTTTCCCCGGGCGTAAAAATTCTTAGTTCCGCCTCTGCCCACAGACCCCCAAAGTGAGGTGCGCTCGGGGGGTTAAAATGCCACATCGCGCGAAAATTTGCAACGGCGGTCTGGCCCTCGGTACTTTGAATTAGCGCGCGCAATTGTTTGTCGGCGCCGACAAAATTGGTGCCGCAGTCTGAGTACACATCCGTGGGTAACCCGCGGCGCGCGACGAATCGATCGAACGCGGCTAAGAACGGGTCAGTGGACAACTCCGTCACCATTTCTAGGTGGACGGCTTTGGTCGTAAAACACACGAACACAGCTATGTAGATTTTAAATATGCGAGATTTACGCAACCGCAGCTTTTTTAGTTGTAAAGGGCCAGCATAATCGACTCCTACCTGCTCGAACGGTCGACGCGGCTGTACGCGCGAACCCGGTAAATCGGCCATGAATGGATACGACGGTTTCGCATCGAGTCTAACACACACCGTACAATTTACTAAAATATTATGCAGCACGGAACGGAGCGACATCGCCCAATACTGACGTGCAATTAGCGCAGTCAAAACCCGTGGACCTGCGTGACCCGATAATAAATGCCATCGGCGGCACAGCAACATCGCGCAATGCGATCGTTTTGCTAATAGAACCGGGTGTTTACAATCATAATTCAATAACGAGTGCCGTAAACGGCCGCCTACGCGAACTCAGGGGCGGCTCGTCAGGGGAGACTTTGAGACTGCGTCTCCCCTTAAAAATAAACTAGCTACTTGTAAATAATATAATTAATTAAAAATAATAATGTATAGAAATATTTTCATTTGTATTTAAAATATAGTTTTCATTGTTTATTATTATATTAAATTGAAAGTCACAAAATCGAAAACCTATTAATAGCTATCTCGATACTCGATAGAAATACTATTTTAGTCATTTCTGCGGGTCATTACGGCTCATTACGACGGTCGCCGGTTCAGTGAAACTGAAGCCCGTCAGTTGCAAACGTAACATGTAATGGCATGGCTGGTTGGTCGGAGGGAGCCGGGGAGAATAGGCTGCGTATCATAGACGCTTTTGAACCTGGGTTCAGGACAGTAATTGCCGTGCCGCTGCGCCGTGTATACCCGTATTTAACTAGCTTTAGACGTTTTATTCACTGTTTATTAATTATTTAATAATTATTATACGTATATTATCCATCTAACAATCTAACATTTATTATTATATTTTATATTTTTATAAGCATTACAGGATTTTTTCGTATTTTAAAATGCAAAAATAAAATATAATAGAATTTTGGAATATGGAATTTATGTTATATAATTTAAGTCTCCCCAGAATATTTACTCACGAGCCGCTACTGCTCGAACTATACCTGTAGTGTCAATAAACGGAGCTAATCGCGCTAGCGGTTTCGAGGAAATGCGGGCCCCCGCGGCCAACTCCTGCCGCAGCATGACAAATAGTATACGCGTTGCGACTCCGCCGCCAACACACGCGCAGCACTATCTAACTCGTTTTTTCGTAGAAAAGTGGCGCCGGTCACATCCGAACCCGGCGTTATTAACGACCTTGTCACCCCACTCCGCCGGAGCGCGACATTTCGATGACAAGCCGCTACAAAACGTCGCATATACGCGACTACACGCAACATACGGTCAAAACCGGAAAAACGTACAAACCACTCCTTCTCCTCATCATGGACACGCGCAGCACATGACACTACGCGCAATTCAGGTAGCTCACGCAGAGGTAGCGACGGGCGGGAATCGTCCCATTCCGATGGCTCGCTGTACGCTATCTGTGGACCACGCCAATACAAATCAAGTCGCGCTAAAGCTGTCGGCATGACGTCTCGCGACGCGCAGTCAGCGGGATTATCGGCCGACACGATATGTTGCCAATAACAATCCGGTATTAACGAACGAATTTGATGTACCCGATTGGACACGTACACTTTAAATGATTCGTGTGGCGCTGTCAACCACGACAGCACGATCGTCGAGTCTGACCAAGCCCGTAAACCGACCACATCGAGTTGGGGCGATAGTATTTTTTGGATGCGGCCTAACCAACGGGCTAACAATAAACAATACCGAGGCATTCAATTCTAATCTCGGGACCGTTAACGCTTTCGTCGGCGCACAGTGGGAGGATTTGACGTAATACCGCGACAAAAATAAAAAAAAAAATTATCAAAATATAGATAAAAACTACGTAATTAACATTTGTTATTATCTAGTGGTCTTAAAATAGATGCTTATCTAAAATTATATTCGTTTATATCAATACTATAAGTAACCAGAGCGACGCTGCGACGGTAATTTTGAATAATCAATAATCATCATTACCTAGCTACACAGTACATACGGTTAATGTTAATTCTTGTTTTCAAGTTTTACGAAATCTTAAATTATTAAGTTTATTTAGTTTATACATTTTATACAATGGAAACTATTGGACAAGGTATGTAATAGTTAATAATAATTTATTTAACCCTTCAATTAAAAATTAAATATTAAAACTGCAATTACAAAATACCAAAATAAATAATTTATTTTATAATTAAATTGATCTTAAAAAAAATAGCGTAAATTAGCACTCTAATTTTTATCATATAGTGTAAGTAAACTTACTTTTAAGTCAATTTTAAAATATGATCTGCCCAAAGTTGCCAATTTATGTGTAGTTATTTTTATAGGTATTACATACCGTGATTTATTCAATGCGCTGAGAGGTCCACAACGTCCACGACAGTTAAACCCGTGTTCCATCGATAGTCGTAAAATTTTGTTACATGGTTCTATTGTAGTAAAACATGCACTTGTACCAATAGGATTATTATCTGAAGAAGCGCAAGAAGCATGTAATAAAAATTATAAAAATTTTCGGGAAAATCATACTCGCAAAACATCAAGACTAAGTACCAATACTGACTTAATGCATGCTAAATTAATTAGTTCAGACCCAGTGATATCTTCTAAGCGAAAAATTTTGAAAACACCATTTACAGAATTACCATTCTCGGTAAAACAATTAATAATTACAGATAATGATGAAGAAACAGAAGATTCAGACGTATGTTCTAATTCAGAATAACATTTTTTATTAAATAAATACTGTATCTATTTACCTATCGTATTTTCACACAATAATTAGAACTAAGCTATTTTATTAATTTTCTTTTGTAAATATAAACCTATAAATTATAACATATTATTTAAAACTATAATTAAATAAATATAATATGATTTTATTATGAAATATATTTTTGTCGCGGTAAAACCTCAATTCCTTCCACTGTGCGGCGCTAGCTTGGTCTTAGTACCAATTAGAAATACAGAATTATTGACTTCGACGTTTATCATACGCACGTATACAACTGCCGCGTAGCTGGCCTGTGATGCGTCGCAAAACCCTAACAAATAACACGGGGCGCCTTGACGGCCGTTAATATGTCGCGGTACACGGACATCTAATAACGACGGCAACTCAGAAACAAATGCTGTCCAGTCAGCGTGAATATCGTCCGGCAGCGGGTCGTCCCACTCGACACCGTGTCGCCACGTTCGCTGCATGATTGATTTCGCCAAAAATACTACGGGGCCGAAAACACCTAACGGGTCGAAAATGCGAGCAACAAGTGATAAAATACCGCGCTTCGTGAAGACGGGCGGCGGTTCGAGATTTAATGCACAACAAAAATAATCCTGTTCGGGATGCCACGCCAGACGTCCAGACCCAACACCTTAGTGCCGTATCCGTCGTAATCACCAAACGGCATCGGCTCACACACGCGATCAGCGGCTGAAATAGCTTGCAACACGGCTGGCGTAATGACTTGGAGCGTCCGTGCTTTTGCCTTTGTTTTGGCGGCAAACCCGTTCCGCGTTCGAACAATAATATTGTAACAATAATAAGCGGCGTATTATACGTCATGTATAAAAAAATAAAATACAAATGGTATAAAAAAAAAAATCAATAATAAATGGTAGATTAATAATAAAGATAAAATATAGGCAATACATAATGTTTCAAAACTGATGAGTGATAACAGTAACACAACGACGGGGCACGGCCACACAAGTACCATGGTTATTAGTAGGTGGTAGTCACGATCATAGGGAAGAGATTATAAAGATTAAGCACCAAAGAACTATTCTAGTCATGGACCTATTATAAGTATTAACCTAAGTTCTATGATTCTAGTCGTAAACATATTTTGTACATCGTTCGTAAATCGTATTTTACTGATAACTCATAATTCATAACTCATAAGTCATAAGTCATAATCGTCGACATTAGACTGTAGTATAATATTATATACTAAATTCTAATAATGCTATTTAACTACCTACAGACTACATGTTACAATTAATTGAAGTTCCTAAACGTTAATTACTGTTTCTTTTTACAATGGGTCGACCTTCAAAGCAAAAATCTATTGTTGACCAAATTTTTACCAAGTATTATGTTGGAAATATTGAAAAACGAAAATGCTTATTTTGTAAAGAGGCGTATTATCCATATAATGCATTTCGTTTGGCAAAACATTTATTAATATCTCCAAAAACTGATTCAAAATAGTAAACACTAATTAAATAATTACATATAGGTAGGTAGGTACTAATTAAAATTACTGCAAGTATTAAAACCTAATAGGTAGATATTCAAAACTTAGAACCAATATATTTTCATATATTTACTGTTAGTTATTAATTTATTACCAGACTGCCATTACATAATTTAATAATCAAAATGCATAATTATTCATCAATCATCAATAAACTGCAATATTATTGATCTTACATTCTTAGTACACTTTGGCAGGGCCGTATTTGAGGGGGGGGGGCAAGTGTACCTTGTTGCCCGGGGCGGCAAATTGTTTAGTCCATTTAGGGGGCGGCAAATTTATGTTGATAAATTATTATTGTATATTAACTGTCGAGAAAAAATAAATAAATTTACATAATTTTAACCTTCTATTAAAAACATTATTATAGATCGAAAAGGTATAATATTGTTAACATCAGTTTGTCGGAAAATAATATAAATAATATTATTAACATACTATTTATAAAAAGATTGGGTTTTTGAACGTAAGAACGGCAAGAATCAAGGAGGTTAATCCACTAGCTGAGTATTCTCCGTGTGCTGCACACTCTCTAAATTTGGTTGGTAGTTGTGCAGCAAATTGTTGTGAAGAAGCCTGTCATTTTTTTGAACTGTTACAAGCAGTATACTGTTTTTTTACGGCGTCGACTCATCGTTAGGAAATGTTGAATGCAAAAGTCACAAAAATCACGAAAATTAGCAAATTATTTTGAGTTAAGAATTCGCAAAAATTTTTCTTTTTAAATCTAAGATTTGAAAATGTAATACAAGATTACTTATAAGTTTGTCTACCTTTATCAATAAAAAAATCTCTACCGGACAGTAAAATTAAATTTTTATGAGCGTTTGAATTTCAAATTTTTACAACATTGGATGTTCACTCGATTTCTCATGTAGCGATTTCCTTATTTTGTTGTTATTCATAAACGAATAACTATAGATACATGAAAATTTCACTGAATGTTTATATTAGCATTTCCTATACACCATACAATTTTTAAAATATTTTGACTCTTTTTGAGCTGTTTACGGATATTTTCATTTTTCAATTTTTTTAGTCTTTTTTTCTATGATTATCAATTAAGTTTTATCTGTTGGGCCAAAAAGTGTAAAAATTTAATACAAGGCTCCTGATATATTGTTACAATATCAGTTGAAAAATATTAAAAATACATAGGCACAATTTTTTTTTTATAAGCATTTATTTCGAATTTTGACAGAATTTTTCAAAATCTCGAAAATTATTAATCATCGTAATTAATAAATTATTAAATGTTCAGTTTTTATAGCTAAGGATTGAAAATTTAAAACAAGATTCCACGTAAGTAGTTAATTCTCTTACCGAAAAATCTAAAAAATATACAATCACAGTTTATTTTTATAGTCATTTTATGTTCAAATTTGGACGAAATTACATATTAAAAAACCTAGTTATTTTGTTGTGATTATATAATATTATTCGTGGGTACCTACTTGAAACTTCTAAAGTGTACTATTATATATCTATGATAGTATCAGGGTTTGTTATTGATGTAGATGTATAACATGTTATAAGTAGCTAATGGATATTGTGATAATGTGATATGATTAATTTGGAATTTATTATAGGTCAATTTTTTTTTTAATACCATAGATATGTATATAATTTGTCTTAAACGACTTAAACCTAGACTGACATACCGTCTTCGCTCAGAATCGTTTTTCTTATACAATGATATTATATCATTGCATTCAAATTTAATACCATCCATTATACAGTGCCCCACTTGTGACCTACAGTACAGCAGAGCGACATCCACTTACCCACCTTAATTTTATTCTCAAACCTTCAGTCCAGGAGAAAGTTATACATTTTTTTTATATATTTTTATATATTGTTATTTATATACCTATTTAGATTATAATTATTAATACCAAATACAAATAATAAATGATACATTATTTACTTAAAACTATTTTCTTTAATTGACATTGGTTTTCCTATATAAATAAATAACTATAATAGAAGGAATTTTGTTTAATGTTCATAATATAATATTATTCATAATAAATTTTACAATAATAAATTACGCACATAATATGTATTTAATATTATAGTGTATATTGTATATACATTTAATTCGCCAATATTATATAAGTGACAGTAGCATATTAATGTATTATTATGTTTATGTAGTTGGTTCAATTTTCTTTGTACCAAAATATTGTATACAACAAAATAGTTACACCTTACTTTTTAAGAAATAGTTTTTTTTTGTGGGGGAGGGGGGGAGGGGCAGCGGAAATATGTTGCCCCGGGGCGGAAATTGTCCAAATACGGCCCTGCACTTTGGTAGCTATATATGTAAAAAATTATCTAAACTCCATACGATTTTTGTAAAATACTGTATTATACACGTATAATACATGTATAATACACTAATACACATGTATTATACAATTGAAAAAAAATACGGGATTTTTACATCACTGGTTACTACTTACTAGTCATCACTCACCACTCACCATGTAACTGTAATATAATTTATAAACATATCAGCCAGTTGCTATAATACCTTATTAGTTATTACTTATTACAAATATAGATAGACAATGGGTACACAATTTTTAAACATGTAACCTTTAAAAGTTATTCATATTTACCAATAAATTGATGTGATACATTGTTGCTATTTATTATTTAGTATTTATTAGGTACTTAGTAAAAATATTAAATACAATAGTAGATAAAATTATATAAAACTAGCTGATCCCGTGCACTTCGTTTCCCGTTAAATGTACCAACTCTATATGACTCAAACATTGTTCAATGCGTTATTTAATATTCGGTGTATGATGTTCTAGATTTATCTTAACTTTTCTGTTGCCCGGAATAAAAATTCTGAATTGCAGCAGTACACTATCAGATAGGTAATTTACCTGCGGTAGATCGCTGACCCCGTGCTGTTTGTACGTAAGTGTATGATTTAACCCAAAAAGTACCGAAGTTATACCAAGTTTGACGTTTTTACTTAATTCCACCTACCTATAAATCCTAACCTAACCTAACCGTACTAAAATCCGATGAATAAAAAAAAACCAAATTTAACCCTTTTTTAAATTAGCGTATCTTCTTCCCATAGGTCTAATCTACACACCGTCATTCATTTATATATAAGATATATTTACAAAAAATAATAATACAAATCAACAAACATGCCCGATTAACCAATAGCAACCAATATAATATAATACACAATAGAGTAAATAAAGACAACGGTATCGAGTTCAAATCCCAGACATCAATAAATAGTTTTTGCAGTTTTTCAAATTATTCGGTTGAATTTTTAAAATTTTCTTTCGTAAAAACCTTCACCTGGCAATTACGAACATATTAAAAAAAATTTGAGCAAAATCGGCCCAGCCGTTCTCAACTGATGCAATTTCGAATTTTTTGTCTCCATTTTTATATATATAGATATATGCTAACATAAAAATGTTAAATAAAGTACAAACTATGAATACTTGATACTCAAATTGATAATTTCATTTATTTTGTATTTTTGTAAGTCTTCAATATTTATTTATAAATAAAACAAAAACTTTTAAATTGTAACGCTCTCAGTTTCTATCTAATAGAGCTAGACCATAAAGTTCATCAATAGAATTTGTTGATTCTATAATTGGTGATTGTTCAAATCTAAATTCTTTTCCTCAACAATTGTTGTTAATTTTGAGTGCTGTTTTTTCTTGGCTTGGCTATTAGGTACTCAAGTTTGATCTTATGGCGACTAATTTTTCTACCCTAGTATGTAGAAGTTTATTTCTTAACTTGGTGTGAATCAAACCAAAACTTGACCAATTTCGCTCACACGCAGCTGATGAACAAGGAAAACTCAGCAACCTTGGAGCAAATTGGACATAGGGATTCATGCGACGCAATCCCTTGCCACTATATTGCTGGAGGACAGGTCAAGTTAACATTATTAATCAAACTAAAAAAAAAACAGTATTTGTACGGTATTCGGCCCAAACAACTTAAAATTTAAATATTAAAACTATTATTTATAGGTAGGTGCCTATTATTTAATATTATACCATCATTTTATCGTAAGAAAATATATATAAAATATAATATACAGGTACACCTACCTACTTATTGGAGTAGACTGTAGACCGTAAACGGTTAAATAAACTCAATTTTACTATCCCTTGATAATAACTAAATTTGTGCTGTTTTTAACCATTTTTGTTGTATCGAGATAGGAAAAAAAGAAATATAGTTTTGTATGTTGAAGATAAAATTTTTAATAAAAACAAAAACAATGAAGGAAATGTATTAGGTACTTATCTGCCTTCTACATGTTATTAATTATTTAGTTCTCATAGATTACATTCTAAATTTACCCGTATGCCTTACGTTATTGTTAAAGTTTAAAAAATAATTTAATAATTATACATTATTGAGACAATCACTGCTACTGTGATACACGTTTTATAATTATGCTTAAAAAATTAATAATTGCAAGTGACTTTAGTAGAAGTAGGTGTAATGAGCATATTATAATAAATTTCCACTTATGCTTAGTGCTAAATGACTGTTTCTCCCATGGCCAAAATCAAGGAATGTTTAAGGGGGGGTCTAGCGGGGGGTGGAAGCATAGGCGCAATTTGGGCTAAATTTATGGGGGTGCTAGATTTATGTGGACCAAAGTAACCCGTGGGGGCTTCGCCCCCCCACCCCCCTCATAACACCATTCATGCATTCATAATACTACCTGATTAATCAATAATTATTAATATTGAAAAATAAATATATAATACAGGTAAATACGTTTTTTATTTTCATTTGAATATTATAATAAAGATATATGCCTTTGAGACATAGCAAAATTATTTATTATTTCATTTAATAAATATCAAAACTTACTTCTTGGTGTTTATCATTATCATTTTTTGACTTTTTTTCAAAATTGAAAATACTAAAAATATTTTTAGTATTTTCCAGAATAAAATTTAAAAACAATAACAACTTGAGTAGGTAATTAAAATAAAATAAAATATAATTTAAATTAAATTAAATATAGGAAGTTAATGAGGATAAACAATAAAACACATTACATGTACGTCGCACAGTCGCACAGACTTAACGATTCGAAAAATACGAGTGAAATATTATTATTATTATATAAGTCAAATCTTAGAAATTAATTTATCCTGTTGTCTATGACATAATACGTGTATAACCAATAACAATTAAATGATGCTGTTGAAAATTTGGGGGTGCTAATATGAATTTTGGGGGTGCTAAGCACCCCCAAGCACCCCCCAAATTGCGCCTATGGGTGGAAGCCCCGGGGCCCTCTCAAGAACCAAAATAAAAGTGGCCCAAATAATTTTAAGCTGATACACATTTTTTAGTGATTTTAAAGAAAAGTTTTTCAATATTTTAAAAAGAATTTTTTTTATCGACAAAAACAACTAAATAGTAAATAATAACCTATACAAAAGCACTATGGTAGAAAGTACTCATTTTACTATTATTTAATATTTTCATGAATATCCATAATATCATCAATAGTTAATAATGTTATTTATGTACGGAAAGAGCTTTTTCTAAATTAACTAGAGTAAAAAATAAGTATATAATCAGTCAAACCCAAGAATACTTAGACACACAAATGATTCTATATTCTGAGAATGATTTGTTAAAATCATTAGACTTAAAGAAGTACTAAGAGAGTTGGCTTCAAGTGAAGCAAGAAAATAAAATTTATTTGATAAAATGGTTTTTGTTTTATATAATATTAACTTTGGTTGATGTTTGTTGTAAATGAGTAGGTATATACTGTTAATAAATTTTAAAGTTATTATGAAAATTTGAATTAAATTAATGAAATATGAAGTATTAACTTTTATATGCTACAATAAAATGAGTAGCTTTATAGACATAAATTACATTTACCCATTAATTTTACAAATAGCAATTGTGAATTTGTGAAATAGTTAGAAAAATGTTTGTTTCTGCGAGCGTAGTGAGTAGTTTTGTAAAGCATGTATTGTCAAAAGGTCAAATATGAAATTTCATCCCCGGGGCATAATAGGTTATTAACCCGGAATTGGCTAAAATTATACCTTGTCTGTTCACGCGTAAGCTATCCTGATAGTCTGGTAATACTACTTCCTGAAGGGAGAACCAAAAGTATTGCATAAAAAAAGGTTTTTGTTTACATAATAATATAAAAATTAATTAAAAAAGACAAACTATGCATGAAAACTATTTTTACTCAACAATGTTACCCATAATATTCTAAAATTATATTTTAAAAATGAAATAATAAAAAAAAAAAAAAAAAGGTGGGCAATTGGGTGTCTCCTGCTGTACAGTACATTACAAGTGGGTCACTGTAATGGATGTTGTTCAATTTGAATTCATTGATATAATGTATAAGAAGGCGGTCAGTCAGTCTAGATATTACTATGTTTATTTGATTATATTATTGTGAACAAAGTAATTTATATTATAACCTATTTACGTGGAACCAGCTTCTTTTAAATTTTCAATCCTTCACTATAAAAGTTGAACATTTTATACATTTTTAACTACAAAATAATTATTAAATTTTAATTTGATATGTTTTGTCAAAAGTCCAGCCTTCAGTGCTTATAAAAAAACTGTGTCTATGTATTTTTAATATTTTTCAACAGCCATTTACGCAAAATATCAGGAGCCTATTATTAAATTGTCATGCATTTCATTGTAATAATAAAGTAGGAGCCTTGTATTAAATTTTCAAGCTTTTTTACCCACCAAATAAAGTTTTATTGACATTCATAAGAAAAATGACTTATAAAATTGGAAACAGAAAATGTTCCTAAATAGTTCAAAATAATTCAAAATATTTTAAAAACTTTTTCGTTCATAGAAAATGCAAATATAAATGACCCGTGAAAATTTCATGTACATACGTTCATTTTTTTTAGAGTTCACCAAAAACCAATAAAAAATCAGTAAATTTCCTTAATGTTTATGTTGTTTTTCCGGGCCGCTTTTGAAAACTATAGGAAATTTCGACCTTCCCAAACAATATTCACTTTCCCATCGAACAATTTACTGAAGTTGAAAATCGAAGCATTATTAACACTACTTATCGTGTACCCAGACACAAAAATAAAAATAAAAAAACACACATCATTGTAACATCAATATACATTCATCGTTCCACTCAGAATCTAAAAATGAATTTTTTTTTGGGGGGGGGATTACCAGTATTGTTTACTCAGGGCGCAAAAAGTGTAAATATGACCTTGATTGGAGCCTTGTATTAAATTTTCAATCATTTTCAAATAAAGTTTTAATGACGTGCAAAGAAAAATTAATAAAATTGTAAACTGAAAATGTCCTTAAACAGTTCAAAAACAATCAAAATATTTTGATAATAATATTGATATATTTTATCGTGTACAGAAAATGCTAATACAAACATTCAGTCAAAATTTCATGTATTTACGGTCATTTGTTTAAAAGTTATGTACAGCAAAAACCAAAATTGATTTTGAGTAAAAATTCTTGTTTTTCCTCAATTTTTATTTTGTTTTTCACCGAGTTTTTGAAAATTACTGGGAATTTAAATTTTTAAGCTCTTAATGAGGACAAACAATATTAAGTTTCACATCGAACAAGATTATACTGAAGTTGAAAATCGAAGCATTATTTCGATTACCTACTTATCGTGTAGGTACACAGACACAAAATTAAAAATTTAAAAACATACATCTTTGTAAAACCAATGCATTCGTCGCTCCGCTCAGAATCTAAAAATACAGTTGAACCAGGGCCTAAAATTGTGTACAATGGCACACATTATGACGTGCAGTAGCTAATATTAAATGTGCAGTAGCAAATTTAAATGTGTGCAGTGGGTACCTACTTATTTTCGGCTTTCATTAATTTTTATTTGATTAATATATTATAATATTCAATATTGGTTATTGAAAATTACTAATTAGCACATTGTATTTGTTTGAAATCCTTAACATTAAAAATAACACCGACTACACCATATTCTGGGCGACTTATAATATAATAAGTATATATACCCGAGCCATTTTGCTTTTAATTTTAACATATGTTTAGTAGTCATTTAGCCGTAGATATAGGTATCAAGGACTTTTATAGAAGATTGTCTTAGATTGTATTATTATTATGACTAATTATTAATAAATATAGCAAAAAACAATAATTATGCAATGAAGTTATATGACGTGGCATATTGTGCACTACTAGGTCTATGTTCATTATTTTAAAATATTTTGGTGTGGAATAAGTGTGCAGTAGAAAAATATCTTGATTTAAGGCCCTGTGTTGAACAAGCAGAATTTTTTTCGGGGCAACGCCGGGTAATTCATATTATAATAATATTGTTACAAGTCGGTTGACCGTAGCCTCGTAGGTACTTGTAGAGTTTGAGTATAGATTTATTAAATAAAGTAACAAACACACGTCTTTTCAGTTATGAAGTTTATTGAGTTCAACATATACAGGCAATGGCACTGTCCATTCTCCACCCATTCTCCTACAATCTTAATGTTCCTTATATCTAAATTTATGTAGGACAATCCCTCCTATATAAAAAGTACTTACTCGCAGTTTCGGGATTGTACCTGTTTACACTAATTTACAATAATCATTTCATTTCGTAATTCTAAATGTTTTATAAATACTACATTTCTAATTTGTTTACTAACTGCTACATCCTTACTTACTTCCTATGTTTAATAATACCAATTCATAACAATATTATTAATATGCATTTATTTTAACAATCGTCGTTCGACAATCAACATAGATAATATATATGGCAATACTTTATAGGTAACGATATAAATAAATAAATTGACCGAAAACAATTTTAAAAAGTGGACAATAGATATAGCGACGGCCTCAATCATCATTGCCTACAACAAAATCTAATTTCCGTTAATATCGTCGTAATAATAATTAATATTTTTACTATTGACGTTATTGTCTTGCGTATTTGCTTGAATGAGTGATATACCTACGTCAGTTGTATTTATTGTACAGACATTTGTAATTTGTTTATTATTAATTTTTTTTAAATATCAAAAACATACTTACGTGGTTCAATGTAGTGTAAATTAAAGGATAAACGCAAGGTCGGATTAAGAACCTATTATGGGCCCGGTGTAACAGGCGATTATTACGCCCCTTTAATATTATTACATTGGGTTATTATTGGTAGTAACAGGTGATATATAGGTAATATTTACCGTAAGGGGTACTAATCGCCTATAAAAAAAAAAGTTTCTTTCTTAAAATATGAAAAAAAAAATAAATTTTAAACGGCAAATATTAGTTGCAAATAGTTAACAAGCCAAATATTACCTACCTATATAATTGATTTTTTTTTTCGTTGAACATTTGTAGGTAGTATAATATGGGTTAACACTTAACATATGGGTTCATGGACTAATCGGTTTTTATGGCATGTAAAAAAGTATTTTTCTTAAAATAGGAAATAAAGAGTAAATTGTAAATATCTACCAAACATTTGTGTACGAGCCGGGAGCGATTAATAAAATAAACGCGAGTCCGGTTATCTAATACTTTGTGCGCTTATCCAGCGCGACGGTAGTGGCGCGAAGCTAAGTAAAAATAAAAAGCCGGTCAAGTGCGAGTCGGACTCGCGCACGAAGAGTTCCGTACCATTATCTAATGTCTGTTGTCATTTGCGGGGTGGGAAAAAAATTCAGGCCAGGTTAATAAATTTCCTCCAGGCCATTCGATATGTATTGAAATTTATAAAACGAATCTTTGTATACGACGTCACTCGTGGTAACTATTTATAAACAAAAATTTCCATATGAAATCTCAAAATTCCCGTTTTAGCACCCCCCGGGGTTGCTCCTATCCCTTTTTTTTTAGTATTTGTTGTTATAGTATCCACGGAAATACATAATCTTATTACATAATTTAAACTTTCTAACTTTCATGGTTCATGAGATACAGCCTAGCGACAGACGGACGGACAGCCGAGCGAAAGTAATAGGCTTCCGTAGGGAAACGTACGGAACCCTAAAAAATGGGTTGCTAACACGAACTACTACATAGGACTGGACACTGTATAAAATAAGGTGGCTACAAAGTTGTACGGTGGTCGTACGTTCGCTACGTAACTGCTCTCTAGTGGCATTATTTTACACTGTTGTAATGGGATTACGCAATACCATATATTTTGCTCATAATAACAACCAGGAATGCGACCACACCCAAAAGTGTTTTCGACTACGAATACCACTTTCATAATCGTGAGGTCCATATCAAGGGCGACTGTACACGCGCCGCTCACTTTCAAAGGACGCCGCCACCATATATATAGGGGACAGCGAGACAGCCTGAGTTAGATGTATCCAGAGACGAGAACACCACACGACTCGCTTAGCCGCCCAGCCATCACACACGACTTACACGGAGATTATCAACTTCGGAACGAACTACAAATTCACTACAATCAACACTATTATTCTGCTTGTTTTGTCTGGTTTAATATAATACATTTGATTACCATTCTAATTGACTATTATTATTTATCAAGTACACCAGCTTTTGGATCCCTGAAGGGCCGCATGTAACACTGGCGCAGTCGAACGTAGGATTCCAAAGGGAGGCAACCATCAAAGGCTACTGTCAACAACGAGGAATTGATCACTCTTCAGCGAAGACAACTCCAGGAGGAACCAACAAAAAAAAAACAAATAAGTCACATTGCAGTACCAACAAATCCATTAGCAGCATCATCAACGGCAACATGTCATCATCAGCCATGAACGCAGCATTATTGTGAGTGAATAGTTATTTAAATTTGTTACATAGACGTATGCAACATAATTAAGACATATTAAGATAAATCTAGGTAGTTGATTATAAGTGTAATGGTGTAAACCGTTTTAAATTTTATTGAGGGCATATTTTATTGATTATTATTGAATTTTATTGAGGGCATATTGATTATTTGAAGTTTTATTATAGAGGGCATATTTTTATTGAAGTTATTATTGTATTTATAGGGCATTATTGAATTTATTGAGTATTATTATGATTATTAACGTATTAAATAGGTGGTTAAGTTAATTTATGGACAAAGAAGATACATCTCCCTTGAACGTAGCTAATTCATTGTATGACACTAGTGTAGTAGAAGAAGCCCAGTTAGAAGCCCAGTTATTAGCCCACAGAGAAGCCCAAGCCCAGTTTGAAGCCCAGCAGAAAGCCCAGTTAAATACTATAGTAGATACCCAATTATTAGGTAGCACAAGTAAAACCCCAAGTCCACAATTAGGAGTAGTCACACGTAGCAAAGTCACAGAAAGTTTTGAACATCAGTCGTTAGATTTTATATCTAAATCACGCAATAAAAAAATGGCAGTAACCATAAAATTAGAAGACGCTTTTAAATTAATTCCAGTATGCACAGGGATAGACGATATTTACCAATTTATAAATGCATGTGATATGGCAGTAGGTTTAGTCGACGCAACTAGCGCACCAATATTAGTAAAATATATCACTACGCGATTAACGGGTAGAGCGTTAGAAATGATTAAATATAAAAACGTAACAAAATGGCAATTCATAAAAGCATATTTAACAGACGCATTCGAAGTAACAACCAATGCATCGACGTTACAACTTCAATTAAATTCGATTAGAATGAATCACAATGAGGATGTGAACGATTATTGCCATAGAGTAGAAAAACTATATTATCAATTATGTACCGTAAGCACGTTAAACAAAGAGGCTGCAGAAGCAAAAATTATACATGAAACATTAAGGGACCAAACTCTAGCAGTATTCATTAAAGGATTAGTAGAACCGATTAGAACGATAGTAAAATCTCGTAATGCTAAAACTCTTGAAATCGCGAAACAAATCGCTATGTCAGAACAGGTAGAATTAAGATTAGAACAGGAAAATAGGAATCATTATTCGAGTAGTTATTCGCAAAACAATAATCAACGTAGACCAAATTATGAAAATAGGAACAACAGGAACGTAAGACCAAATAACTTTGTAAGGCCGAATAATTTTGCGCAAAATAATAATCCACGAGCAAACAATTTCTCTCAACCAATTAATAGACCACCAATAAAATGTTATAACTGCAATGGAAATCATTTTGCATCACAATGTAGAAATAATTCGAGACCTAACTACGCGAGCAACGGAAATAACAACCGTCCACCTAATAGATATAATTTTACGCAACCGCCGACAAATTATAATGCACAACCAGTTACGTGTTCATATTGCAATAAAATCGGTCATAATGTAGATTCATGTTACAAAAAGAGAAACGACGAAAGTAGAAATAATTCGGGAAACGCCAACGTGTCGAACGAGGTACGCGGTACTCGCACGATAAACCAGATTATCGCGGAACAACCGACGAACGAATATTTCACATATTCGCAAAACTAGAAAATAATCATATAACATTCGATTCTAATGCCGCAAAAACTAATCAATTACATTTAATGATAGATACAGGTAGTCAGGTAAATATTCTCAAAATAAATTGCTTACGCGAAGAACTAGAAGTAGACGAAACGCAAAAAATAAATCTACGCGGTATAAATGAATGTCTTACAAAAACCATAGGGAAAATATCAATATTAATTAAATTAAATAGCGAAAACATTAAAACAGAATTTCATATCGTAAGTGCACGATTTCCAATACCCAAGGACGGAATATTAGGAAACGAGTTCTTGTCGAAAAATAACGCAATAGTCGATGTAGCAAACAACAAATTAATTATTCAAACGACCTCGCATGCGCTAACAAATTTCAAGGAGACCGACAAAACCAGCTTTATTAAATTAAATCCGCGGACTGAAACTATTGTAGGAATACAGATAGCTGACCCACTCATAGAAAGCAAAGAAATATTTATACATAAGCAAGAACTAGTAAAAGACGTATATTGCAGTAGTACAGTATCAATCGTTAATAATGGTAGGGCAATAGTTAGCATGTTGAATATCTCGGAAGAAACGAAAAATATATCTGAATTTGATTTAAATAAAATACTCTTTGATACTGAATACGAAATATATAATGTAGAATCGACAAATGATCATAAAAAACGAATAGAACGTTTGAAACAAGTAATAATAACTGACCACATGGACGAAATTGAAAAACAATCTATTTACGAAATATGCGAACGATATAATAACATATTTCATTTGGAAGGGGATGTTTTAACATTTACCAATGTCGGTACACATTCTATTAAGTTAAAAAAGGATCAGCCACCTATCTATCGTAGACCTTATAGATTACCACACGCACAACAGGAGGAAATAAATTCACAAATTCAAAAAATGGAAGAAAATGGAATTATCGAGAAATCGAGAAGTCCATGGAATTCCCCACTATTATTAATACAAAAGAAAATGGACAATTCAGGCAAACAAAAGTTTAGAGTAGTAGTAGACTTTAGGGCACTTAACGAAGCTACTATAAATGAATTTCACCCTTTACCAAATATTACAGAAATACTAGATCAACTAGGAAATAGTCAATTATTCTCTCTATTAGACTTATCGAGTGGTTTTTACCAAATTTTGATGGAAGAAGACTCACGAGAGTTAACAGCCTTTTCGACTAACCAAGGTCACTGGCATTTCAAACGAATGATACAGGGAATGAAAACGAGTCCCGGAACCTTCCAAAGAGTTATGAATTCAGCTCTGGCAGGTTTAATAGGAATAAAATGCTTAGTATATTTAGACGATATAATAGTATATGGAAAAAATTTATATGATCATAACGAAAAATTAATAGAAGTTTTCGAGCGTTTACAAATAAGCAATTTAAAATTACAACCAGATAAATGCAACTTCTTAAAAAGAGAATGTGTATATCTAGGACACGTTATTACGAAAGACGGAATAAAACCCGACGAACGTAAATTAAAAGCAGTAGTGGAATTTCCAATACCAACAACCGTAAAAAACATTAAATCATTTTTAGGATTAAGTGGTTATTATAGGAAATTCATAAATTCATATAGCGCAATAGCAAAACCACTAACCAATTTATTAAAGAAAGACACGAGTTTCGTATGGAGTAACGAATGCCAAAAGTCATTCGATACCTTGAAGGCAGCGTTATGCTCAGAACCAGTTTTAAAATATCCGGATTTCACAAAAACCTTCTTATTAACTACAGACGCGAGTAATAAAGCACTCGGAGCTATTTTGTCTCAAGGAGAAATAGGTAAAGATTTGCCAATATGTTATGCGTCGCGCACATTAAATAAAAGCGAAAGCAATTATTCAACAACAGAATTAGAATGTCTTGCAATAATATTCGGAGTTAAACAGTTTCGACCATATTTATACGGTAGGAAGTTTATAATACTTAGTGACCATCGTCCATTAACGTGGCTTTTTAATTTGAAAAATCCATTATCAAAGTTAGCTAGATGGAGAATACAATTAGAGGAGTATGATTACGAAATACGTTACAAACCCGGAGTATTAAATTCAAATGTAGATGCACTCACACGCATGTACTCTATACAGGAAATAAAAAACGAATCATATGAAAATTTTCTCGAAAAATTAGAAACACAAATTATAACAAATAGTAATGTAAAAGAAACTATAGGCACAGTAATAGATTCACCAAACGAATATAATATAGTGTCAGAAATTGCCAAGCAATATAATTTCAGAACAGGAATAAATTATCAGTTAAAAAAACAATTTGGAAACGGTATAATATTACCGACTAGTAAAGTAATAGGGGACACACCATATTTCAAACATGAAAACCGGTTTATAATATTCTTAGTAACAAAAAACAAAGAACGCCAAAGGGCAACTTACGAAAATATATATATATCGTTAATAAATTTAAAATTATTTTGTAAAGAGAACAATTTGAATAAATTAGCCATGGGCAAGCTAGGCGATCACGACGATTTAGAATGGGAAAAAATAAGGTCAATGTTGCGATACATATTTCGCGAAACAAATATAGAAATAATTATATGTGCAAATGTAGAATATAGTGAAGAAGAAAAAGCAGTCATTTTATCACAATTTCACGACTCAAAACTAGGCGGACATTTAGGTGTGAATAAAACTACTAAACGTATAAAAAAACAATTTATATGGAGGGGAATGAAAGAAGATGTTAAAAAATATATAAGGAATTGTACGTCATGTCAGGTTAATAAGGTATCAAATCGACACATAAAACAACCAATGGCTATTACATCCACCTCGTCTAAACCATTCGAAAAAATATTTATGGATATAGTAGGGCCCTTGCCGATTACACTGTCCAATAATGTATACATTTTAACGATGGAGGACGATTTGACACGTTACACTTTAGGAATTCCACTTCCTGACCAGAAGGCAAATACTGTTGCGGAAGCCTTTGTTACACACTTCGTTTGTGTACACGGCATACCAGAAACAATACTCACGGATCAAGGAACTAATTTCCTCTCGAAAACGTTTGCAAATGTTTGTAAAATATTAAAGATAGAAAAGGTTAACACAAGTCCATTCAGACCGCAGGGTAACCCCGTAGAACGCGCTCATAGGACCTTAGCCGAGTACTTACGACATTATGTAGATAAGAATTTAAATAATTGGGATCATTTACTACCCTTTGCATTCTTTGTATATAATTCAACGGTACATACTTCTACTAATTTTCAACCATACGCATTAGTCTATGGACGTACGTTGGAGGTACCGATTAGATTAAAAGCCGAACCTGAACCACGTTACAATTATGATGATTATATATTCGATCTAAAAGAAAATATGCAAATTTCGCATAAAATAGCCAGAGATCATTTAATTAAAAATAAAATAAAAAGTAAAGAACGTTATGATAAAAATGAAAATCCACAAGAACTACACGTTAATGATTTAATACTATTAAAAGATAATAATCATAGAACGAAACTCGATCCAATCTGGCTAGGACCGTACGAGGTCACAGCAGTTATAGGGAACGAGAATGTAGCTATACAGCGAGGCCGCAAGGTCATCACTGTACATAGAAATAACGTAAAAAAATATTATAATGACGCACATGTCGATTAAAAAAAAAAATAGCAATAATAAAAAATAATAGTAATAAGTATATAGCAAACATTAAGTTAGAATAATTATGTTAATTTTAGGGATAGAAACAGAACACTCATTTTTGTAACCGGAGAAAGAAATAATAAATGAAATCACGATACAACCAATTTAAAAGAAAATAATAAAAAATAATAATAAATAAAATAAATACGATAAAAATTAATTTTAATTTTAGGAACAGACAAAGAAAATTCATTGTGGAACTAGGAAAGGCGATTGAACAAGAAATCCATGAAACAAATACTTTAGGACCGGAACACACGCCGAGGTGTTTAATAGGACATATTAATACCGCGAATAATTGTATGGAAGAACCATTTAATACTCTCGAAATAACGAAAATTACGCGAATTCTAACTCTAATTATGTCATCAGATCCAGTGACACCCACATGTAAACGATTAATAGATTATATGAGATATTTGCACGATACTAGAGATATATCGGATTATGTAAGATGGTTTTAATTTTATAAGAATATAATAAGATATTTTAGTTTAATATAAATATAATTTGTACACAGTAATTTGTTATAGTACTAGCATCAATATCTATTATACTAATAATAGCAATTTATATAATGATAAAATACAAGTATATCAGGATCACAGAAGTCATGGAATTACCCGTCAGAATAATTAGATATAGGACACCCAATAGAAATGAATACGTACGAAATTATGAAGAGACACCCTTTACTCCACCACCGTCGCCAAGATAAATAGAATAAAAATTTATTAAGAGTAGTCACTAGTCACTAGTCATAACGAATTATTTACTTTAAATTTAATTAATAATAAATAAACTATACAAAAAATAATATAACATACAAAACGAAAATAAATACGTAACATATTAATAAAAATAATAAATACTAAGTTATAAATATAAAATAAGCAATAAGCAGATAATAAGGATAAATGGAATTAATATATCATGATAATAGTTGTGTTTCAGGAAATACCAAGAGGAAAACGAATAATAATAATATAATTTAAATAAATAAAGATAAATGAAAGTAAATAATAAAATAAAACATTATTACGTGCATAAAAGAAATAATACGTATAACAATATTCTATGAAATAAAATAAAATAATATTACGTGCATAAAAATATATATATACGTAAAATAATATTCTATAATTTAAATAAAATAATATTACATGCATAAAAAAAAAAATATATATAAATACGTAAATAATATTCTAAATAAAAATTATATAACAATAACTTTTAACTATTTTAGAAATTAAGAAGAAAAACAAAAATAAAAAATATATAAAAGCACACGTAAAAATTGAAAGTATAAAAATGGGTGAGAACATACCACCTGTAGCACGAACCGTTCGAATGCAACTACAAACATTTGAATTTCTCAGAGAGTTAAAAAACGAATTAATTGAATCAACCAATAATGCGAGGGAAGTAGTCAGATTACATTGCTTCCCAGAACATATAAGAAGGGCAAATAGTAATATGACCATACCTTTCAGGCCAAATTTCTTAGCACGGGTCATGATCCATGTTAACGATTTTGTACGCACAGTTATCTTAAGACCAAATCATAATCGACCAATGTGTGTAGAGTTGGGTTTACTGATAGAACAACTAATCAGACGACGAGAAATCATTGAAACGATTTTCGAAGAATAAATCAGGAAACTATATCATATATCAAAATATCATATATCATGTATCATATATCAAATATCATATACATAGTTATAAATACAAAAAACCAATTTAAGTTGTTTTTAAAGAAAAATAATTATTTTATTTTAGCTCACAGGTACGCTTTTTTATAATGGATTTCGAGTTCTTTACCGTCAGTAAGAACGAAACGATACTGGTATCCGGCGCGATATCGAATAGTTTAGAAAAATACCAACCCAAGAAATTGGAGGGGAGTCCTCTTATACTTACAAAGGATGATAAGTTAAGAAGATTCCGCCGATGCGACCTAAAGAAAACAGTGCAGAATATCAAACGAGTATTCCGAGGGAAAAAGGCAAGAGTGATTGAACCATTGCTGGAACAGTTGTACAACAGTATAAGTCGGCAGGGGGAATCAACCTTGTCTACGGTATACTTGCAAAGATATTTGCACATAAACGATAGGGAGCCACTAATAGTATTTTGGAACGGAACGACAGATATCACGATAATTAAGCGTTTAAGATTAACAGGAATTTTAGCATATTTAAATATATCGGCAATTAGCGTTAGGAATAATGACGAATTTGTATTAGAATTATCAAACCTAGAGACTAAGGAAGTTTTATATTCAGGTTATTTAGGTAAATTAAATAAAAATGGTAGAATGTTAGGACTATCAGAAGCTCATGAACTAGCATGCGATATTAATCATAATATTACACATTGTCACGATCCAGTTGCAGACGTAATCTTAACGAAATGCCTATTCAATTACATAGTAACAAAGATAAAGCCCATTAAATTATATAAATTAGCAAAAAAATATAAAAGGAATTTTAAGGCAAACTAAATAATAATTATTAGTCAATAAATAAATATAACACAAAATAAATTAAACAATAAATTAACATTTATTATATATCCAATTACATAATGAATTACCTTAAGTAAATCTATAGTTGCATATGTCTGTGACAAATTTAACAATTATTCACATAAATTAGTATATAGGTGAAGGATAAATATTATTATTATTATAAAAGGGGAAATACTTAAATTGTATACTTACGTAACGCTTATAATGTTATAATTTCAGGTACCTATATTATTTTATTAAAGATTATTAATCATTTTTATTAACACTAATTGTTTAATTAAATCATGTATTAATTTATTTTACTAACCACAATTAAAATCGTAAACAATAATAATAATAATGATGACATTAAAATTGTAAAATGCTCACATTATTGTAATCAAATGTAATACTATAATCAAATTGTTAACTGCATACAAATTTAAAATGTCAATGTAAACAATGTAATTCAGCCATTGTAAACTATTAATTAACGATGTTAAAGATTCTTAACCCTTAAAGGTTAACAATCTTTTTTTTGGTAGGGAGGTGTAATGGGATTACGCAATACCATATATTTTGCTCATAATAACAACCAGGAATGCGACCACACCCAAAAGTGTTTTCGACTACGAATACCACTTTCATAATCGTGAGGTCCATATCAAGGGCGACTGTACACGCGCCGCTCACTTTCAAAGGACGCCGCCACCATATATATAGGGGACAGCGAGACAGCCTGAGTTAGATGTATCCAGAGACGAGAACACCACACGACTCGCTTAGCCGCCCAGCCATCACACACGACTTACACGGAGATTATCAACTTCGGAACGAACTACAAATTCACTACAATCAACACTATTATTCTGCTTGTTTTGTCTGGTTTAATATAATACATTTGATTACCATTCTAATTGACTATTATTATTTATCAAGTACACCAGCTTTTGGATCCCTGAAGGGCCGCATGTAACACTGTACTGTTGTAAATTCTTTTATGTGATAATTCGTACAGTCGTATAGTGACTAATAGTCACTATATAGTAATAGGTAACTGAACATGAATCAAAAATTAAAAAATTAAAATCAATGTCAATCTTTTTATATATTTTCATATTCACTATTAAGTATTATCTCCAAAAATAATAAATGCACATTACTACAATGCAAACAATTTAGAAAGTTTTTTTTTTTGAGTGATTTTTGTCTTGCTTTTGGTAGGATATACGTGAATGTTGTGTCATTCTCATAGTAACATAATAAGTAATTTTAAATAAAAAAAATTAATTTTTGTGATTAGCACATGGAAATGCAAGTAAATGTTGGTTGTTTTTAAAGCCCCGTTCACACGATCAAATAATTTGTCAAATATTTGATGTATGTCAAACTTCAAATATTTTAGAAATGGTTCTAAAATAATTGGAGTTTGACAAATTATTTGATCGTGTGAACGGGGCTTAAAGAAAAATCTCACCAATAAAATGTTTATGACATAAGTACGATTGTACGAAACATTTCCGTTATTACCATAACAATTGTTAACAATATTTGTCCGCGATTTAAGGATAGATTCTTCTTTTGGCAATGAAAATAAAGTAGTATTTTCGTTATTACTTTTATTCAATATACTGTCGCATATTATTAATACTGAACATAAGCGAACCATATTAAATAATGTAAAGTATAATAATATAAACAAGATACAACAGACTCATATTATATAGAAATATATAGAAACAAAATTGAAATAATATTCATTAAGTTAATCGATTTGATTTTATTGTTTTTTCATATTTCATGAGTCTATATTATAATATATAAATATTACGTTCATAAAACTTATATAGGTACGAAAATATGTAGTAAATCTAGTACGTCACTAGGTAACATCACACATCACAGTCGCAAACGTACGGGTACCTATACGATTCCGAATGGAACGATTGCGAACGGACCTTTTCCGGTGACACGATTGCGAACGTTTTTACCTGCCTTTAATCGTGCGGTGTTGTCAGATTTGGTGTTAGTCAATAACAAATTTTTAAAAAATAATTTTAAAAATAGGTAATCAAATAGTAATAATATAAGGGTTTTCTGCTATTACGCCGGGCGATAAGGTAGATAGGTACGATGTACCATCTATCATGGAAAACCAGCTCGATTCGCATAATCGTTCAGTATTATTTGTGATTCGTTCGTATCGTGTTAATTTCGTTTCGTTCTCTTCGATATCGTGTTCATTTCGTTTTGTTCTCTTCGATATGGAAATCCAAATAATCATGTCCAAAAAAGGCAAAGAGTTAGTTCTCTAAGAATTTAACTTAAATTCTTGTTCCTTCCCAATTAAGTTTTACTATTAAATACAAGATCTCTAAGTTTTTATAATTATTTTTTAGAACTACCAATGGCCCAGAGAGCTTTCATAGGACGTACAATGGTCAGTTTTATAGCCCCCATCCTCCAACACACGTCGTGATATCAGTATTATCGTGGCAGTAGTAGCAACCACGAATTACTACACAGGACTGGACTCTCCTGGCAGGGGGAGGGTGGGACACCGGTCACAAAGTTGTACGGGTATGTACGTTTGGGTACAACACGATTGCGAACGTTTTACCTTTAACTTTGTGACCGGTGTCCCACCCTCCCCCTGCTAGGAGTGTCCAGTCCTATATGTAGTAGTTCGTGGATGCTACTACTGCCACGATAGTTCACTGCCACGACAATATAATGTTCCGAACACATTACTCCGAATGTAAAATGCCACGAATACAATAGTTATCCGATTATATACAACTACGAAGGTAGATCAAACTACTCCGATATTATTAATATTATTATATTATTATCATTGGTAAACTGTAATATCAATTGATATTACCTAATTCGATAATATTATTAATGTTATTTATTTATTTTAATTTAAACGGGGTGATTCCAATAACAAATTAATAGTCGTTAGTTATTACATTAGTAAACTTAAATCTATTTAGTAGACTGTAATGACAGTAATATAAACACAAAAACAAATAAGAGAATTATAAAATTAAAAATAATATAATATATTAATATAATAATAAAAATATCTAGGATAATAATTCAAATAATAATATCTTGATAGAATAATAATAATAATAATAATAATAAAAAAATATTAAATAAAAATATAATATATATTATGTAATACTATGTATAATGGGTAATATAATCACAAAATCCATCAAAAGCATGAAAATTAAATAAATCAACCTGGAAATAATTAGCTAATTATAAAGGCTAGACAAGTGCATAATTTTTCCTTTGAAATTGAATGTTAAACGTTTTTTTGGATCTAGCCGTTATGCCGTTATGGTTCTGTGATATAACCACAGGTCACAGATTATATGGTAAACATTGAAAATTCGTGTTTTTAATTTTGTTTGTGATCGAGTAAACGAAGTAGGTACTAAATAAACATGTGCTATAGTCCCTGAATCAGGGGCGTATTTATAGGGGTGGATCTCAGGACAGATCCGCTAGCATGGCTCTTTAAATACATGTATTATTATATAATTATTGTAGCCCTCCGTGGCTGTCGGGCTATGTATGCCAAAATTCTTGTCACTTCCTAAAAAAATGCTAAATACGCCACTGCTCTGAATATATTATTCAGAATACAAATGGTCCGAGTTACCGTCATAAATTTACTTTATGAATACCCAACGAAATAAATAATTTTCAACTGTGGACATATTTTTTGATAAGTGTCCCGAAATAATTTTGGTTAGACGATTATTATAAGAATAAGTATTTAAGTTGTATATTCCCATATTATAGGTTTTGAAATTGGAATAGGTACTAGATTAGTGATTACGTACCTATACTATAATAGAATATGTAAATATTTCACTGATGAAGTGATGAATATATGCTTATATTATAATAGATAATTATAAATTATGTTGCACTGGTATCATTAATTATAATATATACCACAAACTATATTCATATTATAGTCCGCGTATATACTAATATATAATATTATATTATAGTACCTATATATATATTATTATTATTATGTTTGTAATATTCTATTGCTAAATTTTGATTAAGATGATAACAAATTACCTATTCAATGTTACTTAAATTGATGATTTATTACCAATTTGCATGAATTAATACATTGAATTATTACAAGCATATAACTGAGGTAAACTGAGATAATGGCAAAGAACAATTGAAATGTTAAGAAGGTGGATTAGTTGTAATGATGATCAGCATAATGTCATTGTAATGGATGAATGTCGGATGTGTTATATTATAATATTATTTGAATTCAATGATAAATCATTGTGTACGAAAAACGATTCTGACCGGAGAAGTTGTGTCAGCCAAGCGTACCTAGTTGTATAAATAATCAAATTTAATAGTTAAAATGAAAATTAATAAAAATCGGAAATATCTCATGGCTATAAATAGCGTAACATTCCACTGAGCTTTTTATTTTTGATAGTGGTAGTAAAACTTGTTGGGAACCTTCTATTGAAATGTCTAATGTTAGCTATGAAATAAATAACTTTTATGAACTGAATTGAACTGAAAAATAGTTTGAAAATGTTCGAAATGTTTATGAATTTCGTCAATTTTTAGTTTTTATCGAGAATAATAGAAAAACAATTTACGAAATTCGAAAAATTTCGCAAGGCTTTAACTAGCTAGCTCGAAAAGAGTCAAAATATTTCGAAAATGTTACGATTTAACTATATTAAACACTAATATAAATATTTGGTGAAAATTTCAAGGGTGTATTGTTATTGGATATTGAGTTACACCAAAAAAATTAAATCGATATTTTCAAAAATTGGTTTTGTTTAATAATATTATTATCTCTTCTTTTAAAACTTTCTTAAATTACTTGGAATTTTTACCTCTCAGAAGAAGCAACTAGTTTACTTTTTTGTTCGAAAATATGCTAATCTTGAAAACCTGAGCATTTTTAGTACCAAAAATGTTGCTGACAGACAAAAAAAAAAGACATTGTAAAACCAATAGGTACATTATTTCACTCCGCTCAGGTACCAGAATCTAAAAAATAAAACAGTACCTACTTAGGAAAGCATGATATAATAAAACATTAAATATTTGATAAAGTATAACAAATAACCATTGTATACCTAAATATATTTGCCAGTTCAGTTTTTTGTTTTATTTATATACTGTAAGTGGTCAAATCTTA
This sequence comes from Macrosiphum euphorbiae, assembly GCA_949089665.1. Classification (NCBI taxonomy): domain Eukaryota; kingdom Metazoa; phylum Arthropoda; class Insecta; order Hemiptera; family Aphididae; genus Macrosiphum; species Macrosiphum euphorbiae. The sequence goes on from CARXXK010001395.1 coordinate 69,001, forward strand.
TAGCTCAACTGACAAGGAACAAAATATGTGCCATATGATATTCATTATGAGGACAGCAGTATATATACTACTCACATTAATTGAGAATATTATTCTTCTTGTATATTTTTAAAATTTGTTATTAATATCCTTTTTTTATGTTTAAAATTCAATTATTATAATTTATCCTGATTATAATTAAATATTATTATATTTTACTGAATTATTTTATTAGCATAAACTATAAATTGTATGTACCTACTTTTTTCTTTATATTACTGTTTTTTTTTTTTTTATATTGAATAATTTTATGATAAAATAAACCTATTATACTCAGTGAACGTGGAATGAGTCTTAGATTCTTTTTAAATATAGGTACTTACAAGTTACAACTGAACAAAATGTACAATACATCATTTGTAAAGTAATAGTTAGTAATTCCGTACAATCTGTTGTTTTTGTTTGCAAATAATATATACTAATAATAAATAAAAAACAATATTGAATCTTGATATTGAATAAACTCACCAAAGTACCTACAACCTATATATTTTAAATAATAGGTAAATAGGAAGTGGACCTGTTCCCAATTTTTTTTTTTTTTTTTTGATATATTTATACCTAGTTATAGCTCAAAAAAGTAAAAATGTTTTGAAACTTTTATAATTTATAAAAAATAGTGATATAAACATATTATGATGAAAAAGGGTACCTATACATGACATGTTCCGGGAGACAAGGATAATTTGCGATTTATCTTTAAATTACATTTTACTTAGAAATGTCTAATATAGAAATATTGCACGTAAAAACGATTAACGAATAATATTTCTACTTTTTCTGTAGAATTAACCTATTATAATATAGTATATTCTGGTATCTACCTAGTTATTAGGTGGGTAGGTAGGTAAATGTTAGGAAACTGGATATTATACATAACTATTTTCAAAAAACTTTAATGATTATTAAATCCATTAATAATATAAGTTAGAGTAGGTAGTTAGACAAAGACATTAGACAATTATAGCATTTATAAACACATTTTGGCCATGATTTAAAAATTACTAATTTCGATTATTTTGTTTTCTATAATATTATTTTAGTTCTTTGGGCAAAGTGGATAGAACCTTTATTTCCGGAGTTACAGACTTTTTAAAAGTTGAAGTTATAATAATATGAAATTTCGTGGGCACATAGGTACTCAGCATGGTGCAATGTATATTGTACCTATACCTATTGTGTAGGTTAGAGTATTCTACAATAGTAGGTACTGTTCTACAGCAGCGTGGTGAATTTTTTTTGGCTGCATCCGATAGTTCCGTCCCAAATATAAAAATTGAATTTAAAGATATATCTACTAGTTCCGTTCCGGGTTTTTTAATGGATATACCAATTATGTCCCCTGTCAAATCGAATTTAACAATATCATATAATTTAGAAATAAAGAAACTCCTAGTTGTTAATATCTATTAACATGACAGTTTGACTTTGACCATGTTATATGACTATATTTAGTTAATTTGCTAGAATTTTTTATTATTTTTAATTATTACCATTGATTTTATATTTTACAGATAGGCCATGCTATAGGACGAAATGCAAGCAAACACTTTAGTGTTATCGGCTCCTGATAGGTGTCGTTGATGTATTTGTAAATAACTATTAATTAAAATAAGAATCCACAGCGTTCGAGCATACGGCTGGCGATGGTTGTGTACGACAATGGTCTGTGGAGTGGGGCCACAATTAAAAATATAGAAAAATATATATTATATTATCAGACCGCCCAGTTCGTTCGCCGTTCCACCAGTTGTCGGTAAATTTGGCTGCATCAAAGGATGTTACGCGCAAATATCACAAGTGTTTAAGCTGCTTTATTCTGAATAGAGCTAGTGTAGAATGACCATGTTATTAAAATGTAGGTAGGTACTATTGTAAGTTTTTGACCTAACGAATACAATTTTATTGACATTTGTAGAATAAAAAATTAAAATATAGAAAAGTATTAATAATTAAATAAAAAAGCATACATAATTAAACACAAAAATTAAAAACATACATCTTTATAAAACCAATGCATTCGTTGCTCCACTGAGAATCTAAAATTGTGTACAATGGCACACATTATGACGTGTAGTAGCTAATATTAAATGTGCAGCAGCAAATTTAAAAGTGTGCAGTAAGTACCTACTTATTTTCGGCTTTTATTAATTTTTATTTGATTAATATATAATAGGTATTCAATATTGGTTATTGAAAATTACTAATTAGTACATTGTATTGGTTTGAAATCCTTAACATTAAAAATAATACCGACTACACCATATTCTGGGCGACTTATAATATAATAAGTATATCAACCCGAGCCATTTCGCTTTTAATTTTAACATGTTTAGTAGTCATATAGCCGTATAGGTATCAAGGACTTTTATAGGTGATTGTCTTAGACTTAGATTGTATTATTATTATGACTAATTATTAATAAATAGCAAAAAACAATAATTATGCAATGAAGTTATATGTGGCATGTGCACTACTAGGTTTATGTTCATTATATTAAAATGTTTTGGTGTGGAATTAAGTGTGCAGTAGAAAAATATCTTGATTTTAGGCCCTGTGTTGAACAAGCAGAATTTTTTTCGGGGCAACGCTGGGTAATTCATATTATAATAATATTATTAATATGCATTTATTTTAACAATCGTCGTTCGACAATCAACATAGATAAAATACATGGCAATACTTTATAGGTAACGATATAAATAAATAAATTGACCGAAAACAATTTTAAAAAGTGGACAATAGATATAGTGTAACAGGCGATTATTACCCCCCTTCAATATTATTACCGGGGGGGTATTAATCACCTGAGGTAATAATCGCCTACAGTAACAGGTGATATATAATATTTACCGTAGCCCGTAGGGGGTACTAATCGCCTGTAAAAAAAAAAAAAGTTTCTTTCTTAAAATATGAAATAAAAAGTAAATTGTAAACGGCAAATATTAGTTGCAAATAGTTAACAAGCCAAATATTACCTACCTATATAATTGATTTTTTTTTCGTTGAACAATTATTCTTTTAAATAAAAAATAAATATTTGTAGGTAGTATATGGGTTAACACTTAACATATGTGTTCGTGGACTAATCGGTTTTTATGGCATGTAAAAAAGTTTTTGCTTAAAATAGGAAATAAAGAGTAAACTATAAATACCAAACATTCGTGTACGAGCCGGGAGCGATCAATAAAATAAACGCGAGTCCGGTTATCTAATTATTACGGTGCGGGGCTCTTGACGAACACGGCCAATTTTCACGCTGGTCACTGCAGCGGGTGTGGTAGCGGCTGTATGTAAATGCAAAATTAACTTTTTTCTAAAAATGTATATGTAAACTGCGGCAAAAAAAAATTTTACATTATACAAACTGTGACAAAACTGATAAGATAGGTACATTATACAAACTGCGGCAATTTGTTTTATATACCTTCTATATTATTATTAGGTATAATACTTATAGGTACTATATGTCTATATTATAGTACCTAAATCATATATACCTACCTATGTGTACCTATGTACGTTACAGAGGCGGAACTAAGAATTTTTACGCCCGGGGAAAATATTAAAATTAAGCCCAATCATAGACCAAGATTGAAAATACAATATCATTCCCTACAATTGTTTTATCATAACTGGAACTAAAATTACAAACATACTTATTAACTTTTAAACATATAATAATATATAATAATTAATATATTCTGTGAACTGTGGTGTAACCAAGTTTATACTAATAAACTATCACACCAAAAACACTTTAAATTTAAAAACTTAGTCAACATATTGTTGATACATTTTTAATTACTGGAAATACTGTATTGGTTACTTAATTGTATTTATTATTAGAAATAATAATAATATTAGTATATAAATGTTGAAAAATAATCAAAACTTTAATTACCTACCTATCCTGTATAAAAATTGTAAACACTTTTGCTGTTTTGGTTCTATATGCGCCTCAGCCTTCAATTATAATAGATTTTTATAGTAAAATATAAAATCTTTTATTCTGATTAGGGTACACAATTTAGGCCAGTAAAAAATTGTATTTAATTAAACAATTTATAATAGAAAAATGAAAAAGTAAATATTTAAAATCAAATCTTTTTTTTAAACATAAACAAATGTATAACTATCTTGGTAAATATTATAATATATAATATTATAAACTATGATATATTAACATCATTTTTAATATAGGTACGTATCGTACGTTGATTGATAATCTTATAACAGTTATTGTGTAGGTATCAGAAATTTTAACGAAAACACAGCATCAATAAATGCCTAGGTATAGTTACATTTTCACTCAGAATCTTAATAATTATAGTATATTAGTTGTATATGCTTGCAGTATTTATGCTAATGCCAGAATACCAGTATATCAGGCACGTAGCCAGAAAATTTCTACTAGGGGGGCCAATAATGTTTGGCCCTTTTATTACTTTCCAAAATTTTTCTTTATGAAATTCTTGTAAGGGGTATGCAATACAAAGAATCTTATTAATTTAAATAATTTACCTTTAGTTGGTAATTGGTTAAAACTATTTTTTTCACAACAAGTTATACCTAATACTTACTTATTTAAGAATTACAAAAATAGAAAGTACCTGATAACAAAAAAAAAAATAAATATAGAATTACCTACATCTTCACTTATGGGATACATTTTTCATGCTATGAAAAATAAATCTACATACATATTTAAAATAATAAGCTGCTTCAATTGTTTAACTTCAAAAATTAATTCATATTTGAATACTTATCAAAAATAATAGAGATAAATGATCATCGATTTTTAAATTAATATAATTTTTAAAGAAACTCAAATTTATTAAAAAAAAAAAAAAAAACACATACTAGTAGAAAATATTAATAATACACTTATACTTATATAAATATTAAACAGTGCAATATAAAATAATTTTTCTGTTTTTATGATTTTCCGAAAACAATTGTACAAAAATATCTAGATCTAAGTTTTTAGAATTTTTTTTTATGCTTATTGAAGCTAAATTATTTAAACGATCATTTGTCATGCGATTCCTCAGAAAGGTTTTCAGTCGTCTCAGACATGAAAAAGTTCTTTCGCAAGCTAACTTAGCATAGACTTATAACTGCGGCTAATATATTATTGTTTTTAAAAAGGGTATCAAGACCCTATTAAATTGTATTTTTTTCAGATAAAGTTATCCGCGGTTCCCCGAATATAAAAATTAAATTATTACAATAATAATTGTATTACCTAATAGTAATCACAATAGATTTCTCTCAATGTGCATAATCACATTTTTGATAATTGGTAAAAATAATTATATTTTGAATTTGGGGGGGCCGGCCTTGGGCCAGAGTATATTTAGGGTGGGCCCGGCCCACCCAGGCCCCCCCTGGCTACGTGCCTGCAGTATATACTTAGTATACTAATACGAATCTATTCATAATCTTACTATTAACTTTATTTTTTTTTTTTCATTAATTCCAACATCACTACAACATCATAAACAAATAATGTGAAATAAAAATGTTTTCTTAACTTCTATCACCAAGCATTAAATAAAGAACTAAAGAAAAATTACGCCCACTAAAATTTTACGCCCGGGGATTAATCCCCGGCTTCACCCCCCTAGTTCCGCCCCTGTGTACGTATATCATTTAATTAATTTTGTGATGTTGCGTCTTGCGCAGATATTGGTAAGGTAAATCCAAATGTATTTTTAAGTTTTAACGAAGCATATCGGTAATATCGGGTCCTTCACTTTTGATAATACTAATATAACAAATAATGTATGTGAATCTTTCCATTCAAAATTTAACGCATATTTTTATCACCATCATCCATCACTATATAAATTTATAGATGCTCTACAAGATATTCAAGTTGACACATATATAAAAATTAAAAGTGCAGAAGAAGGGTTAATACAAAAAAGAATAATAAAGCGATAACGCAAAAATAGGTACAAATTTATTAACGAACAGAGGCAAATGAAAGAAGATGGACGAATTTCAAGATATGAATTTTTGAAAAAAGTATGTTTTAAAAATAAACGACAAAATGTTAATTAGGTACCTATTGTATTATTATTTTATTTAAAAAAAATGTTTTTTTGATTTTACGATCACTATACGATCTAACAAATTTTTAGTAATAATAATTGGTTTTTGATTATACGTACATTACGATCTCTTAAAATAATTTTTAATAATAATAATATTTTCAATTTTAAAATTGGTTTTTCCTTTATTTTTCGCCTAATACTCTGTGAGTGTAATACTCTATGAGTTAAGCCACGGATAAAATACGCATTATAGCTGTCATAATACGTATTATACCTAATTAAACGATAAACGTACAATATATAGGTTATCGTATCGATATGTATAAAGGTAGGACATATAGAAGGTATATAAAACAAATTGCCGCGGTTTGTATAATGTAAAATTTTTTTTTGCCGCAGTTTACATATCAACTTTTATAAAAAGGTTAATTTTGCCGCATTGTACCATCTCCCGCGGTAGCCTGCAGTAAGTATGGAACCAGACAACAATAACACAATAGCGCGTTCAGCTACAGTTCATCCTAAACGGCTTCAGACTTACAACAAAGGGACGAGGCGCCAACAACAATAAAGATAGTCTGTTTAAGCGCCATTTACTACCAGGGTCTCATGAAGACATAACCACGGCCAGCTGCATGCATACGTAGTATGGTGAGACATAATCTTTATATATTACTAGCGGACCCCGTGCTCGTGCTGTTTGTAATAAGCGTATGATTTAAGAGGACGTGTCACCCAAAGCTGTACGCATGCAACGACCGAGAGGATGCGCTGTTAGGTGTTTTCACGATCCGCAAGCGCGCGGCGTTTAAGTCACGCCTACTATTCGCAACCGGCCGACGGCGGCGACGAGTGCTCGTTCGGGACTTCGGGAGCGCCGTTTATTTGTCTATGAACGTTCGTCCAGTACCATTCGCATCATTATAAAATTCATTATACGCAAATGCCGCCGTAATATTTTCAATACCCTCGCGTACCTACGAACTACAGATTATAAATTAAGATACTGTTTACTTAAATTTATGTCCCAACATATAGATCGTAGAAACTGTATTATAACATTGCTTGATTTGAAGTTATTGAATTATTACTTATTTAAATATAATACTTAAAGTAAAATCTAATAAATGGTAAATAAAATAAATACAGCGCAATTAAATTAATATTAATTTACCGTGTATTATTTTTTAAGTTCAACTGTTAATGTTATATTAAAATATGAAAATAAGTAATTACAAATATTTATTTAAATTAATAATATGTTGTAGTAGGTATACCTAAAGTATACCTAATATAGTAATATAATAAGTATAGGTAATCTACTCGTAATGATAATAATAATACTCTAAAATCTTTATTTATCATTCTGTAATTTTTAGAGATCGGGTACATTGACTGAGAAAATAACTAATTTAAAATGTATAGTTGTAATATATAATGATAACAAATTGTAACATAAATTTATTAAAAAATTATTTCTATAAGTAACAGTTAGTTTAAAATTACCTACTATACAAACTACTATATTATAAGTATTACACAATCCAATGAATTACAGTTTATCAAATGCATAAAATCAATCAATAGATTTAGTATGTGACCTATATTATTTATCACCACATTTATATTTAAAAAAGAAATTATAATCATATTACCTATAAAGTATCAAAGTTAGACCAAGTTTGTCGTTTTTACTTAATTCCACCTAAATTGGATTAATATAATCAATTAATACAAAATCCTAACCTGACCTAACCGTACTAATATCAGATGAATAAAAAAAACCATATTTAACCCTTTTTAAATTAGCCCATCTTCTTCCCAGAGGTCTGGGAAACATTCATTTATATATATATATATATCTAATATATACAATTCTGGCGTCACAATTTTAGTTACCATACTCCTCCGAAAAAGCTTGACCGATTTTTATGAAACCTTATATGCATATTCAGTAGGTCTGAGAATCGGCTACTATCTATTTTCTATACCCCTAAGAGATAAGAGTTGTCTAGAAAAAAATAAAAATAAAAATAATATTATTACTAAAATAAAAATAGTGTATTATATATTGGTTGCTATTGGTTCATCGGGAATGTTTGTTGATTTGCATTATTATTTTTTGTCAATATATATAAATGAATGCCACCCTTTACACCCAGGGGTATAAAAAATAGTTTAATTCACTCTCTGAGACCTACTTAATATACACAACAAATTTCATGAAAATCGGTCCAGCCGTTTCGGAGGAGTTTGGTAACAAACATTGTGACACGAGATTTTTATATATTAGATTAAGACATGATTAAGTTCTACTGGACCGATTTTCATGATTTCTTTTTCTAACGCAAGTACTCGGTGTGGTGCAGATGAGCCATCAAAAGAGAAAAGTCCAAAAAATTAATTATTCAAATAGTTATTAGAAGTATTAAGTTTGCCGTATTGTTACATAGCGGCATTCGTTGACGACGCCGGCTGCCACCGGTATAACCCCCGTCCCCCACTACTCCTACGTCTATTGCAGTACCGTAGCATTTTCGTCTTCGTCGAATGTTAAATTTTATAATTTGTCGTTCGTTATCGTCATCGTAGTCGTTGAATAAAAACCCAACTATTTTCAATTTCGTCATTTCGCGTACGGCAGAGAACGCTGAACTCATTAAAAATATTATTATATATTTATATATTATTATTATTACTGGGCCAGGCCGACACCGCCAAGACAGAGGATGGAATGTACATTTACAATTCTAGTATTATGGCACAATAATGCATTGTTAAACTCAGTATAATTGTAACATTTTTAGACTTAAAACATTAATTAAAATGATACTTATCTAATATTGATTGTTTAAATACCTATTCAATATTTGGGAAGTGACAATCAACAGAACAGGCACCATAAAATTAATAATTTTTGTTCAAAAAATAATTAAAACATAAACTTAAGATTTATTTTAAAATATGCATTTATTTTGATAGTAACATAATAACTTGCTAACTGTTACTTCATACTTTTTTTCAATTTAAAATTATCATGTCATTTACCTATGGTCTTAAAATGTTTTATTATATTACCTTGCCATGTGTGTCCATGTCACATTGTCACAAGATTAATGATGATGATTAAAAAAAAGGATGAATATTATTGTATTTATTAATGTTTAAAGTTAGTTTTAAGATTAAAATCAGTTTTTTTTCAAGTTCAAGTTCCTGAGTTTTGTTCACATTTTCTATTTAGTTTTTCTTCAACAATTGTGACATTTGTTGTACACTGCATAGACGCATAGTTCCAAACTCTAATGGTTACACTAATTGACTGATATATAATAAATAAATCAACAATTGTAAAAATTGTGGAACAAAAGATAAAAACCCATATACAATTTAATAATACATATAAGTAATAATAATTTTTAAGTGGAACATATACTTTAATATGTCCATAAAACTATTTAATAACACATAATATCTAGATCGAACAAAATCATTTGACTTTTACAACATTTAACAAAATAATTTTTAATTTTCAATTGTATGTTAATATTAAAATGATTATAATTTTATGAATAGGAAGTTTGAACAAAGAATTTTAATTGCTACATGTTTGTACATATTTGTACATAAAATGTATATTATGGAATATGTTATATATTTTTTGTCAAGTGTTACTGCTGGGTAGCTACTCCTCTCATGGTGCCAAAGTCAATTGTATTCCATCCCATATGCTCATTGTAAATATTATTACAGATTTTATAATGTATATATTCAAATAAATATTAAAAAAAAGAGGGTAAGTGGATGTCGCACTGCTGTACAGTAGGTTGCAAGTGGCCGTGGGGCATTGTGTAATGGATTGTGTTAAACTTGAATTCAATGATATAACATCATTGTATAAGAAAAACGATTCTGAGCGGTCAGTCTAGGTATAAGCACGATTTAAGATAGTATGGTTGCCCATCGACCCATTAGAAAAATGTTATCACACGGCATACGGTTTGAATCGAAAAGTCACGTGATCTATGGGGTCCCCCGCATGCAGCGCTCATGTCGGTTCAAATTAAGACGAATAAAAATTGTTATGTTATACGTATATGCAATAAAAATATATATAATGATCATATTATATTATCAATTACAAAATAGTCCACTAGAAGAGCTAGCACCGGCGGTCCGATTTAAATCCAATGCCGTCTTACCTCGTTGGGCAACCATATTATCTTAAATCGTGGGTATAAGACATATTATATACTTATCTATGGTATTCAAAAAAAATTATATATAATAGGTAGGTATAAGAAATTCCAAATTAATCAAATCACAATAACCATTAGGTACTTATAACGCGTTATACATCAACGACAAACCATGATACTATCATAGATATAATATAATAGTGTACTTTAGAACTTTAAAGTACCTACGAATGATATTATACAATCACAACAAAATAACTAAAATAGTTATTCTAGGTTTTTTATTATATAATTTCATCCAAATCTGAACTTAAAATGACAATAAAAATAAACTGTTTTTTTTTTTTTTTATATTTCATTTATCCATTTCACAATATTTTGATTTCTTTGTGTTGTTGACAAAATACTGAGAAAAAAAACATCATCTCACAGAAAATATTGACTGTTCAATAAAATGCCATTTGTTTATATACAACATAGATTCTAACAAAATAGAATTAAGTAAGAAGTATGAAGAAAAATTAATTAATTTCACGTCACTCAAGACACACAGTGTGTAAATAGTCTGTTTGATTCGGATGGTTCTGATTCTAAATTCTGAATGAAAGGAGCGGACCTGTGAAAAAAAATAGTTGGTTTTAGTTCTTAAATAATTGTGGTTCCCATTTTGTGCAATAAGCAAGGTAACAAAAGTTAATTTATAAAATTGTATCCAAATAGTGCTAAATATCACTACACTCATTTGGGCAAACAATGTTGTCTTATTTTTCCAAAAATGCCATGATATTGTTTTTTAAAAATGTGAATAATTAAAAGAGCTATTATAGATAAACATACAAATAGAAACAAAACCCTTACCGATTGTGAATCATGTGTCTTTTTACTAAATGACCAGCAGTCAGGGCCGACATCAGCGATAGTTCGCCGGCTAAAACTGTTGCACACAGTATACGTGCTAATCGTTTAGCGTTGGTCCCAGGGGTTAGAGAGTTTGCACCTCGTACGCCAAGCATTTCCAAACACGCAGATTGACCAGGTAATGAAGTTCCTCCGCCTACTGTACCAATCTCAACCGAAGGCATTGTACATGATACATACAGGTCTTCACCAAATGCTTCCATCAGTGTCATGCAATTGCTGCTCGCCACATTTTGAGCTGGATCCTAAAATATTGAGGGGAAATAATTAAATATATGGCTAAAATATTATAATGTTATCTTAACATAGTATAAAACCAAGTCCCGCTGTCTGTCTGTATGCTTAGATCTGTAAAACTACACAACGGATTTTTATGAGGTTGTTTTTAATTGATAGAATGATTCAAGAGAAAGGTTAGGTAGGTCCAACACTCGGAGGTGCTCAAACAGAAAGTTTGAGATTTACGATGGGACATATTCGTTTATAAACAGTTGCTATTGGTTATCAGGCAGATCAGGTACAAGCATGCATCAAATCAAATTTTCACACATTGCCTACAAAGGTGGCTAAGTTGCAATTAAAGGCGCTCATCAGCGTGTCGTTGCCTACTTGATATGCTGTTGCACATTGTTAAAATGATAATGTCTGAGTGGCACTTACTGCAACGAGTTACACCCAAAAGGAGTTGAACAATCACAATTTTGTACGGGCAACAAAGTGAGCGGGATCAGCTAGTAATATTATGTTGAAAAAAATAGTTGTTTATTTACTTGTCCTGTAGCAATGTATACAGCTGTAACAATATTGGCTGCATTTGCATTATTTCCTCCAATACTACCAGCAATAGGTGATCCCATCAAGTTTTTGCTTATGTTAACATCAATCAATGCTGCTACAGTAGTTTTCAGTACCTCAGTGACAATTTTTGAAGGTACAATTGCTTTACTAACAACATATTTTTCACAGCCTTCAACCCTATATAAGAAAAAAACGTAAATAATATAATGGAAAAATGCATACAATTTTTAAAAATTTCATACCGATTGACTGCGGCTGGCTTTTTGTCTGAACAAAAATTACCACTCAAACTTAAAACTTCCATGTCGGGGAAGTATCCTCCGATGACTTTGAGTGATTTTTCTGTTCCCTATTAAAAACATTAAAATAAGCATTATTTAAATTTAATTTAAGGGTCAATGTGACATTATTTAACAAAATATTAAATAGTGTTTTTATTTTTTACTTTGGATAACATATTCATGCCCATTGCATCACCCGTAGAAGCTGTAAACCGAATAAACAGATATCGACCAGCAATACGCACAAGTAATTTTGTGAGTCTTGCAAATCTGCTAGTTGAATCAAATGCCGACTTAATTATTTTGAACTTTTCTGGATTGTCCATCCACACTTTCGCTTTGCTAATATGTTGTAAAAAAAAATGTTTACTTATCAAAATTCTCAATAGTTGAATGGAAAATTACATACATACCTGTAGTAACTGAAGAAAATCGAACAACGGGTCCTCTAGTCATACTATCATCCACAACTCTAGTTATTACGCCACCGCATATTGTCAGTGCTCAACATCCTCTGTTTGTACTGGCCACTAAGCAACCTTCAGTGGTCGCCATGGGTACTTGATAAAATGCGCATCCACAAATGGTCCAGCTACTCCAACAGGCACAGCTACATATACTATAACGTTCTCTCAATTGGTTCCTAGTACCTAGAAGAAATTTCAATAATACAGTCATACAGAATATAATTCCCTAGTCTCTACTTTATAATTGATCAGTTGTTCCTTACTTTAGAATAATCATAATCAATGTAAGGTAATTCTATTAAGAGGTCTGTCAGATTGCTTTCTGCTGCAATTATATTTCTTCTAAGACCAACACACCTTTCTGGGTTATTGACACATTTTTCCAACATGTACGGTTTTATATGGTTTGATTTCACTAACATTAATACTTCATTATCATTTAATTGTTCAGCCGATTTCTAAATAATAAATATGTATATTTATCATAACCCATTATAAAGAATGCACGGCAAAGATAGCAATTTATGGATGGTACATGTTTAATTCCTTATTATGTTCCACTATGTATTTTGTATGTAATAAAAGTTTGGAAGTACATAAGAAAGTTATGTACTTGTAACATAAATATTTTTAATAGAATTAATAAAATAATATGAGTTGGCTAATATAGTAAAAACAACACACTAAAGATAACACAATCAATATTAATAATTATTTTTAATAGTTTATACCATAAAAATAATTAGTGTAATTAGCAATTACTTATTATACAATATATGCTTGAACTAATTAAATATATTGAGCTTTTTTACTTTAAATTCGATGAACTATAATATATAATAATATTGCTATTATATGACTAAATAATACAACTTAACATCATTCACATTCACATACGCACACTAACTAAATATAAAAATCCTCATAACTAAATGATTGTAGTTAATAGAAATTAACAAGGCTGGGCAAGTTAATGATTTTTTTTAACTCAGTTGAGTTAAAAGTTAATACACACTTTTTGTTAACTTTTTAAGTTAAAAAAAAGTTAATTTGTTTTAACAAAGCTGGAGTACTTCATTTTTTTTCAACCCAAATCTAAATTATAGACTTTATACAGTATTTCCATATAAGTTAAATTCAAATGATATAAATTTTTAACTTTAAACAATTTATGATACATATTTTTTTGAAATGAAAACAAAATAGACTGAAATAGTGAAATATAATTAAATTAAAAACAAAATAAATAAACTTAACTTACTTTTTAAAATGAAAAATTAACTCGTTAATTTGACGTTAATTAAAAAAGAAAAATACTAAGTTAACAGTTAAGTTAATGAAAATCCAAAAGTAACTAGTTAAGTTAAAGAGTTAAAATAAAATTAACTTTTTAACTTGTTAATGCCAGCCTTGGAAATTAATACCTTCATTTTTAAAATGTTAACATAATTACATAAATAAGCCCAATAAATATATATAATAATTATAGATTTAACAAAATCTTATATAAATAAAAATAAAAATAAATCTAAATATTTTTTAGTAATTTAAATATTAATTGTAATTATAAAATTAATGATTTGATTAAAGAGACATTATTTGTAATGTTAAAACGAGGGCTTTTGATGCATATAAATGGTATTTAATTTAAGAGGATTCACGAAATGCCTTCCTTAAAACAATTTTTTTTCTTAAAAATTGTATACATAATACACGCATGTGTTGTATACTTGTATCCATCTTACTAACTCATAACATATCAAAACTTATGTTGAGTAGTTTCAATTTTGGGTTGAATTAAATATTAGATAAGTTGACTTATTATAAAACGTTCAGATAAGAACATTATTTGTATCCTCTTGTTGGTTTTTACGATATTTTAATGTTTAATTATATAATGAGTGTATAAAATATTAAAATTTAAAAATACTCATAACTTACTTCAAAATTAAAACATTACAAAAAACCAAAAAGACAATACAGAATTCATTATGATATTAAATTTAACAGCAAAAAATTGGAACTGCTGAATTGCAAATTTGGTTATGTCCATACGTAAAACACACACAACATATGTGGATATGACTTCATTTTAAATACATTTAAAATATTAAATAATTATATTATATTGTACTGCATAAAAAGATATACAGGGGAAATGTTTGTGTTTAATAACTTTTTTCATGTAAAAAAATTATCTTCACTTTGCATATGCAATATATGCATATATTTATAAGTTGAGAATAATTATAAATACTGCCAGAAAAAAATTACGTTATACCAAGATTATTGTAAGAGTATTAAATATTTACCTGAGTTTTAAAAATATCTAAACATTCATCAAAAGGCCTGTTTCCACATTGTTGTCACCATCAACATTTTCTGTTTGAACCATTTTGTTGGAAGTATAAACTGATGCTTTTTGATACGTAGTTTGGCTATGTGTATGTTTAAAATATTTTTGGGTTTCATGGACATGTACTGAATGACCTGTATGTAAAAAAATTAAAATATTTTGGGCGTCTTTTATTTTTGTTGAATAGTTTGAATTAATATAATATTGAAATTGTATTTATTGATAAAATTTATAAATTGTTATAGTATAATGCTTTAAAATGAATGATTATTAACAATAAAAATATTTCCAATTTTGAAAGGTCAAGACTAGTAGAAAAAAATTATAACACTGCTAAATACAATGTCTATTCATATTTACTATACAGTATGCGTATTTTAAAATTGTACTCACCGGATTTGTTTGTTGACTGTTTTTTATTCACCTGGGCTAAGGTATGAGCTAGATCATCACGGTCTCCAAAGAACCAAAACCAAACTATCATTAATAGTAAAAGTATCAATATAACTATATGACTAGACATCCAACTATGGAGAAAAAAAAGGTTAATATTAGATTCATACAATGACATTCTTTTAACGTAATTGATGTGAATAAATAAATTATTTACAGACATTCACACTTACTGCACAATAGAGATATGAACAGAACGATGGTAATTCTCTTCGGTTTCATCAAATACAGCAACCTTGGTAACTTGTACTCCTAACATACTATCTGCTTCAGTTTCCACACCACTCAATGCTCATCGACTAAAATGTAGTGAACAAGTTTCAAGTTTAAAATATTACAGACAAATGAAGGCAAACTGAATGTTCTCCTTTTTAAGAAAACATATAAACATACAAATGTTATAAGAATACATTCTATTGTACTAATTTTTATTTAAATTTTTCTATTCTAAGAAAATAAAAACTATTTTTCTGTATAAATAAATAAATATATATATGTTAGTGGCAATGTGTATAATATTGGTATTTTATATAATGTCTAGGAATTCTATATAACACCAAATACAGCCGGCAATCTATAAAATTGTTTAAATTACCTAAGCATTATATGAAATGCCAAACAATGTATAGGTAATATATTAAATCCATATGGCATATATTCAGTACCTATTGATATTTGACAATATATAAATCCATTAGTAATCTGTAATCTGTAATCTATAAAGTAGAATTCCGACTGCCGACAGATAACGCGATAATTTTGTCACCGTAGTCATATACTCTAATAATAATTTACAAATTATTTTTATTTTAATTTTTATGCATTATATTCTGTAATATTAATGATACCTACTTTGTAATAAATATTTTTTTGTGCACTAATAAAATTAATAATTGTCTTAATTATGATAAAAGGAAATCTATTTATTTGGGTTATATCATTATTCTACAGATTGCCAATTTGTTGTTTGTCGTTTTATGAAATGTCTAGTTATTATACAAAATATTTAGGAAATGTGTGTAAAAAAAAAATTTACTATACACTTTTTTAAAAACCACCAGGTATTATATAGAATTCCTAGGCATTTTATATATTAAATATATTATACACATTGCCGCTAACATATATATGAATACACTAACAGTAAAATATGGATCACTAAAGAATAAGTAAAGGTAGGTAGTGTTTCTTATGCAAATCCTAGACCTTATTGTTAAAGCTATGAATGAAATTGTACCTCTGTACGTGAACAATCATTACACCCACTGACATTATCACCTTAATGCTTTGTGTGATTGGGTCATGACGCAGTTATCTGAAAACGTTCACCCCAAAACGGCATACCATGAAGAGGTTTCATCTCCTCTTCTAAGTAACTGTTAATTAAACAATACATTGTCAGAAGAACTATTGCTGCATACCCGAGCTACCAAATGTTCAATAATATTAATATTTAAATTTAAAAAAATAACTTACATCCAATACCAAGGATAAAGAAGCTGGATAAAAATCATGATTTCCACATAGTTCACAATGAATGACATGCATGTAAACATACACTTCTAAATGTTGGACACCTGACAGCATCCCGACACTGATAACAAGACTACATACAATTGAGTCCAAAGAAAATAATGGACCTAGCAATGACATGCTTTTAGATGTATTATTGATTACTTCGGTCTGTGAGCAGCCACTTAGTGCAAATTGTGCCAACAAACTGGCTTTTTTTGAGTTAACAATTAAAACTAATAGGAATAGGAACATCTCTGTAACAAAAAAATAAATAGTGTTTATAGGTACCACAAGTCAATAATTTTTATCATATTTAGCAGTAACAAATTACTTAAACTTACTTTAAGTGTCCATTTAAGTAATGTATTACTATGGTACTAAAAACGAAGCTTGAAAATACTGTAAACATGGCAGCAATACCTGAAAATAATTTTCATATGTGAAATTATTAAACAATTTTCTAAATTTCTATGAAATTTAAATAATACAATTTCCTAGTAAGATAAATCAATTTGATACAAATTTGAGAAATTATATCAAATGATACATAATAAAAATAGAAAGTGGTAAGTAACTAGGTAATTGCACAATTTAATTGATGAGAGCAAAAACAAATGGATCAAGAAACCAGTTAGTGATTCAAGATGGAAGTAAAAATTGCAGCAATTATTTAATGTTCAAAAGATAATATTTCAATAACAAACCAATTAATCAAATTATTTAACCAGTTTTAAAAATTGATAAACAAATAAAATATCCAAACATTTCTCAACAATTTAAGACCAAGAGTTTAATATTATCTGTCTAGTAAGTAAAAGGTTTTGTAGAATTTAGATATAAATAATATAAATGGAGATATAATACCTATGTACAATAAATAAAAATAATAATTCACCTACAAGTTTTAATTAACAACTATGAAATAAATTCTGGTATGTTTAGTGACTCACTCTATATACTAAAGAAGACTCCCGGGTTTTATTGCCTTGCGGCTACAACCGCGTACCTTATATTAGCGCTGAGCGCTAGTCAAGAGACGCGGAGGCCTCAGTCGCCGAGCCCGGTGTTACTAAAGTAGGTATGCTTACAGAGTGCATAATGCAAATTTGACATATTTAAGTGTAAAATTGTCATAAACAATAATGAATGCGCAACTTTGTAATACTTGATATTTGTTTTGTCTATTACTCATCAAAAGTTCCTTCGGAATTAATAAAACCTAACTATGATTCATTTGTTTTTATCAAAGAGGATATGACACTATGACAGTCTTATAACATGTTTAAGATAAAAACTTATTTTCTGACCCTTTTAAGTAAATTTAAAAAAAAAAGAAGGCTCTATCAATCAGGGAGTCATAAACTTACTCCAGTGAACAAAACAATGAAACAAAAAGCTGAGTTATATGATCAATTATTTTTGTTGACCTTGCTTACATAAATTAGTACACAGAATTAATAAAATCTTTTTACTATATTATAATATGTCGAAGGCCACGTTTCATCCTGTTAAAAGTGTATGGTCTAGACTGCAACAACCTAACACCACAAATGGTCAGTAAAGTGTATACAACTGGATGTACAGACATTTTAAACCGAAGTTACCATTTTTTTCCTGTCTTTTACTGAGGTAAACATGAAGTCATGGTTGTTTAACTTTACTTAAATATATAAATATATAATAAACCGGGAGTTTCTTTTATAATTGAAAACTCATGATTTCAAAAGGTATAAATATTTTTGAAAAAAAAGATTTTACATGGCTTCAAGTCATAAAAAAACAACATTATTTTTAAAAATATACATATGCACACCTAATATGTTTTAATATTGATATTATTTTGTTTTTATTGGTCTTGAAATTATAATAATTTTTCTAAGAATTTCGATACATAAGAATCGAATTTAAGACAAGCAATTTTACGAGTTATAGGTATTTAAAGTTTAGATGAGCGGAACGAAGTGGTACGGGGTTACCTCGCAAAACGTTCCACTATTCCATCTAAACTTTAAATATTATAAACTCATAAACTCTAAATTCGATTTTTATGTATTGAAATACTCAGAAAAATATTCTGCTTTCGAAATGAAATTAAAACTTTGTTGTGATCAAAAAAGTAAAAAACTGAATTTTTGAATAAATACATTGCAATGTAACGACTTGAAACCATGTAAAAAAAAATATTTTTACTTTTTTGAATAATGAGTGTCCCCTACTGTCAAATGGTTAAATGATTCACTCCATACAATATAATATATCCCATATTAGTATACATAATAATCATCTTACCCAAAACATATTTTGAATCCAACTGCCTGAGATTATTGAACAGATAATGGCAGTAAAGCACGGCTATACATCTTATTAAAGTCATAAATATTACGTCGATGGCGTGCGATTCGTCAGCCTAGTGCGATTGAAAACAAACATTGAAAACCAAAAAATCAATACATATTATTTCGTAGGGCACTTGAAAAGATAATATAACTACTAAGAACTAGAGGGCCTTAACAGAGATACATCAATCTCCATCAAGGCACTCTACTAAGAACGTATCAATGAATAGTACCTATATTATATTAATTAATAATTATTGTTTATTATTAATTATTAATTAGGAATGTAAATACGAGCAAAAAGATTAGACGACAGTACGACACTATACAGGATAAATACAGTAATGCACCGCTCGTGGTGGGCTTGGGCAGTTGATAACGTGGATATTAGATAACACGTTGATTATCAGTTATCAGTAATTTAAGGGGCAAACTACTTGAACAAATCTGCTATTACGGTATGATATTCAAAACTTAGCAACTCATACCCAAATAGGTTTTGAGCTATCTTAATAATTATTGCCAAGTACTGTCGTGTGTTGTAGTCAGTCGTCACTGTAATGTACACGTCATAATATATAGGGGGGGGGGGGGAAATTATAAATCGTAAATCATTGACACGGGTCAAGGCAGCGAAGCAAGATGTGCTGAGGCAGGGATAATATTTTCCTTATACTACCACCGTACTCGCAGGCACGAGCAGTCCCGTTGTCGCTGAGTGATTCGGCGAGAACGTAGGTACCTACGACGATTTTACAGACAAGTATTTTTTTAAATAAGTGAATTATTTATGTTTGTGTAACCTAACCAGGGTAGCGGCTTAACTGTTCAAATCTTTAATAAATATTTTATCATATTATTTAAAATTTAAAACTCATTTAACGGAAAATCAGATAAAGGAAAATTATGTTAAGGGGGGGGGGGCTCCAATCGGTCGTGTTTTAGGGATATTAATATAGCCATATAGGCATGGTAATATAACATGATGATGACATTAAAATGACTTGAAGTGTGTGCATAGAAAATTAACTACGAACATATTACATTAATAAATATGGGTGAGTTTAAACTTTAATCGTGTTACGATGTATATTACGGATAGTAGGTAAGAATATGTTTTCAGAAAAAAAATTGGTAAAGGCGATATTACATAGGTAATAATCAGTAAGTATATACTAGGTATATTTTATTATATAATAAAAAATATAATCAATAATAATAATTACTCATTCGATATTTTTTCCCTCTCAAATCGATTCGGGGGAAGCGTATTTGGTTTGCGGCAAAATATTCTGACTATTTCAGCAGTTACTTTGGTAATGCACCTACTTACACTCGGCTGACTCGGGTACAAAGAATCATTACCTATTCCCCTCTGATATGCACCGGTTGCTAAAAACTGGATCGTGACAAATACCTAAATTCAATAATACATTTAAGATGTAAACTATAGTTTATGACACATATTTAATTACCTATATATATTATAATTTGTAAGTCGTAACAAATTAATATAAGTAAGCGTATAGATATAGTAAAGATTTAAACTTAATTGAACTTCAACACTTAAACCATTTTTCCTAATTTTAGTTAGGTTTGGCCTAAGGTGTTCAATTAACATTGAAACGTCGTTTTTTGTAAGTCTATATAGTTTTTTAAAATTAAAGTCACTTAAATCAAACGGATTACATTTGTCTCTTAAAACAGATTTATGGAGAGTAAAAGCCCTATTACGCCCATGGTCTTCTATTTCATCTAATAACGCATAGGTATGCTATAAACGCCATAATTACCTACTCACTACAAACTAAAAAGTAATATTAAATATTATAATATACGATGTTAAAAATTAATGGTGAAGTTAAAACAGAGTAGGTACTTATACACGCATCAAATATAATCAAATAATAATTATAAAACAATAGCAAAGTCAATAAAATAGGTATATTTTTTATCATAAAATCTATTTAGCAGATAACAATTGTTAAAGTCATGCATAATGCAACATTATTTAACGCCAAATCAAAAGTATACATTCAGACATTCAGTCACTTAATTAAGACGGTCTTAAACCATTTTTAGTCCATAATGCTTACATAATCGCAAAAATCGTCTATGGCTAAATGCATGACTAAATTAACTGTTTTAGTCACAACAATGACTAAATGTGTGACTAAAACTTTTAGAGAATCGCCCTGCAGGGCCTGAAAACCCGAGTTTATGATAATTTTAGTCGTACTTAAGTTCTTACCTTTTATCGGAGCAGCGCCGGGATATACGTACTATGTGTCAATGAAGTTTTATTAAACTGAATAGTGCCAAGGTATATGACGTAATCTTTGAGTTGTTTCAACTGGATAGGGACGAACTAAGAAATGACAAGCGCGTACCTCGAAGTTAACAGTGCCGTTCTAATTAATTTTACAGAGTGTCATTGACTAGAGAATTCGAGGGTAAGGCGTATATCTAGTAGGTTTACCGCGTATTGTACAATACGGGTGATACCACAGAGTGGCGCCCAAAGGGGCGGGGGAAAAGTTTATTAACACGAATAATTTTTAATTTTATGATAATATAGGTAAAATATATAAATAATATGTTTACTTTATATTTTTGTATAAAATATTGTTTACTTTACAATATACTTAAATAAAAATAAATAGATATAAATATAATTATAATATAAATACATTTTATCTATATTTACCTATGCGCAGGGCCGGCGAGAGCTTTGGTGGGCCCCAGGCATAGGCGCAAATAGGGGGGGGCTTAGGGGGTATTAGCACCCCCAATTTTAAAATTAGCACCATCTAATAAATATGTGTTTATGTATCAAAACTTCTCTTTACAAAAAAAAAAAAAACCAAAAACAGTTTATCATCAGGACATGAGGGTATCAGAGTATAATGAATGAAACAATGAACTCGACAATTGTAATTTTATCGAATTAAAATCTATTTAGAATATAAATCATTATTTTCCAATGTTTCTACTAAGCCCGGTCGTTGTGGTCGGTTATATTATTAGTATTCAGTGTTATCACGTTCAGCAGCGACTCAGCTCTACGACAATTTATAGTATCTCGAGTATTTACTAATAGAAACATTCCCGTGCCCACATCTAATTCGGACAAAAACATAATTACGATATACGAATTACTTGTCAGTGGTGTTCACTGGAGTTCCAAGTTTCCGACAGCCTGTGTGATTGTGTATGCCGAATTATATAATATAGTAGGTACAGATATAACTGACTTTTGGAATAACTTTTGTTCTAATCAATATTTATAATGTTTTGTTATAATTTTAACAATTTTTGTCACACATTTAAGTAGGTAGCTTCATTTTTTTTTTTTGTCAAGTCTGTCTGTTACACCCCTCGTACACTAATATTTATTTGTCATATTTTTTGAATAAAATATAAATAATTTGTTTTAAATTTTTAATAAATTAAAATTTACTATTGTGTTAATTTTTATAAAATGTACCTAATGCACTATAACTATTCAATGTTAAATTGTCATAAAACCATTTTTTCTCAAAAAAGTCATAAGTGCCTCATAGGTATAATTTAATTTAAATACCCAGGAAATGCAGAGCTTAAGCACCCTCAGTTTTTATGTTGAAATTGCGCCTATGGGCCCCCAGGGCTGATTATTTCCGGGTCCCGTCACTTATATATACTTATTTTACTGAGATTTATAAAGGCATATAGCTGTAGATAAGCATTTTAATACAGTAGCAAAACTTAATATTTAAGTTGGATGAATTGTAAATAAAAAAAGTTGTGTAAGTGGATGTCACTCTGCTGTACAGTAGGTTACAAGTGGGTCACTGTATAATGGATGGTATTAAATTTGAATTCAATGATACATTGTATCAGATACAATATCATTGTATAAGAAAAACGATTCTGAGCGAAAACGGTATGTCGGTCTAGACTCTAGGTTTAAGACATATTATATAAATATATATGGTATTAAAAAAAATTGACCTATTATAGGTACCTATTATAAATTCCAAATTAATCATATCACAATCTCCATTAGGTACTTATAACGAGTTATACATCAACAACAAACCCTGATACTATCATAGATATATAATATAGTGTACTTTAGAAGTTTCAAGTACCCACGAATAGTATTAATGTATTATACACTCACAACAAAATAACTAAAATAGGTAGGTATGCTAGGTTTTTTAATATGTAATTTCGTCCCAAATTTGAACTTAAAATGATCATAAAAATAAACTGTGCTTGTGTATTTTTTAGATTTTTTGGTAACAGAATTAACTACTTACGTGGAATCTTGTTTTAAATTTTCAATCCTTAGCTATAAAAACTGAACATTTTATAATTTATTAATTACGATAATTGATAATTTTCGATATTTTGAAAAATTCTGTCAAAATTCAATCTTTAAATGCTTATAAAAAAAATTGTGCCTATGTATTTTTAATATTTTTCAACTGATATTGTAACAATATAGTAGGAGCCTTGTATGAAATTTTCAAGTTTTTTTAACCAACAAATAAAATTTTATTGACATTCATAGAGAAAAATACTAATAAAATTGGAAACTGGAAATGTTCCTGAACAGTTCAAAACAAATCAAAATGTTTTGAACATTTTATTGTGTATAGAAAATGTCGATATAAACTACCAGTGAAAATTGCATGTATATATACGTTCATTTTTTTTATAGTTAAACCAAAAACTAAAATTGATTTTGTGGAAAACCGATTTTGCGTAAATGATTAACCCGATGTCATATCAAGTTTTATTGATATTCATAGAAAAAAAGGTGGGCAAGTGGGTGTCGCTCTGCTGTACAGTAGGGTACAAGTGGGTCACTGGATAATGGATGATATTAAATTTGAATTCAACGATAACATATGGTTGTATAAGAAAAACGATTCTGAGCGGAGACGGTATGTCAGTCTAGGTATAAGACATATTATATACATATATCTATGGTATTAAAAAAAATTAATATTAAATCACAACAAAATAACTAAAATAGTTATTCTAGGTTTTTTAATATATAATTTCGTCCAAATTTGAATTTAAAATGTCTGTAAAAAATAACTGTGCTCAATGCTCATATATTTTTTAGATTTTTTGGCTACAGTATGAACTATTTATGAGAATCTTTTTTTTAAATTTTCAATCTTTAGCTATAAAAACTGAACATTTTATAATTTATTTATTACGATGATTGATAATTTTCGAGATTTTGATAAATTTTGTCAAAATGCGATCTTTAAATGGTTATAAAAAAAAATTGTGCCTATGTATTTTTAATATTTTTCAATTGCTATTGTAACAATATATCAGGAGCCTTGTATTAATTTTTTACACTTTTTGGCCCAACAGATAAAACTTGATTGATATTTATAGAAAAAAAAAACTAAAAAAATTGAAAACTGAAAATGTCCGTAAACGGCTCAAAAAGAGTCAAAATATTTTCAAAATTGTATGGTCTATAGGAAATGCTAATATAAACATTCAGTGAAATTTTCATGTATCTATAGTTATTCGTTTATGAATCACAACAAAATAAGGAAATCGCTACATGAGAAAACGAGTGAATATCCAATGTTGTAAAAATTTGAATTTCAAACGCTCATAAAAATTTAATTTGACTGTCCGGTAGAGATTTTTTTATTGATAAAGGTAGACAAACTTATGAGTAATCTTGTATTACAGTATCAAATATTAGATTTAAAAAGAAAAATTTTTACGAATTCTCAACTCAAAATAATTTGCTATTTTTCGTGATTTTTCCATATTTTGTCAAATTTTGAACTTTAAATGCTTATAAAAAAAATTATGACCAAGGATTTTTAATGTTTTTTATCTGCCTTTGAAACAATATACTAGGAGCTTCCTATTAAATTTTAAAGCTTTTTAAACCAACAAATAAAATTTTATTGACATTTTTAGAAAAAATACTAATAAAAAATGGAAAATGAAAATGTTCGTAAACAGCTCAAAATAAGTCAAAATATTTGGAAAATTTTATGGTGTATAGAAAATACTAATATAAACATTCAGTCAAAATTTCATGTACCTACGGTCATTTGTTTAAGAGTTGCATGAAAAACTAAAATCGAATTTCTCGAAAACAGATTTTCCGTAAAAATTCCCGTTTTTCCTTAATTTTTATCTTGTTTTTTTCGGTGCTTGTGAAAACTATTGGGAAATTTAAATTTTGACCTCCCCAATGCACCAACGATATTCACTTTCCAATCGAAAAAGATACTGAAGTTGAAAATTAAAGCATTATTTCGACTACTTATCGTGTACACAGACACAAAAATAAAAAAATTAAAATATAAAAACACACATCATTGTAAAATCAATAGGTACATTCATCGTTCCACTCAGAATCTAAAAAACATAATATTTGGTATATAAAATCTATTATTAAAATCGAAGAAAATAATGTTAACAACTATTCAACAGTAATTAACGAATAATTAGGTTCAGTTGAAGTGTTCCCTTTCTGGCCAATAGACCGTATTGGTAACTCAGTCGAAGCTGTGGAAGGTTTAATATATTGCCCGAGTGACAGAGGCGCCGACTTTTAGATATTAGCGCGGGGGCAAACTCTTCTATTAAGCGAAAAAAAATTCTATAGTATCAGTATGCTGTAGTTTGCTTACCGGGAGGAGTAATTACAAAATTGTCCCTTAACTCTATTTTAATACTCCTCTAGGGTGCAAAATAAAATATTATGCATGTATATTATTTGAATTTTCTTTATTGCTTTTATTTTTTTAAATTATTTACATGAAAAAGTCGAGCGATCTATAGTATTTATAGATCATATTTAGGTAATATACAAATATACAATCGTCGATGTTCTAATGAATATTTTCATGTTATAATTTGGTATTTTAACCAAATAATTATTATTGTACACAACGGGGCACGGGGGCGAAATAATACTTTTGCCCCCTTTAAATCAATGTACGGGGGCAATCGCCCCCTTTGCCCCCGTGGAGTCGGCGCCTATGCCGAGTGATAGCTGTCCTTTTTTTGCTTCATTGTCTCTGTAATCCTTTTCTTTTCTTTTTTGAGCACCAGATTTGTGTTTATAACTCATTATAATAAAATTATATAACTAGGGACTCAAATATGTACTAGCAAAACACAACATTACAGTATTACACACGATTCGTATTCCGTAATAGCAAAATTATAAAAGAAAGCAAAAACGATAATTTCGGAACGCGATGTATTTTATGTAAATCCATCATTACAATTTACAACTAATACCTACGTGGAAATGGTTTATGCCCAGTTCGCCGACACACAATTCGTCGAACCCGGTTTTTTTATCAAAATTTAAGTTTAAGTCGGAAAAAAATCAGAACTTACTTGTAGTGGACAAATACTTACATAGAATAGACCGGATACGTGGGACAACGAATATTATAAATGTATAGACTATAGATAATTGCGGCGGCCGTGCAATATTAAGACAATCAACAGTCATAGTTTATAGTTATGTCTAAGTCACATAATCACGGACCACATGGTCTTGAATTGGCAAAACGAGGTTTCTGAAATAAATTAAAGGTAAATAATTGTATTAAATATTATCATATAAAGCTTATTCATATTTTTATGAGCAATTACCTCATGGAGTAAATGGATTTTCATAGCTCATACCTACTTCAATTTATTTTTATTTTTTAAATGATTTTAACGATTTTTATCGAGACTTAAGAATTAATTTTTTCAAGTATTTCATTAAATTAAAAACTAAGAATATTTTTGTTATATAGCATATTGTTACACTAAATCCAACAAAACCAATTCCTCAAGCTTTTAACGAAGTAAGACGATCAATTATAAGTTCAGGATTACAAGGATCATCACAAAATGAAGTACCTATATCATAAGTATATCAAATTGGGTGTTGTCAAATTGAGTGTCGGCGAACTGGGTGTCGGCGAACTGGGAATACACCGTGGAAATATGATCGAACATATTATTATCTGATACAGTCGGTCGTTATTGGTCGTATTTAGGAACTATACGACTATATTATATATTTATATATATTAACCATATTATTAATAGCACACACTATGTAATAAAAACCAACTACGCGATTATACCATAGACATATTAATACTCCATGATATGTAATTTGTTCTTTTATGACCATCTTAAGTTGTATGCTATTTCTTTCTAACAATGTTGGTATACGAACCTCTCTTTCTACGATCAGTCCATTTATTAATATGTCTATGGATTATACCGATCGAACCCGCGTTCAAAGCGAGTTTGTTTATTGTTATCTATGTGCGTTCTGTGTTGCGTATTGTGTACAATATAGTAGGTATATATTATAGATAGTTGTTTAATTTATAGCAAACGGACGATAATGATCCGGGTCTACAGGGCCTGGGTGGCTATGAATAAATACGCCTCTGACAACGGCCCCCCCCCCCCGGGGCTCTGGCCCCTACTGCCCCACCCTCTCGCCGGCCCTGCCTATGCGTCCTATGCGGGCCACGGGCCGGTTAAAACTTGTTCGCGGGCTGTAGTTTGGAGACCCCTGAACTAGAGAATACGAGGGTAAGGGCCAGTTGCACCGTCTCTGATTAAAGGTAATCACAGTTTAACTGGCCAAATTTGGCCGGTTAAATATCTGTTATCAGCTGATTAAGCTTAATCATAGTTTAATCGTAGACGGTACAATTACTGGCCCTAAGGCGTACAGTTGGTTAACCGCGTATTGTCCAATACGGGTGATACCACAATAAGTACCTACATATGCACGTCTACATGAAATCAAAAGCATATAAAGGACAAACCTTAAGCAAATCTACGGGTTTCAATCGATTTTTGTAAACTGTTCGGCAATAGATTCGGCAAGATACGCACAAGTATGATAGCACTAGCACAGGAAAGTATTATCGATATTGAGCCTAATGTTTCGAGTACTCAATACACCGCGAGGTAAAATGGAGTAATAAACTCCGGACTGAATTTATGATTGTTTTTTTTTTCGAGTATTTCTGAAAATAATGAATCTAAAATTCTGTAAAAAATATTCAATACCTGCAACAATAGATACTGAAGTATCTATAAAGTTCAAGATTGTTCGGTGTTACTTCATTTTGCGATTAACTCCGGAGACCTGTATAAATTCACAAAAAAAACGATGTTATCAATATAGTGGTTAACTCGGGATTTATGTTGAACAACATAATATTATTTTGTTAAACTTTGTTAAACAATTTTCATAAAAATAAATTAACAAATTTTAATCAATATGAAATAATAGTCAAATAAAAAAAGGTTTATTGATCCAATCTTAAAAAAAAAAAAACATTTTTAAACATTAAAATATTGAAATATAATATACGATCTATCATTACACATGGTACCTACATTACGTAATCATAGCCAAAACATTCAAGCCGAAATTTGGGTCGAAGTTTTTTTTTTAAATGTCTACAAGTATAGTACCTATATATAGGTATAACTAACAAGGCTACCAGATGAATATTATTTGGTTTAAGTTCGCCGAACTAAAACATATATCTAACTAATCAAATATAGATAACAATCATGTGCAGCAAATGTCGCGCGGCCATGCGCGTTAATTTATTTTACGCAGTCGCACGAACATATCCAACTTATATTAATTTATGACCACGGAAAAATATTTTATTTTTTTTTGGTTCTAATTCCAACAGCAAGTAGATCACTTTTAATTGGTTCTACAATTTCTATTTCAACTTAGTTGGCTGCAGGTAATAGGTATTATAATTTTTTTTCACATTTGAAAAAATGTTCCCGGCAGATAGCTAAAGCTCCCTTTTATGTACCTAACGAATGATTCTCTACACATAGACCTCATTCAATCAAATAATAATATTTTCATTGAAGGTATAACTAATTAAAAAAAAAAAAAACTAACACTTATTTTAAACAAAAAGAAAGGTGGGTAAGTGGGTGTCGCTCTGCTGTACAGAAGGTTACAAGTGACTGTAATGGATTGTGTTAAATTTGAATCCAATGATATAATATTGTATAAGAAAAACGATTCTGAGCCAAGACAATTAGGTCAGCCCTTTTTTTTAAAACTATTATTGTTTCATATTGGACTATAAATTATTTTTTACTCTAAATGTTTTACTATTTAATGAAAGTTTTGAAAGTAATAAAAGTATTTCATTTTGATAAAAATGACTGCTAGTTATTCTAAAACAATTTTTAATTTATGAATTTTACTTCTTCAGCAAACAGTAATATATAATATAGTGAAATATTATCAGTAAACGCAATAAAATTAGATAGGTTGACTTACAAGAAAAATAAGTTGCAAATTAACGGTTTTTACTTTTTTTTTTTGTAAGAAATTTAAATAAAATACAAAAAGGTAAAAATAGCCAAGAGGAAAAATGGAAAATAAAGATATGTTCTGAAAATAATTTCCCTAGCATTATTAGCTTCATCAGCAGCTGGTTATGCGTGCCTTAGTTTGTATATTTCCATAAATCATAACAATTTAAAAATGTATAAATAGGTACTTTAATTATTATTTATTCGTGCGCTTATAGGTTATACAGTATACCTGTATACCTAGTATAATAAGGCTATATTAATAGGCCGACCGAAATTTGTATGTGTGTGTGAGTGCGGTATAAATAGCTCGATCAGCAGTGGACGGGATTGCCGAGCAAATACTGATGAGTGATGACTGATGAGTGATGAGCTACGTGTGTTATGAGTGTGTGAGTGTGTATGCGTGTGTGTGTGTATAGAATTAAACTAATACTAATTAATAATAACACAGTTCTAGTAAATAAGTAGTATTGCTGTATAACTGACAAACGATAATTTATAAAATATGTACAGCAACACAACAATATAATAATATATATAGGTACCTATATAATAAACAAATTGCCATGACCATGAAGTTAGCCCCCCCCCCCAATTTGGCGGATTCAATTCAAACCAGCGCCAATATTTAGCAAATTAATTGCAGATAATTGCAAATTGGTTTTTAGAATTTGCAAATTTAGTGCACGCTCGCAAACTAAAAAAATGATTGGGGAGGGCTCACTTCATGCAGCCCCCCCCCACTTTGTCCGATCCGTTCCAAACCAACGCCAATATTTAGCAATTTAATTGCAAATAATTGCAAATTGATTATTAAAATTTGCAAATAAAAATTGGAATTTTGGAGAATTTTTTTGCAAATTTGGTCAGCCCCCCACTTTGTCCGATCCGTTCCAAACCAACGCCAATATTTAGCTAATTAATTGCAAATAATTGCAAATTGATTATTAAAATATTATTTATTTTTTAAATATTCGTTTAGAGTTATTTTACAATCGGTACCTAGTGCAAAATATTTTTAAACGTTTGTACGTGTGAATAGGTAAGTATTAAATTTTAGCTTAATAGTAACAGTTGGTTATACAAAAAAATACAAACAAATTGAATGGTTTGATAAAAATATCAGCTATACTAAAAAACGGACCTAAAAGACTTCTTTTTCTAACGACTAGGATCTTGTTATAAAAAATTATTTGCAAAAATAAAGCACGGAAAATACAATTTTGATTTGCAAATTCTAAAAACCAATTTGCAATTATTTGCAATTAATTTGCTAAATATTGGCGCTGGTTTGAATTGAATCCGCCAAAGTGGGGGGGGGGGGCTAACTTCATGGACATCAAATTGCCATGTGATGTCGGTAACAATATACAAAAAAAATAATACTAATAAATTGTAACTCACAGCAACACGGAAATATGGTAAGTGGTAACAATATCCACTCACGTTTACAAGTGGTAGTGGATCGCAGATGGCCAGTCTGGTCCCTATCCTATAATAATAAAATTGAGAACAGCGAAAATACAAAATAACATACATTAGCACACACTGAACACAATATAATTATAAATAATTTAAAAATGCACACTTTGCGCTCACAGATAATAATGAAATGTGGTGATTTGCGCCTTTATAACAGAATAATATTCGACTTTGAAAAATAATATAAAGGTCCGCGGCGATTTGCACACGCCACACGCGGTCACAATTAACAATAATAATAAGATATGCTTATAAGTTATAACAAACGCACCTTTGTGGCGATTAGAAAAAAACAAAAAATGTACGACTATTTGAGCCATAAAAAGTATAAATTAATAATTACTGGCGATTCGCGCCCGTGAGCATTATAATAATACTAGCTGATCCCGTGCACTTCGTTTCCCGTTAAATGTACCAACTCTATATGACTCAAACATTATTCAATGCGTTATTTAATATTCGGTATATGATGTTCTAGATTTATCTTAACTTTTCTGTTGCCCGGAATAAAAATTCTGAATTGCAGCAGTACATTATCAGATAGGTAATTTACCTGCGGTAGATCGCTGACCCCGTGCTGTTTGTACGTAAGTGTATGGTTTAACCCAAAAAGTACCGAAGTTATACCAAGTTTGACGTTTTTACTTAATTCCACCTACCTATAAATCCTAACCTAACCTAACCGTACTAAAATCCGATGAATAAAAAAAAACCAAATTTAACCCTTTTTTAAATTAGCGTATCTTCTTTACATAGGTCTAATCTACACACCGTCATTCATTTATATATAAGATATATTTACAAAAAATAATAATATAAATCAACAAACATGCCCGATTAACCAATAGCAACCAATATAATATAATACACAATAGAGTAAATAAAGACAACGGTATCGAGTTCAAATCCCAGACATCAATAAATAGTTTTTGCAGTTTTTCTAATTATTCGGTTGACTTTTTAAATATTTTCTTTCGTAAAAACCTTCACCTGGCAATTACGAACATCTTAAAAAAAATTTGAGCAAAATCGGCTCAGCCGTTCTCAACTGATGCAATTTCGAATTTTTTGTCTCCATTTTTATATATATAGATAATGTCGGCTGTTTGCAGGCTAATTGGCGTAAGCAGCAATATCAATAAAAATGTATTTATTGAGTAAAAATACTTGAAAATTTAATCCAAGGCTTCTACTATATTATTACAATGAAATTTGAGAAATATTAAAAATCCTTGATCACAGTTTTTATTTATAAGCATTCAAATTTCAAATCTTGACAAAATACGGAAAAATCACGAAAATTAGCAAATTATTTTGAGTTGAGAATTCATAAAAATTTTTCTTTTTAAATCTTAGATTTGAAAATATAATACAAGATTACTCATAAGTTTATCTACCTTTATCAAAAAAAAAAATGTCTGCAAGCAAATGAAATTAAATTTTGATGAGCGTTTGAAGTTCGTATAATCTTAAATATTGGATTTTCACTCGATTTCTCTTGTAGCGGTTTTGTTATTTTATTGTTATTCAAAAACGAATGACTATAGTTACATGAAAATTTGATTGAATGTTTAAATTTTTATTTTCTTTACGCCATAAAAATTTGAAAATATTTTGACTCTTTTTGAGCTGTATACGGGCATTGTCAGTTTTCAATTTTCTTACTTTTTTTTTCTATAAATATCAATAAAATTTTATTTGTTGGGTAAACATGCGTGAAAATTTAATGCAAGGCTCCTGATATATTGTAACAACAGCAGTGAAAAATATTAAAAATACATATAGGCACAATATTTTTTCATAAACATTTAAAGAATTTGACAAAATGTTCAACTTTTATAGTTAAGGATTGAAAATTTAAAACAAGGGTCCACGTAAATAGGTAAATATATAAATTACTTTATTCACAATAATATCATCAAATATACTTAGTAATATCATAGGCTGACTCAGTGGCGTAACCAGGATTTCTATAAGGGGGGTTGGGGGAGGCACCAAAAAAAATCTTATAAAAATTCAATTTGTACTGTTTTCATTATAAAAAATAATTGAGATAATTCTTATACTTAATAATAATACTAAATACATCCGGCTGAAATTAATAAAATGTTTAACAACTTTTTATTCATAATAGTTTATTGCAAACAACTTAATAAGTATATCTATATGGTATATATTTTTAATACTATTATTATAATATTATGTCCAATCTACAACTTTCATCCTCCTAGGAGATTCATTTATAAATACAGTCATTATATCTTTTTGTCGAAGTCGTAAGGATAAGACTATACAAGAGATTAGAGAACTAGCTAGCCGCAGTGCCGCGTTTAGACAAATTGCGCCCCGGCGCCCCTTTGAAAAAAAAATTGCTCCCCCTCCGAAGGGGCCTACCATAATTGTAAATAATTCCTTGATCCTCTCTCCGCAAAGATACATTTATGTCACTTAAACCTTGCTTATAATTCATCATATAACTTGTTTTTTTTAACATACGTATTTAAGTAGGTACTTCATGAATAAATAAAATAAAATAATATATAAAACTCTGCAAATTAATATTAATTAAAAAAATTTCAGACAGCATAATACTATATATATGTTACGGTCAATGACGAAAATGATGATATTTACGTTAAAACCCGGCTAATGTCGAAAATGATCTTGTACAATACAAATTTACGTAAATGACCGGTCATTTACGTAAATGGCGACACATATTGGTTAATGTTGTAAACACGGGTATTATTTTATTATTCACGTTAATTCCCAACTAGGTACATCTTTTATTATACTTTCGGGCCTTGCATTTTTCAGGATTCTACACTGCAGCTACAGTATGATAGATAAGGATGGCTAAAACTTCCGAGATCGTTTAATAGACCTATATAAGTTCAAAGTAATATTTCAATACCTAGGTACTTTAATATTATTTATATTTTGGTGATAACTAGGGCTGTGAATTTATAGGAAAGTGCATTTTTTTTTGTGATTGTAAAACATAGCTTTGTTAGTACGTAATTTGAATTATGTAACTACGAATCTATCTATGAAACTTTTATTTTGCATATTTTTGCATTTTTTGATGTTTTTAATTTTTAGGTCATTTTTCACATTTTTAGGTCATATTTAGCTTTTTTAATTCATTTTCTAGTATTTTTAATCAAATTCCGTCAATTGACTTGTTTGAAAACATTTTTTTTTATTTTACACATGCTGTATATATTATTATGTCAAATTTATATTTTATTAAATAATATTTTATACAAGTCACAAGCTTTATACGGGTTAGGTAAAGATAACGATTCGATAAAATAAGGCAACTGCTAGACAACTAGATAAGTTATTGTGGCATATCGTATATCAGTATGAATTTCCAGATTAAGTTATTAGTAGGTATTTCAGTATTTATCGTTTAGTAGGTACTTGTTCGGCGTTCGCGATTGTACAGCGAAGTGTAAAAAGTGTACAGTAAAATACCGAAATCAAAACAGCTTTTCTCGTCTACGAAAGTATATCAATAAATTTGGAGCTGATATTTTTAGGACGGATGGTACAATATTCTACTGTAAAGTTCGTGACGTTAGAGTTCCGGCGGAAAAAAAACTTACGATACAACAACACGTAGCAACTAACAAGCATATTGTAGGTGTCCAAAAAAAAACTATAAAGAAACTTCATGTCTTCAAACTTTGATCACAACTTCATCAAACTCAAGTTTTAATAGTGACATTTGTAAAGCTTTTTTAAGTGCGAATATACCACTGAATAAGATATCGCAACCAACTTTTCGCAAATTTCTAGAAAAATATACTAATAAATCGATACCTGACCAATCAACATTAAGAAAAACATATGTACACGAATGTAACTATTTTTTTTTTAATAAATAAACACTTTTTTTTACTAATGTTTAATATTGTGTACCTAATATTAATATAAATATCAAAATTAAATTAAAAATGATTTTTAATTAATTTTATACTATCATTTTTAGCATTTTATATTCCTTTTTTTTCATTTCAAGTGCATATTTTATTGCAATTTTTTGACATTTTTAATGCATTTTTTAAGGTTTTTTAGTGCATTAAATTCACAGCCCTGGTGATAACTGATAAGATATTGCGGCTGTATTTTAGTTCTTGACAGTTTTCCCACCCACCGCCCATGTACCCCGTGATGTGCGAACTACTATATAGTATTACTAATATAATCTTTGTTTGCAAATTTGCAAATACAAAATGTTTGAATGTTGATTATAAAATAAAAATTGATTGCTGTAAAGGGGGGGGGGGTAGCCCCCACTTTTTGGGTATACATTTATAAAGGGGTAGCCTACTGAAATAATGCAAAAATGCAGTAAATAATATATAGGTATTTATTTATGAAAATTATATTTTCTAAGTTAAAAAATGTGTAGTGTTTTTTTTTGAAGGGGGGGGCTTTGCCCCCACGGCCTAGGTTTCATACCGCAAAGAGGTTGGTGGGTGGGTATAAATTAATGTACATTGCCACACCTATAAAAAATTAGTTCGGCGCCACTGATAATTTATATTATCTTTAACTTTGTGTAAAACAAGTAACAACCACCTATGTCGAACAGGAATAAACGGTTAATGTTGAAGCTTCTGAAGGTTATAGAAGAATTTAAAAGTCTTGTGCCATTTCAAAGGCGATTGTTATTATAAAATATAAGTTAATACAATAAATTTCAATCATAAATAAATTATACTGGTGTTGTTTCAGTTTATTTAGTAATAAATATAAAATAATGATTTATAAATTAATTATTATAAGATCAAACAATAAATTATCATAAGTAATGCCTACTTATATATTACATTTAGCCATATAGGCAGTGCCGGATTAACGTATAGGCAGGGTAGGCACGTGCCTAGGGCTAGATAAAAGTGGCCCTCAGAGGGGGATATTTTTTTTTTAAAGTGGCACTGACGCACTGTGTCAGACGTCAGTTTAACCGGGCGTTAAAAAGTGCAGCCGTAGCATATTGTACTGGGGAACGGGCATTTTCAGTGAAAAACGGGTAAAAAATTACTTACGATCTCCTATGTGAGAGGAAAGGTTCAACGCATTAGCTCTACTGAATATTGAAAATGAATTATTAAATGCTATCGATTTAAATGATGCAATAAATTACTTCAGCTTTAAAAAAGCAAGAAAAAAGTTGTGAATTAAAATAATTAAATAAATCTAAACATTTTTATAATTTGGTTTTCTTTTTTACAACGGGCTATAAAAAATGTATGCCTAGGGCTACGGTCGATCTTAATCCGGCACTGCATATAGGTAGTAATATTGCATATTATTCTATCAGCCAATAGCCATATAGGTAAATATTATATTATACAATAAGTTAGAGTATTTTTTAGAGAACAAGGTCTGGATACTTAAAATATATTATTAACTTTAGTGTATTTTATATACTGTCCTATGGTAGACATTTATGAGGTAAAAAAATTCATATTGCAGGTTAATTTGTCTATAGCCTCAGCTCTGTATTCTAAAAAAACAACTAGAAAAAAGGCTGGGCACAATCAAATATAAAATCCGCTTATGTAGGACATTACTAATAAGACAATAATAATTAACGAATTCAAACCAGTTTTCAAAAGTCTTTGTATCGGTATAATTGACAATAGATTGGTACATTTTGGTTGAAAATAATTGTTGTAGTCATAATCAGAGCCGAACGTACATGAACGGCCGAGCTTATCGTTGGGCTACGTTGTAGGAAGCAAATTTATTAAAATATTTTGATTTATGAAAAATGTTTCATTGTTAACATCATTTGTTTCATTGTTTTCATTGTACACGCGTTTTAAACGTTATTTTACAGCGAAAAATTAAGACATAAGTAACAGGAACGCATACCACCACGGTTGCCGTTTATCGAATAGATGGAGGTAATGCTGCAGCCACGTCGCCGCCGCCGACGTCAAAACTGAAGAACGAGCAGAGCCGGCCGTTGCGACCCTGGTACTTATGGATGTAGTGCCGACGAAATTTACTTCACCACAAACGTACAATATCACGATTTCGGCACCAGCATGATTCTCATTGGTCGGTTCAAATCGACTCGTTTTCCCGCGCTAATAATTGACTGTTATCGCATGGTTCTATCTCTTATCTCTGATATCTCTAATCAACAAAATATACCAATAATTTGTTATTATAGAACCCACTAGCCTTCCTTGATGCTTTTTTTTTCGTATTACAATATTAATACAATAACCATATTAATATTAATTAAAATTTAAAACAATTAATTACAATTATCTACAAATGTAATTTATAAACTAAATTATAAGCTGCCAAAACCATGTATACGAGATCCGATCTAATATTAACGATTTTGACTCGTGCCAAAAATGGATAGTCAGTTTGTAAAGAGTTTGCAGAATAAACAAAAACGAGTTAGGTTGGATAAAAATCCCAAAAGTAAAGGTCAACGTCTTGTCTGCAAGTAAGTTAAATATGTTTGTTAATATTGCAGTGTCGTCCTTGTCGAGGCAGCTAGGCAGCGATCGCTGCCTAGGGCTCCTAACCTTTTTTTAACCAAAATACATTAAGCCTCAATAAATAATTTGACAATATAAAATCACTAATTTTACATATATTTTCTGTATCCACGCCACTCTAAGTTTATCTTCAAACTAAGTCACTTAACTATATCATGCAAGCTTGGTCAATGATTACAACGCTAAAAAATCAAATTTTAAGTAAACTCAACATTAAAGAAATTGTCCAGAGTAGACAGGAATATTTATCAAAGATAATATTTAAAAATAATTTTAAATTAAACAAAGATTTGAATTAACTTACAATAAATTAAGTATGAAATTATGTTCTTACTTGAAATTGCATGCATATAATTTGATAACTGCATGAGGTAGGTTGGGCCCCTAAAAAAAAATACTGCCTGGGCCCTTTAGTAGCCAGGCCAACATTGTTAATATAACATCTATAACATAGTAATTAATATCATATTAGTATATTAATTATATACAATGTATATAACATCTTAAGCATTGTTACCGGTACCTACAAGAAATAGTTAAGATAATAATATTATATTATATTAGGCTATAATAGTTTATTATATAATTATATAATTTAAAAAAGTGTAACTGAATATTGAAAAAATAACCGTTATATTGTTTTATTTTATTTAATCTAAAAACTACAAAATATAAAACCTTGTACCTACTTGCATTGTTAAAGATATTTGTTACTGATAGCAAATATATGATCTTTATTTAAATTTCAATATAAATTTCTTTTTCACATAATTTAATTTTAATTTTAATTTGTTGCAGATATTCCAGGCAAAGACTTTGTTGGGTCTGTTTATAAAATGGTCAATACTGGCTCCTTTTCTGCAATTAACAAAAAAAAAAAAAAGGTGATAAACTGATTACATTGATAAAATCATGACATTATTTTAACTATAATAATATATTATATTTTGTTATACATGAGCAATATCAGCCTGGGATCTATAGGGCTTAGGAGGAAAATTTTTCTAAGGCCCTTTCAAAAATACTTGTTTTACCAGTTTTTTTTTTTTGCCACCTTTAGTTTAGGAAGGAAAGCTATATAATTAAATTCAAACAATAATAATTACAAACTTTGAATCCCAATGGCTTATGCTGCCGCTGGTTTTTATTTAATAAATTAAAAATATAGAAAAATAATTACAATATGTATATTTAAGTGTAATAAATAATAGTACTTAATATATTAAATTATATCTTTGCTTTTAATCATAATTATTTCTATTGTATCATAACTATTTGTAAATTGTTGTAAATCATTTTATATTAACTTTTGTGAAAATACCAAAATATAAAATATAATACTGTACCTAACACTAAGTATCGATGATCATTGACATGGAAACTTTTGAATAACAAACAAATAATAATTAATAATATTAGGTATAATTTTTATTTTACATATTATACAATTTGTCATATACATACAAAATGTATGTATAAAAAGGTGGGCAAGTAGGTGTCTATCTGCTGTACATTAGGTTACATGTAGGTCACTATAATAGATGGTGTTGAATTTAAATTCAATGATATAGTATCATTATATAAGAAAAACGATTCTGTGTGAAGATCAGTCAGCCTATGATATTACTAAGTATATT
This sequence comes from Macrosiphum euphorbiae, assembly GCA_949089665.1. NCBI lineage: Eukaryota > Metazoa > Arthropoda > Insecta > Hemiptera > Aphididae > Macrosiphum > Macrosiphum euphorbiae. The sequence goes on from CARXXK010001395.1 coordinate 108,457, forward strand.
TGATGATATTATTGTGAATAAAGTAATTTATATAATATGTATAACCTATTTACGTGGAACCTTGTTTCACATTTTCAATCCTTGGCTCTAAAATTTGAAGATTTTATACATTTTTAACTACAAAATAATTATTAAACTTTAAATCCTTATAAAAAAAATTGCTCCCATGTATTTTTAATGTTTTTAAAATGCTATTGGAACGATATATCAGGATCGTTCAATGGCGTAGCTAGACACTTTTTTCTGGGTGGGCCCGATATTTTTATGTACGGATCACATACCAATTAATATTTTTATTAAATAAAAAAGTAACAGAATACCGTATATTATAAATTTATTTATTATTTTCATTATAGCATATTACATGCATTTATTTTAAATTTTAAAACTAATAGTATAAAATAAAATAGATATAGCTTTACTACTAAAATATTCTTAAATTGAAAATTCTAATTTTCTTTTTTTCATTGATACAAACTCGTCTACCACAGCAGATGGGTTATCCATGAATTTTCCACTAATTTATTTCTCAATAGCAAAGTTAAATAATTTAGTCTGCAACTTGTCATTGTTGATATTAGATACATTTTTACTTTTTTCATTGTTGATATTAGATACTACTTTTTTCATTGTTGAAAAACTCATCTCTGCTGAAGCACTAGATACTGGAACTACTAAAATATTTTCAATGATTATTGTTAATTCTTCAAATTCAACTTTGTATTTTTTTAATTCTTGGTATGATTCAAAAAGGTCAGATACAGATAAAAATGAGGTTTTACCCAGTTGACATTGGTGTTTTAATTTGGCAATGAATTCATTTGATCCATAAGATGGAAATGTTTCAGCATAACGACAAATTATTTCAGTATCTCCAAGCCTTGTATTACATTTTCATGCTTTTTTACCAAACAAATTTGTAGAAAAAAAAAAATTAAAATAATTGAAAACTGACAATGGCTATAACAGCTTAAAAAGAGTCAAAATATTTTCAAAATATTATGGTGTATAGAAAATGAAAACATAAACATTGAGTAAAATTTTCATGTATCTACAGTTGTTCGTTTTCATAAAAATGTAATTTAATTTGCTTGTAGACATTTTTTTTTTTGATAAAAGTAGACAAACTTATAAATAACCTTGTATTACAATCTTAGATTTAAAAAGAAACATTTTTATGAATACTCAACTCAAAATAATTTGCTAATTATTTAAACTTTAAGTTATTTGAACTTTAAATGCTTTTAAAAAAAAACTGTGGCCAAGGATTTTTTATAATTTTCAAATATCACTGAAACTATATAGTAGGAGCCTTGTATTAAATTTCCAAGCTTTTGTGTCATACAAACAAAGTTTTATTGACATCCATAGAAAATAAGACTAATAAAATTGGAATCTGATAGTGTTGGACGAGTATTGTTTTTTATTTTCAAGTCGAGTCGAGTGGAGTTTCAATTATTTCAAGTCGAGTCGAGTTAAAAATTCGAGTACTCGACAAATGCCAAGTGTTAAAAAAAAGTATTCAACAAAAGTCGAGTATTAAAAAAATGCGAGTACTCGACAAAGGGTCGAGTACTGGGAATGCTCGAGTATTTTAAATTGTACTAAAAATAGATTTTCCAAACATTTTATATTTTCTTTCATACAGTTATATAATTAATTTAATCTTATCATAATATAATTAAAAGAATTGTCTTTATTAATTAATAATTGTTATTATAAAATATAAACTATAAAGGCATAAACAAATAATTAATAACTATAAAGTATAAAGTAAAAAGGTTAGGTACAAATAGGTATTTAAAAATTAAAGTATTGATTGTTGAATATTTATTAGTTATTACCTACCTATTTACAATATTTTATATTTATTATTTAATAACATAATAACACTAAAATTATTTTAATAATAAAAAATTAAATACTAAATAGTAGATACTAGATAGGTATTAATATTAATATAATATACATATTATATAATATATAGTATATACTGATATATTATTATCTATTAATATAACACTAATTACTATGTATTACTACGTATATAAGATATATTATTATTTAGTACCCAATGAAAAAAAAAAAATTATAATACTTAAGTCAAGGACTTTTAACCATTGATTATTAATATTATTGTTTAATATTTATTATCATATTATAGTAATAAATAATAATAATATAGTATTCATAATCAATGCTATAACAGAATACAAAAATAAAATCATAAAATAGGTAAGTAACAAAATATTAAATAATAATTGGTTATAAAACTTATAATACTATACAATACTAAATACTAATAGGTAAATAGTCTAAAATAGTAAAATCGAAATTCATATAAACAAATCAAAAAACATATTAAAAATATTAAATAAGTATAGGCACTGGTAAACTATTAAGTATTAACGTTAGTTGTTAAATTAATGTTGATCAAATAAGTTAAAACTAACAAACATTTAAACAATTTTCAGGAATAGTATTTATGTTAATTGGTTTTAAGAGTTACATAAATCATTTGTGGCCTTGTATAACGGTTTTAGTACACACAACAAACCTTCAATTGTTGAATATTGATCCCTTGTTAAATTATCAATTGTGCTATTAGACTCAATCAAATCAGCTGAAATAAATCTTTTCAATTCATAAATCCGTTGAAGCATTAAATACTCAGAGTTCCAACGAGTCTTAACATCTTGGATGAGTATCAATGGCGGAGATATATTTTCTTTTTTTTGAAGTTCAAAAATCCTTTCCTTGAACTCCGCTCGTAATGTACAATGGACCTACAAGCTACTAAAAGTGTATCTAAGTTAGATGTACTTTTTTTGGCATCGACTATTGCAAGTTGCAATTAGTGCACTACACATCTTAAATGTTGCCAGGTATATCCATCAGGCACTTTTCTTAATGCTGCTTCAAGGTTAGGTACATTGTCAGTTTTAAAATACATAGGTATATCTTTACAAAATGACCATTTTTCAATTAATCTTACTATAAGATTATTTAGGTTGGCAGTATGTTGATCTTTGGAATGTTCTAGATTTAGTGAATGTGACAAAGTTTCCGTTCTTCAGTGACATAATGGACTGTTAAAGATATGTAACTTTCATTTGAACGAGAAGTCCATCCATCTGTTGTGAATGATCAGGAACTAGCACTTTTACATTCATTATCAATTATACTTTTAACATGATTAACCGATTTTTCAAAAGCGTTCGGTATATGATACTGAGAAAAAGATTTCCTCGATGGAACAATATACCTTGGTTCAGCTTTTTTCATAAGTTCCAAAAATGCAGGCTCCTGGACAATAGAATAGGCATAGCAACCTTGAATGATGAACCTTGATACAGTATCATTAAGTGCCTTTACATTTGGATTTGTTTTCACCCATGCTTTTGTTAGGTTTATAACTTGTACCATTGTGGGTTAAGCATTTTAATTTTTTTGAAAGCATTTTCAGTTTTTGTTATGTTATTCATATCATTAAATGTATCAAATACATTTTTATGCATTTTTAAATGATTTAGCATAGATTTTGTTTGACTATATTAACTTATTATTTGCACACCACACTCTAAACATTTACATCTTTCAACACCAGATTCATCTTTGTGGCCCAATGTAAAAAACTTCCAAGTAACTCTTTTTTGACGTTTATTTACAATATTAATCATGGTTGAATTTTCTGTTGACTGACCACATACTGTATACATATTACTAGTCGATGTTGATGCAACTGATGTATCCAATTCCTCATCAAACACATCGAAAGACACACATTGATTGGACATGGTGAACTAAAAGTATTAAATAACAAATATTCAGTTTATCTCAATCATAAAAATTGGCATGTTACTCAAATTGAAATTATTTAGAATATTACTGATAGAACTATTAGTTTTTATGAATTGATTTAATTTGATTCATTTTTTGTTATCTTAATATCTACACATTAGTTATTACTTATTAGATGTGCTTCAGTTTTGATACATATTCTTAGGAATATTATTTATTTTTAATAATCAAAAAGTAGTATAATATTTAATTTACGTCTAGAATACTTGTAAGACTACTTAAAATACTCATTACTCATTAGTTTAACTGTTAATTGTTTAATGTTTATTATTTATTAAGGTCTATAATATAATATGTATATTAATTATTAATATTTAATACGCAATCAAATAGTATTTAGTATTTAGTATTACTACCTATTTAATTGCCTTATATTTTAATTTTTAATTGATCTCAACAAATTCATAATACATTTAAACTATTTATTGTCTAATATTTTTTTCAGTTCTGCAATATAGTGTAATATTATAATGATATGCAATAAAATAATAAAAATAGCAAGGCTGGGCAAGTTAACAATTTTTTTTTACTCAGTTAAGTGTTAATATTCATTATTCACCAATAACCAAAATTTAATTTAACTATAGGTTAACTCAGCTAATTAAAAGTAAATACTAAATGCATATTTGTTAACTTTATTTGTTTTTATTAAGTTAAAAAACTTAAATTGCTTATACAACGTTAGCGTAGGTACTTAATTTTTTACCAACTCAAACTAAATTATAGACTATAGTTTTTATACTTTATGCAGTATATCCATATAGTTAGATTCAATTATTCAAATGATATACATTTTTAACTTTAATACAATCCATTATCCATTGACCCACTTGTAACCTACTGTACTTACCATCCACTTACCCACTTTTTTTTATCAACCCGTGAGTGTCAAAATGAGTTAAAGATTACACTAACGTTCAATATAGGAACATAATTTACTTATCTCATATTTTGCATTTTTGCATGTGAAAGTTATGATGCATAATTTAGTCTTTTAATTCTATAGGTTCTTGAAGCACTATACAACATGTATTTAAATAAAAGATATCTAATATATTTTGTAAATTGCTATTCAATTATAGGAATAGATTTTAATTTTAAGGCACCCGGTGGTAATGTGATTTTGTTCTCAAAAACACATTTTACGAGAATAATGATCCTGTCCTGTAAAATCAATAAAATATGATTATTTTTTTTTAATTTATATTATACATCGCACATTGAACTTTGGTTTTCAATATTTTAATTTATAACTTAGTAATAATTCTTAAAAAATAAAAAAAATGTATAGCTTTTTTTACACATTTTTTTATACCATTATTTAAAATCAAATAAAAAATCTGAATTTAATTAGGGCTGTAGAATGTTGTTGCTTATCAATTAAAAAATAAATTATCTGAAAATATTCAGTTGTCCTGTGAAGTAATTATTGTCCGCTGAAAACACTTTTTCGATTTTGGTAATTAATTTTATAATAATCTAATTTTTACACAGTGTCAAAAGTCTTGGTAAATGTTTGTGTGCAACAAAATACTAGGGCATATGACTTAAAAACTTGAAAAAAAATTTATAATTTTTATTTTCTATTTTTACTTTAAACTTATCAAGTTATTATTTTTTTTTTGTTAATAATAATAAATATGGTCTAAAATGTTGAATAATTGTACTTAACTACTCCTTTATAGTCACATAAATACATAATCTTCATTATTCACGTGGCTTGGTTTCACTACATTTATTTAGTCAATAGTCATGGCATTGGTACGACACTCCGTGAATGGGCCGGATCGGGCAATTGTGGCCCTGAACACAGTTTCCAGGGGGGAGCGGCATACATGAAATAGGAAATATTAAACAAGCCGACCCCGCGTAGCGTATCCCACAAATGTTCAGAGAAACGGTTTTTCAAAACGAGTATAACATCATTTTGGTGCACGGAAAGAGTTTCATCGTTCATACTTCAGATCATAGGTAGACACTTCACCCATCAGCTGATCGAGTGTCGCTTCTTTATTCTTCTATGGTCATGGTCAAAGGCTTTGAAATACAGCCTACGTCGGACCACACAAATTCTTTTTAATCTTACAAGGTTGGCAACACCCTTGTTGTCGTATAAACATAATATCTAACCACCAAAAACCAACCAACAACTACCATTCTCCGAATTCCCCAGTCCCCTTCACTTCAGTCTTCAACAATCGTTGTGAAAAAGTGTACACTTACAAAACAAACAACCTAATCTATTGAGTACATTACTACATTCAGAACGGCGCGGGTGCCGCTCGGTTCTAGTTTACTGTAATATAGGTCTGGTGCCCCGGATTTTAGTCTGCGGAACGTTTATCACGGACGAACGCAGTCGGCGCCAAACATTAGGGCCTTGTGTCGATACCAGCTATTTAGATAGCCTTGGACAACGATCATTGGAACAGTTGCGCACATGCGTGACCCGTCTGATTGGGCATTTGAAGATCAAGATGACGACCCACGATCTGAAACAACAAAGTGACACCAACGCCAAAATCGTCGTCGTCCTGCCTACTCGTCCACCAACTCTGCTGGTACTATGACCACTGGTTCCTCGAATACCGCCACTACCACAATCCTGGACTTGCCGACAGAATTGATTGAGTATATTTGCTGCTGTCAATGTAATTGATTGATGCCTTGAACCTCGCTGTTTCGCATTCCAAACGCAAAAACTGTTTGTTCCACGAACAAAACTCTCACCGAATCCAAATTCATACAAAAGTAGGTACCTATACTTGTGTGTTGTACTTTTTTTTACTTGCTTATAACGGATATTTTATTTGTGTTAGATACGGTTTGTTGGACAATGAGTTGTTATTGACGAACAAAACACTTGGAAAGACGAGATCAAGTTGCGTATGAGTGAAGATAAAGCTGTACCTGCTGAAATTATACAAATGCCATACATGTACTTGAAATTTAGACATATACCATATCATTCATAATCGTTTAGTCATTATTTGCACTCAAAAAATGAAGGCCAACGTTGGTGGTGTCGTACGGTTAACTTACCATATTGCGATATAAGTAAGTCTACCCTAAAACAAGTTATGTAATTTTGATTCATTTGTTATGAATGGTGATAATTGTGTTACTAATGTTTTTCACAGACAAAAGTTGAAATAATATAGCTATTGATGTGTGTAATCGTAATTAATGTTCAAGTGTATTGCACATTTGTTCAGTAAACCCAGTAAATCCTCTGTGACTGTTCGCTGATCGTGGTGTCATGCGGAAGGTTAGTCCGGTCTCAAGAAAATTGCCAGAACAGTATATTGGAAATTCTATACTTGACGTAAGTACTCATAAGTTATAAAAATATATTATAACTAGTATAAATTGAATACTGGTAGGAACTTGTATACCTAACTCATATGTCATAAGAACAAAAATTATGTTTTTTTCATTTAGTTAAATTACATTTTTTTTTTTATTATTGAACAAAATTTTTTATATTTACAATCTGTATTTACATGTTATACAATAGTTAAATTTGATGATATTTGATTGACGTGAGGGGGAAGTCAACCAGTGGTGTCGCCTCGTGGAAAGCGATCAACACACACCTATAATAGTTTTCTATATAGTTATTTCTAATAATTAAGAAATGATAATTAAGTACTATAAAATATGGTGAACAGAAACAAATGCAAATGTAAAAGTTGTTACTTTGATGTCCACCATATGTGTTATCAATATATTTTCATCATATTATGAATTGTCAACATATTGGTTTTCAACAACTGGTTTTTATTAACATTTTTATTCAAATACTATAGAAAAAAATAAAATATGTGGTCTTACAGAATCATAACTATGTGAAATTATGAATTAAGAAAAATTAGATTTCAATACATTATTCAGGAATATTTATTTTTGGAGACAATCCTGGAATATAAATAGCTAATAGGGCATAGACGATAGGCCTCTTAAACTTATCCTTTCTATTATGTTACAAACTATTTAAACAATTTTAATGATAATCGTATACAGATTAATATAATTTATAGGACTTATAACTTTACCATTATAACGTTAAGTTACGTTGCAGGTAGCAAGACCGTGATGTTTATGTAGATAAAGGTATATGTTTAAATAAGCGTAGATACTAGACAGGTGTAAGTTAATTTAATTTATCAAGATGTTCTTCAGTAATTTGTACTAAGTCCAAATTGACAATATTACTACATAAAGTAACGTGAAGGTGCTTGCAGCTAGGAAGAGCGTACACGTCTGAATACAGGCCGTTTAGGGGTCCCTCGTATAGTCCGGTCCCCTCGCCCCTTGTCTAATTTGATACTGTATCTCGGTTTTCATGGATGTGGCCTATTTGGCCATTAACCTAGCCCACGCACTTGAGAAATTCACAGTCTATTCTGAGTATTACCATAGTGTACTTATACCTAATCTATTAATTGCCAATTTTATTATAATAAACCATTCTACTTTTTTATATTGAATATTCTGTACTAAAATACATAGAAGTGGCACTGCGCCAACAAGCTTATCGCATTAACAATGATAATTATTATTAAATCCAATAGCAACCATTTATAAACAAAAATGTCCATCGTAAATCTCAAAATCCCTGTTTGAGCACCTCCCCGGGTTGGACCTCCAATTTACCCTTTTTTAAGTAGCCTACTCAAAGGTCTAATCTATCTCCGTACCAAATTTTATCTCAATCAGATGAACGGTTTAGAAATACATAAAAGGACACCCACACAGACAGACAGACAAACATAGGCATAGCTCTTGAACAAGCTTTTTAACACATGTCTATGCAATATACACAAATACATTTATAACTGTATATTTTTTAGATAACTACTTACTTATGTTTATTCAATATTCACAAAATAACTACTATTGAAATTATTCAAATCTGGTGTTAAAATATTTATTTTATAAGTACATTAATTGTTATTATTAACAATAGTCCTACTATTATAGTATTTCCGGCAAGTTGATCACTTGCTCCACTCTCCAAAACTGATTGTGAATAAACTATGTCTATTTTTATGCATTTTTTTTCCCAAATACTAATTAAAATCATTTCAATATTATTTTATAACAATGTAGATAATTATGACCAAGGTTCGAATTTTATAGCTCTAAAAGAACTGAAATATGCGCTATAATATACTCTAAAATCTTGAAAAATAGCAAAAATAAAAATGTATTCTGTTCATAGTTAAAAAATAAACTTTTATATTTTATTAACTAAATATTATTTATAAATTAATAGGTACATTTATAATTTATAAAAAAATTGATGTTTGTTTACTTTTTTTAATTACTAAAATTACATGAATTAAGCATGGTGACTATTCAACATTATCAGATCTGGAAATAAGAATAAATTAAAATTAATTTATTAATTAAATTATATATTAAATGATTTAACCTGAGTTACACTTCTTCATATATATTCAAAAAAAAATAAATAATTAAAATAAATGACAACATTTTTATAATTTTTGTAAACTAGATTTATGATAGCATTATAAAATAGCATTATAAATTTTCATATTTGGAGTCCCTGGTGTATAAAACAAATTTATAGCTCATTCTGCTATTTTTATCTGTATCCTATAATAATTAGCAAATGCTATCAAAATATTTATATTATATAGATTATAGTTTATAAGTACACTTAAAATTTTACACAATATTAACTTTATTAACCTATTAACTTAATATATTTTGACTAATTTAACAAATGTCAACACTTCAAGAACTGCTAGATAGTGTTTAAATGTATAGATTTATTATTATCTCACTATATGAAGGATAGAAATGTATAACCTCTTCCCCCACTATGTTTAAAAAATAATATTTATAATAATATCATTTAAATGTTGATAATTAATGTATTTTAATTATCCAATTCTTGGGCCATATGTACATTTTTAAATCTTGATTTGATACTCTGTTGTAAATTTGTTAGAAGCTTAATTACAGTGTCATCTGCCTTAGTGCAGCAGCCAGCAAACGTTGTTTTGGATATATCAGAATTTATAACACAAAATGTATTGCATATAATATAAGGTCCTACAATACTTAGGTTAGCAGTTTAAATAGTAAATTAGCTATTTAGATATTAGAAATAAGAAAATGTTAAAATTAGATGTACCGCAAGGTTTCAAATTTATAAATTTTAGTTCCACAAGTATTGTGTTCAAATTAGAAAATAACTTTTTTTTATAACAATACTTAATATTTTTTATTTAAAAAATCTAGAATTGTCGATCAAAATTTATTTTATATAGCATAGTATGTTTCAGATAATTTTGAAAATGTATTTACTTAACCTTGAATTTTATTTTGTCTTAAACCAAAATATACACATGTCTTAAAATTAAAGCATCCAATTGAGTGAGTTGAATTTCTTTAATAGTTTACATAAAATAAACTGTTTCGGAATGTCCACCTAACTTATACCAACTGAACTACCAAAAATTACTGATTATATTATAAACAATATAATATTTAAAAAAAAATCTAATAATATATTACGAAAAGATAAATCAAATTTACTGTAAGGTAATATATTTATATTTTTTTTAGTTTTCGGGATTCAGTAAGCTTTTTAACGCTTCATTAGTACAAATATGCTAACATATAAATATGTGTGGGATTTCCAAAAACTCTTAGAACCTGATGATTCTGCGGTTGAGTCTGAATGGCAGAAAATACAACAGATATATGAAAATTGTTGATGTCCCTTACTCAGAAATCCGGCTAATCCATATGTGAGTATTTTACTATTCTGCAATACCTTACATTTACATTTTACATAAGTATCAGATATATTATATACAATTTTTACTTCTCAATATCATTATTATTATTTGTTAACTGTTTTTAGGCTCCAAACCATGTGGATGAGCTTTAGACGACAGGGAGTGTCCGAGCACCCATAGCCCATTCGGACAGTTTTTCGTGAAGCCAACTGCCAATTTAATCTTTTATCTAATATCTATTATACCCAATGTCAATCATTGTTAATCTCTACAGAGTCTACATTGAGATTTGCGGTTTTGACTCTTGTAGTGTGTAATTTCATTTTCCCGGGTTTCCGTATCGCGGTTTCAGCACGGTGGATCGAGATTTACTATGAGCGAGTAAGCGACGACGACCGGAATACAATTATTTATTCAAGTTGTTTTAATTCTTTGAAATCGTTATTGTAGACTTCCAAAAGATATGGATCTGACAAACTTGATGGACGAAATACGATCTTTGCACCTTAAATTAGATCATGTGACCAATACTCTCGGCTCGTTGGATAAAAAGATCAACGATATAGCTGCATTACAGCAGATTGGAGGCGAAACAGTGCGCAAACCTGCCAATTTCATTAATATTATTATCAGGTTTTTGGCCGTATGTATTATGTATTATTAAATATTAATTGTGATATAATGGTAGGAAAGTTGGGGGTTTCAGAGTACAGTAAATCAGTATGTTTTTTTTTAGGGTTTACGTAAATAGTTACCTGAAGAGTTAAAAAATACATTCGTTGAAGGAGAAGCCATTCTGAATACAGTCAATCCCATTCCAACAGGGTAAAATATTGATGAAGCTTTAGAGTGGAATGACTTTAAAGAGAAGCTGAAAACAACACTCAAGGAAGTGTTTGATTTATTAAATTCGTTGCCCATTGATACCAACGGCAATGGTTCAGGGGCTTCGACGAATATTGCAAATAATAATGACAGGAAAGTAGAAGAAGAGAAAATCCGATTTTGGAGAAAATACAAAAATAAATATAACTATATTGACAAGCTTAAGCCAAAATTGCCACCAATAAACAACCCAGTTGAGGAAGTATTATCATCTCTACAAAATGAAGTAAACAGCACTGTTGAAAATGATATAAATCCAATTGTACAAAATGATTTAAATTCCAATGTACAAAATAATGTTAACGACACTACACAAAATAATTTAAATGGCGAGACAACATATACTATAAATGACATTATACAGAACAAGAAGTATATGAAATGTTTAAAAGTAGACTTAAAAATTCACCATATGATGACCCAACTTACAAAAATAAGGTCGTAAATTCTAAACTAACTCCAACATTGCTTAATGGTGAAACCTATATAAGACCAGTGAGTCATGTAGCACCTCTAAGAGTACTAAAAAAAATGTGATGATTTATGTCCAATTCCACTACAAAATAAAAAAACGTGTGTACTAATGATCTAAATGTATAATATTTTATTTATTTAAGCTGTCATAATTCTATGTTTTAGGAGGGATGAACATTTTTCAAGTACTTCAAAGAATATCAATGATTCCAGTAGTAATAATACAACAGCCAAAAATGCTGAAGGAGAAGCGAGAGCTAATAAAACAAAGGATATAACAAATAGGTAGGTTTGCGTCTTGATTTTTTTTACTGTGTTCTCAAAGATGTTTTACATGAAGTACCTACTATTGCTTTTTAGGACTTTTAATTTGTGATATTTCACATAACCCTATCAGTTTTAAAAATCAAAAAATTGACGATGCCTAAACATAAATATTGTTCTTACCCAAAAGTTTAATAATAGCAATTTACTCTATATCAAAACTACTAAAACTAGTGAACGAAAATTTGGTATGTTGTACGTGTGTAAGATGAAGACAGCAAAAACATGAGTAGCATAATTGGCCTTAACAAAGAATATAATAATATGTATTCCATAAAATATGACATTTATTTATAAAAACACAGTAGCAATATATAAAAAAAAAGTATGCAAGTGAGTATCTCACTACTTTAAAGTGTGTATCTAGAGGAGTCGCTGTAATGTACCTATGTATCAATTTGACATTATACAGAACAATGAAGTATATGTAAAGTTTAAAAGTAGACTTAAAAATTCTCCATATGATGACCCAATTTACAAAAATAATGTCATAAATTCTAACTCCAACATTGCATAATGGTGAAACCTATATAAGACCAGTGAGTCATGTAGCACCTCTAATAGTACTAAAAAAATGTGATGATTTATGTCCAATTCCACTACAAAATAAAAAAACGTGTGTACCTATTGATCTAAATGTATAATATTTTATTTATTTAAGCTGTCATAATTCTATGTTTCAGGAGGAATGAACATTTTCCAAGTACTTCAAAGAATATATAATATGATTCCAGTAATAATAATACAACAGCCAAAAATGCTGAAGGAGATGCGTGAGCTAATAAAACAAAGGATATAACAAATAGGTAGGTTTGCGTCTTGATTTTTTTTACTGTGGTTTCAAGCCCTGGTTCATATGTAGTTACCTGATACTTGATAGTAATAATTAACTTTTTGATAATAAATTATGTAGGTTTTAACTGAATTATTAATATAATATATTATTATGACAGCTTAATAAATAAAATATTATACATTTAGATCAATAGGTACAAACGTTATTTATTTTATAGTGGAATTGGACATAAATCATCACATTTTTTTTAGTACTATTAGAGGTGCTACATAACTCACTGGTCTTATATAGGTTTCACCATTATGCAATGTTAGAGTTAGTTTAGAATTTACGACATTATTTTTGTAAATTGGGTCATCATATGGTGAATTTTTAAGTCTACTTTTAAACATTTCATATACTTCTTGTTCTGTATAATGTCATTTATAGTATATGTTGTCTCGCCATTTAAATTATTTTGTGTAGTGTCGTTAACATTATTTTGTACATTGGAATTTAAATCATTTTGTACAATTGGATTTATATCATTTGTAACAGTGCTGTTTACTTCATTTTGTAGAGATGATACTACTTCCTCAACTGGGTTGTTTTTTTTTTGGCAATTTTGGCTTAAGCTTGTCAATATAGTTATATTTATTTTTGTATTTTCTCCAAAATCGGATTTTCTCTTCTTCTACTTTCCTGTCATTATTATTTGCAATATTCGTCGAAGCCCCTGAACCATTGCCGTTGGTATCAATGAGCAACGAATTTAATAAATCAAACACTTCCTTGAGTGTTGTTTTCAGCTTCTCTTTAAAGTCATTCCACTCTAAAGCTTCATCAATATTTTGCCCTGTTGGAATGGGATTGACTGTATTCAGAATGGCATCTCCTTCAACGAGTGTATTTTTTAACTCTTCAGGTGACACTATACGGCCAAAAACCTGATAATAATATTAATGGAATTGGCAGATTTGCTCACTGTTTTGCCTCCAATCTGCTGTAATGCAGCTATATCGTTGATCTTTTTGTCCAACGAGCCGAGAGTATTGGTCACATGATCTAATTTAAGGTGCAAAGATCGTATTTCGTCCATCAACTTTGTCAGATCCATATCTTTTGGAAGTCTACAATAACGATTTCAAAGAATTAAAACAACTTGAATAAATAATTGTATTCCAGTCGTCGTCGCTTACTCGCTCATAGTAAATCTCGATCCACCGTGCTGAAACTGAAATTATGACACTATAATTTTAAAAATTATAATTTAATAAATATATAATATTATTATAAAAATTAAGAACCGTCTACTAGAGCTTTTGTGTTAATCTCCGCAACTACTATTAAAGAACGGTTTTCAATAGGTATAAGCAGGGGTGCGTACAACGTCCGTAGGTATCTTTGTAAACCTCGATTTTCAGTTTGGTGCCATTCTGTGTTGAACTAAGTTGCCTTCTTAAGTCGATTATTTTTATACGAATTGTCGTTGAGTGGTATACCTTGTGGCAGATTCACTGGTACAATTAGTAAGGGAATAGGTTCAAAAATATTTAGATTTGTAAATGATTTAAATAATTTTGTATTTTATTTTTTTTTGTAATTATTATTAATAGTTTTGTTATTTTTTATGAATATGGATATTGACTAACTCACCATTCTAGTCATAAACACTTTTTATTTTAATTGTATAATAAATATTTTATATTAATTTATGGTTTAGTAATAATATATATCATATTATATGTAATTTATAAAAATTGAGATTAGTTATATATTATGCTTTCTAGTGTGAGTTGTATTGACATACTGTAGACTGTAGTATTTACCTAGTGTGTTAATAAATTAATAAAGTAGTTCTAAACCTAGAAGACAAGATAATAATTAAATAATTCGTAGTTAATTCCAAGTTTATTTTATGTAATCATAATATTAATGTAATACCATAATATTATAATAAGTATAGCCAGTATATGTTGTATATTATAATAGTATACGGTGTGTAATGACCTGACAATAAAAATAAAAAATTAATATGTTCTATGTATTATGGTTATACGTATGACCAGGGGGGACGAACTCTATAGCTGTGGGTATGGTTCTGTATAAACTATTAGTTCAAAATCTTACCTCCGGTAGCGCTGTATACTTTTCAGTATTATCATTGATTATATTGATTATAATGATATCAGAATATCTATTATCTACACGTCTTAAACATTTTTGTTTAATTTTAACGAACTTTCAACTTAACGTGAAATTTGAATTCTACTTATTCTACTTTTCAATTTGTATTGTCAGTGTTCTACAATTATTAAAAATGCCTTCTTCAAAATGTTGCGTTTTAAATTGTAAAAGTACCGATAGAAAACATGTGTTTCCTCAAACGGACAGCGATTTCATAATTTGGGTTGAGCGTTGTAACAACCCAAAACTTTATGAATTAAATAAATCTGTAATTCGACGCCGTTATGCGGTTTGTCACAAGCATTTTTACAAATGTTGTGAGAGCCCAGGGACAAAAAAACTAAAAAAGGGTTCACTACCCACTTTATATTTGCCGAAAAGTAATATTAATAATCATCATAATATATATGTCTGTAAACTTGTTTAAACTATGTCGCATGATTGTTTAGTGCAGGTAGAGCCTGCATAGGACTCAATACTTGACTGAAATTATTTATTTAAAAAAAGTAATACCTAACTTATTTTCTAAAAAAAAACTAATTGAAATAATTGAACTGTCTTTATTTTTTTATAATAGTATTATGTGTAGGTATATGTGTTGTGTCCAAATTGTGTTAAATTAACCAGATTATTGCATTAATTGTTATGTGTTCAATATTAACTAGATTATTGTAATAATTATATTGTTCAAATAAAATATAGTTATTGTTGGTTCAAAGTTAATGTATTTATGTGTGTAAACTTATTTAAACTATGTGCTTTATTTAGTTATAATTGCATTGTGTATTATATGTATAGTTCCTAAATGTTGTTAAATTAACCAGATTATTGTATTATAATAATAATATTGTTTATTACGGAATAGTATGTTATGATAAGTATGTGTAATGTTTTCAGTATTAACTAGATTATTGTAATAATATTGTTGGAATAAAATATAGTTTTATTGTTGGTACAACGTTTATGTATTTATGTTTGTAAACTTAAGTTAAACAACTGTTTAGACTATGTGGCATGATTGTTTAGTCCAGGTAGAGCATTGGGTTCAAAACTCACTTAACAAGACATACCTGGTACATTGTCTAATTTCAATTTTTTTTGTTTTTTTTTCTATGAATATCAATAAAGTTTTATCTGTCGCCCCAAAAAGTGTAAAATTTTAATAAGAGGCTCCTGATAAATTGTTACAATATCAGTTGAAAAATATTTAAAATACATAGACACAATTTTTTTTTATAAGCATTCAAAGATCGAATTTTGACAAAATTTATCAAAATCTCGAAAATTATCAATCATTGTAATTAATAAATTATAAAATTTTCAGTTTTTATAGCTAAGAATTGCAAATTTAAAACAAAGGTTCTCATAAATAGGTCATACTGTAACCAAAAAATCTAAAAAATATATGAACACGGTTATTTTTTAAAGACATTTTAAATTCAAATTTGGACGAAATTACATATTAAAAAACCTAGAATAACTATTTTAGTTATTTTGTTGTGATTGAATAATATTATTCGTGGATACTTGAAACTTCCAAAGTGTACTATTATCTATCTATTCTATGATAGTATCACGGTTTTTGTTGATGTATAACGCGGAATCTAGGGAAAAAAAGCCCCGGAAAAAAAAGCCCCGGAAAAAAAAGCCCCTAACAACATTCATCGGAAAAAAAAGCCCCGTCATAGGAAAAAAAAAGCCCAATACCAACTAAATACATTATTCTTTTTTATTATGATTTATATAATTAATTATAATCATAAATATAATATTATAAAATAATATACTAGTAAATTATTTTATTATATTATTATGCATCTAATTTATTATACAAGGTAATACATTTATTTTCTTAAAAGGTAACTATAAAAAAAATGACATCTAGTATATGACACATTGACTCGACACGACACTAATAAAAATAATAATAATAATAATAATAACTAATTATATCACAATTAAAAATACACTATTAATTGTAGTTTGTTGTTTGTTTATAATTAAAAATTGTTTTAGGGTAGTTCATAGCAAAAATAAAATTATAAAATTGTATTTAAAAATACAAATATACAAAAAATCAAAGATAAATAATATTATACTCTTTAATTTAAAATTTAAAATAATGCATAATCATAATTTATAATGCATGTACTGAAATAAATGTATAAAAAACCTCACAATAAAATATATATAAATTTAAATAATACTTAAAATTGAAGGCGTAAAACGCGACTTATATATTTTAACTTATAATTTAAAAAATGTTTAAAGTTAAAAAAATTAGTAGCATTGTTTTCTAATGTTGTGGCTAACAGCCATGAGAAAATCTAATATACTTATATCATTATTTTTAATTTGCATGCATAAATTTTTTAAGCGGTTTTCGGTTAATTTTTTTGTACCAAGTTTTGTACTTCCATAATCTCCTACATTACATAACGCCAATTTTGCTTGGTCTGCAGCAACTTCCATTTTCATTTTTTTAATCAAATTCCAAATTGTAGGATGCTTATGACCACAGAGCTTTGAAAAACGGTTATTCCAACCCTCTGTGGTATTGTTGGTGCGATGTCCACCTTTCAATGTTATTTCGTGTACATTCCACGTAGACGGTGGAAATATGGGGGGTATTTTACGCAAACGCAAGGACGAAGCAGTTCCTACTCGCCTATATGTACCATTTACGTAATAAAAATCAAAATAAAACAAAAGGTCTTCCGCACGAGGTGGTATATTTTCTTTCAAGCACGTCATTCCATCTAGCACTTTATCCAGGGGCAGAAAAGCTAAGCTATCGATCATACCACAATATTTTCTAAATTCACTTTCTTCTTTGTAAATGGTTTCTAAACCAAGTTTTTGTAATTTTCTATGAGTCGACTGACACAAATGATAAAAACACCCATGTATAGTAATGTGGTTTCCTAAAATATTTTTAGCGGCATTTATTACACCTAATTCAAAATCCAAGTGTAAGTATCTTGGAGCTGGATACATATCGCGAGTTTTACATTCATTTATTAAAATATCAAACATTTCCTCGTATGTAACTTGAGTTTTTCGCTCAAGAATACAATAAACAGCTGTAACAAACACTGATTTTTTTTGTACACGTATCACATATAATTGTTTAAAAAATTCAGGAGCCAGGCCAAAGTTTCCATCGCTATACCATGTATCCGATTCAGCTAGTAAGGACAATCCTATATTGGTGGCAAACATAATAATCCTTCCACTGCAGGTATTTGGGCCGTTATCGTGAAGTAAAAATCTTTCTTGACCATATTCTTTATAATCACCTATTAAATTTTAAATGAAATAAGTACCTATATGTTTTAAAAATCAATTTCTATTTTAATAATGTACAAGTGCGTAACATTGTCAGAGATAGGAATTTTATCCAAAAAAATTGTTCGTACATTTTTTATAGGTTTTTAACTCGTGATAATAATATTAGAGCTCTCATTTCTAAACATTGTACGTTAACTTTTACAATAT
Organism: Macrosiphum euphorbiae; assembly: GCA_949089665.1. Lineage (NCBI taxonomy): Eukaryota > Metazoa > Arthropoda > Insecta > Hemiptera > Aphididae > Macrosiphum > Macrosiphum euphorbiae. The sequence continues at coordinate 127,237 of CARXXK010001395.1, forward strand.
TTTTATTTTTAAGCAAGATGTGAGTATGTAAGATATTGAAATTCAAAAATACTCATATATCTTGCTTAAGAATTAAGCGGTTTAAAAATAGTTTTAAAAATTTTAATTTACCTTCAACAATTATTTCTGACAGACATCTCGGTTTTGGTGGATTTGTATACCCTCTATGATTTCGAATAGATCTTTTCAAGTAATCTTCCTTTGGCAATTCAGCTAATACACTCTCCGGAACATTTAGTATGGCACTTGAAAAAATTTGACTAGGTGCGTCGTTAGTAATTTTGGCTTTTGCCTTCATAATTTTTTGAATTTTTACTGCAGATACCATGTTTTCATTCGCCTCGTGTACGTGATCGTGTTCAATGGAAAGTAAAGTTGGACTATCTATATTTAAATCTGTTTTTAAAATACAGGGACACTTCATTGAACTCGATTTAGTACATCTCCAACGAATCATAGTATTACATTCTTTTTGAATGTTGTACAAATATCCACCGTGTGTAATTTGAGGTTTTTTATTATTTTTATTATTTTGAATCACTTCCATTATATATTCGCACTTTTAATTCAAAATAACCAAAATTGTATACGATTATAACCAGATGAACGAAAAATACGTACTGAAGAGAATATCATACCTAACAGCTGGTATAGGTACCTAGTACCTATACACCTTTAATTGAAAATAATTACAACAATAACTATATGAACGAAAAAACCACATTTGTAACAATAAAATGTTGTAGATACTAAGATACCCACAAAAGTTGCTAGATAGTGTCTGTAATAAAATATAATACCTTCATCATTTATAAGATAAAGTCAAACGACAGTAAATTACTTTTATTGCTATATGCTTTAATCTTTTATATTCCAAATGTATATTTATACCTATATAGTGTAAAATATTTAGTAAAAGTTTTACATTGGTTATTATTACAATTATAATATAATATAGATACCTAGGTATATTGTTTAAAAATTAAAAATTATAAAATGTCGACTATAATAAAAAAAGTGATATGTATTTCGTAGGTACGGGGCTTTTTTTTCCTATGGCGGGGCTTTTTTTACCGTATTTTTTTTCTGGGGCTTTTTTTTCCGGGGCTTTTTTTTCCGAATACCATAACGCGTTATTAGTACCTAATGGATATTGGGATATGATTAATTTGGAATTTATTATAGGTACCTATTATAGGTCAAATTTTGGTTTAGTACCATAGATATGTATATAATATGTCTTATACCTAGACTGACATAGAATCTCCTCTTAGAATCGTTTTTCTTATACAATGATATTATATCATTGAATTCAAATGTAATAAAATCCATTATACAACGACTTATTTGTAACGTAGTGTACAGCAGAGCGACACCCACTTGCCCACCTTTTTTTATTTATATTATCGTCAAAAATGTTTGCTATTTATTTTTTTTTTTGGTAATTTTATTTTTATTTATTTTATTGTTGTTTAGTCCTTTTATTATTATAAACGAATCAGTTACGGTGCACTATTTATTGACACATTGCCATTTATTAGCGTCTAAGTTTTTTAAATTTTTCATATAAGATTAATTGATTTTTTCGTTCACTATAAACAATTTCAAAATTCAATTTGACAGTTGACATGGTGTAACACAAGACTACAACGGTCACTAAATGTCGATTATTTGAACACTGCAGAACATAGTAATCGATATTTAAGATCATGAATTATGATCGATAAGACTTGTACTTAATTTTATTGTATGTACTATGTAGCAATGAAGGTCCTAGTACCTACCATGTAATAAAATGTATAATTTTTCATAAATCTTTTATAGATTAAATTGATTAAGATATAAAAACTGTTGTCCGTTGCGATAATACGCGATTTCCACTGGAATAAATATAGCTGTGTAGGTACCTATAATATTATGTTATAGATACAGTTGAACATTGAACAGTTTAAAGTTCAACTTATATGTTCATTGTTCGTGTATTATTCTACTTCAACTTATTTTGTTACGAGTTAAATACAAATTACATTAAGTTATAGTGTGTACCTACTAATGAAATAAAATATATTTTAACATAAATGTAAACATAAGCCTTTTACATGTTGTTATTACTGTATAATCTAAAAAAATTTGGCTGAATCAATATGTAAAAAAGTTCGGCGGAGTTGATACGCGGCGCAATCGATAGATTTTTTCAGGTAAAAAGGTAATTTCGGCGCAATCAATATAGGTACGCCCGGCAGCTTTCCCCAAGACCAAGCATGAACTAAGACAGTGGGAAATTAATTAGGTATCTATTTACTTTCTATTTACCTTTATTTACCACTTGACCACTCACCTATTCTAGGGAAGGGCACCATAGGGGCGTTAAGCCGCAGATAAGTAAAATAAAATATAAACAATGATTTTGCCATTCCCGCAAAATTATTAAATAAAGCAGGGAATTACGATATTTGTTACTAAATTATAATAATACCACATGGGAAGTTGGTTGGCAAATAATACCATAATATATAGGTATTAATTATTAGTATTATAATGCTTATTAGTTATACTGCTTTTAGTATTTGGTATTTTAGTCACGACTGTCAAGTGTCAATACGTTATTCAATTTTGTTGAGACCATGTCTATATTTAATATTGCTATTGACCATATTTGGTTTCGTTTTATATGCTAATAAAGTAGTAAATTATATCTATCTGTAGATATATACCTATTAGGTATAAGAAATAATTTAGTATTCGTAGATTTGGTTTCATCGGAACCAATTAATAGCTTTATTAGATTTGTTTTTGCAAGAAAATATTACCCTGGTCGATGTGCCAAGTGTACCTAATAATCTTGGTGCTTGGTACCTACTATCGTAGTACTAATAGTAGATAAGTGGTTACCACAGTGGCGCACACAGGATTTTTTTTCGGGGGGGGGGGGGGTTTATATAATAATTATTAATAATTTACTATAGAGATTAATATTGTATAGCCCTTTTTTTTTTTTTTTTCTGGTTGAATTGAGGACCGGAGGCGGAACCGCGTTAGCATTACTTCACCTCCGAAAGCATTACATCATCTCCGATATTGTATAGCCCTAAGCAAACATATAGCAAAATGTTGTATGAAAAAAAGTATATCTAACATATTATTATAGTCTAAATATCAATTATAATTTTTTTAGTTTATTACAAATAGTTTATAAAGGTCAATATAATTAAAAATAGTTGACTTGCTTATTGCTATAGTACAACTACAACAATATTTGCATTATACAATATAGTATAATTTAGTACTATATAGCATAATAAAGTACAAGGTATAGTATAATTTTATAAATGTAAAGCCAATCTCTTGTTTGATGTTTTTCCCATCTCATTGACTATCTCCTCGGGTGTTATTATTATGTCCCTGTGAATGTTTAACATTGATAAACCATTAAGTCGGTTTTGTCCAGTAGTATTCCTTAAATACGTTTTAATGCGTCGTAAAGTAGAAAATGAACGTTCACCTGATGCAGTTGTAACTGGTAAAGTAATGAAAATTTGAAGCAACTTTGAAATAATTGTATACATTTCTGAATTACACTGGAAGAATAAATCTGTTACAGTTATTTTAGACTGTTGAGAACATTGTGCCTGATATTCAAAGCTATTATGCCATAATTTTAATTCAGCACAGCATGAATATTCATTTAATATATCATCATTCAAGATATCTTTATATGTTTCTAGCAGTAACTTAAATTGGTCTTCAATGTCTTTGGTAACTTTACAGTTAGGCTTTGGTATTAAACAATCAAAACTCATTAATATGGACCGATGTTCCAAAAACCGATTATGTAATTGCTCTATAAAATTATCGAGAAAGGGGATGAATACTGCTACTCGGTAATAACTTTCCGGGGTGTCAACGTCTACATTATTTCTGTGTGTTTGCCGACAAGATATTCTAGGAACACAAACAGCAATTTCCAATGTGCTACAAATTTTTTCAATTGACTTAAACAATTCATTGAATTCTTTATCAGCATTTAAACGAATATCTTTTAATGTAGCTTGTGTGTTTTCAGCAAAAGAAAGGGCATTTTCTAGATCCACATTTTCTGTTTGTAAAAATTTGCTGAGTGACACTGATATTGAAAACAGTTTAACAAGAATCATCATTGATATTTGGAATTTAAATTGGTGTATTGATGCTAAAAGTTGATTTGCCGCTGATGAAGTATCTGTATCTTTCCACAAAGAAATGTCTTCTAGAGCAGAAATTATTGCAGGTTGTAATTCATAGTACAGTATGACAGCGTCATGACGTTCAACCCATCTTGTTGGGCAAAACTTTTTCAGTTTAAATGATTTTTCATCTGGTAAAAGCTTTGTAATAGTACCTAAAAGTACATTTGATCTCTTAGGGTATGAGAAAAAATTGCATACTGTTTGCATAGTTCCCATACAATTCCTAATATCAGGGATTTTACAAGAAAAAGAGATAGCCAAATTTAAGCAATGAGAACTGCAGTGTATATATAATGCCATAGGGTGTTTTGTTCGTATATGAGCTTGAGTACCATTGAATATTCCAGACATAGAGGCTGCTCCATCATACCCCTGTCCAACTAGGTACTTTGTTTCTATACCCATGGATCAATGATCATGTTATCAAGTGCTGCAGTACCTATTATAATATATAATATTATTATAGATACTCTTATAACTTATAATTAAAGCAGTAAATTAAAGACCAATTTTTTTTCATATTTGTAAAAATCGTTAATATTATACTAGGCCTCGGAGAAATTTAGGGGGGGGGGGTTACAACCCCTTACCCCCCCCCCCCCCCTGTGTGCGCCACTGGGTTACCAAGTTATTATAGATGCAGGTCGCAGACACTTTATTTGATGTTGAAGTCGTGGATGATGAATAAATAAAAGACAGATGTTATTTATTGTGAATTTTATTTAAACGTTCGATAATTTTCTAAGTCCAAAATAATGTTGTACAAAGTGGCGTGAAGGTGCTTGCACTAGTGGATGGTAGTACACGTCTGAAAGCAGGCCGATTCGGGCTCCCTTTTATATGAAGTTCCCCGTACCCCTTGCCTATAGATACTGTATCTCGGCTCACGGATGTGATCTGTGTGACCATCGTTCCAGCCCACGCCTTTTATGACTTCCCAGTATTATTCTGCGTATTGGTAAAATGCTAATCTATGTTTCAGTTGAAATAATCATTTTACTCTTTTATATTTTTATATTGAATATCGTCGCGTACAGCGTTGTAATTAAAATAATCATTCTACTATTTTATATTTTATATTTGAACATTGTCGTATACAGGGCTTCCTGAGTAATTATATTATTCAGTGAGCCTGTCTTCTTATGTTAAACAGTAGGAAATCCTATTTCCGATTCTAATATCCGATTTATGCCGAATTACAGTACCTATAGTATACTAATTATGTACCTGTGGAATTTGTTTTATTTGTTAGGTAGTAACTCGCTTACTACATCTCCCCCTTTAAAAGTTGATTTTTATCGTCTAAAATGAGAAAAATTAACTCAAACTTCCTCCATTAGTTCAAGCACTTTCCTATGGTTACAAATTTTACATATATCAATTATTTCATTACATTCAATTATTACATGTTTACATGTTATGTTTTACATTAAATACATCATTATAATCATATGGTACATTCCACCATATTAATTATTATTGACAAAATACAGATTATAAGTCACAATATTATTACAGTATATATTTTGCTTATTATCTAGGTTAGTATCTTATGTGATTAACAATATATTCTTTCTTTTGTGTTTTTGTTTTACAACAATAATCTTATCTTAGTGTTAATATAATATGTGTAATAATTTTTAATATAACATGAATTCTTAAAATCTATTACAATATATTTTTTTTCGTGCAATATATATATATGATAAAATAGAATAGTGGTGTGTACTATATTTGATTTTTCCATTACCATGTTAATTATATTTTAAATAAATTAGATTAATATATTTCTTATTCCATCCCCATGTTAATTATGTCCAATAATAATTATATGCTAATATGTTCCTTTAAGTATTTGTATATTATTTTATTAAAATTTAATCCTGAATTTCTATTTTTTTTTTAAATTTTTTTTTCTACGTTTACGTTTGCTACTATATATATATTTTCCATTAATCGTTATATTATTATATTTTATATCTAGTTAATATTACTATTCCTATACTGTAATTAGATTATATCTTTTTACTACAGGCCCAGATCAGCAATAAACTATTGTATTCAAGTTCTATTACATGATCAAGGCTAGTATTAAATCGATTTTTATTTTATTCTATTTTCGTAATGGTTTTATCCTGCTAATTGAACCCGTGACGCAAGAGTGTGCTGTAAATCAAAGCATCATCCCGCGACACTGGCTAAACTAACAAGATTTTGTCCTTGTAATTTCTTACTGTGATTTATTAAGGCTATTTGGTCTTTTGGTGATCCCGCTAAAAAATCTGTTATACACACGATTTTCGAACCAACCACCAAACGATCAAATTCCAACATTTTCCTTAAGCTGTCAAACCGTTCGGTACATAATAGTGCACCATTTGTCAGTCTCCAATAATAATAGACAAAATATGCCCCTGTTATTTACCGCCCGATCCCTAATGTTATTTCCTTTTCGTTTTTTTTTTTATCTGAAATTAATTTATTTTAAATTACTACTTTTAGTTTCATATTAGTTAATTATTAGTATCTAGCGTTACTTTGAATTTTTTTTTTTATATATTTACTTTAGTGTGTTAATTAAGCTATTTGTTATTTGCTATAATAAAAATTAAAATTCGTAAAAATTATATTTCACAACGTGGTTCTATGTACGTGGTATTGTCTATATTGGTTGGAATTGTTTTACCAAATTCTGATACCCATATTCCCTAACCATTCTGTTGAATATGCATTTTGTAAATCTCACATCGGTCTTTGGGTCGTGAGCGTACGTTATTTTGTGTTTATGTGTACATATGCCGTTATGCGCTTCCTCTAAATTCAATAGTCTACCATTTTTCTGGATTCTACCTACGTTATATTCGAATATTCTCTCGGTTGTTTTTCCTTTTTAACACGTATATTCTATATATTCTTCTCTTGAATTTGGTCACTATAAATTTGGAACGTTCTAATTGCTTAATAGTCCTATCGACAGTGATACCCGGTGGTCGCATGTTCTTATAGAATATTGTCGCGGCACCCACCGTGTTTCATCGTCAACCCCCCAAAAATCAACTAGCACATTCCAACACTAATTTTTTTTATATTCTACTCACTATCACTAAATCCTTCTAATTTAAAGTCGTTAATAACGATATCAATACACTGATATGAACTAGAAAAATAAAATAAATACTATACATGTAATTTATATGGATATGATTTATTTTATTGAATGGTAGCCTTGGTTTTAAATTTTTAATATTAAATGTATTGATGTTCGAAAACGGATAATGATTATTAATCCGGTCAAAAATCTTAAAAATGTAATACGTACCTACGTTTCTTTACTATAGCTAAAATATTAACGATACATAGGTAGGTATCATGGTTATTTTTGAATTTGTACGACACCAATATTCGAGCAATATCGGAAATACAGAAGAGGGGCTATGTCTCCAGCCCCCGTAATATAAATAATTAACACTATACTCCAACATAGGGGACTGATATTATCGGATAGAATAACAGCGAACTCTCACACATGACCGTAATTTATTTACACACACATCGTGACACGTCACGTATTTGTACGATTATATCTATATTATATTGTATTACTCACCTCGATTTCGGTGCATGAGGCATGAGTTAAAAAGTCACTCTGCTGTACAGTAGGTTACAAGGGGGTCACTGTATAATGGATGGTATTAATTTTGAATTCATTGATATAATATCATCGTATAAGGAAAACGATTCCGGAGACGGTAAGTCAGTCTAGGTATAAGACATATTATATAGGTGCTTATCTATATGGTATGAAAAAAAATTCTACCTATAATAAATTCTAAATTATTCATATCACAATAGCCATTAGGTACTCATAACTTGTTATACACCAACAACAAACCGTGATACTATAATAGTATACCTACTTAAAAAGTTTCAATTACCACGAATAACATCACAATCACAACAAAATAACTAAACTAGTATTATTCTAGGTCAGGGGTGGATTTGCGAATTTTTTCGGCCCGGGAAATATGGATCAAACCGGCCCTGCACCTCAAATGTAACCACCCACCAAAAAAAAAATGCCATTTTACTCAAATTTCAAAATTTGTTTAGTTTCACAATAAATTAGTAAATAATATATAATATAGGTACCTACTTATGATGTGTTTTTTTTTGTAAATTAAAATTTTTTTTTTGCGGCTGTCTTCACCTTTTAGGACAGTAAAAATAGTAAATACTTAGATTTTCTTCAACTAGATTCACTTTTTTGATAGAAAAGTTAATCCAGTTGGTACTTTGGGGGGTCAAAAATAAAAATGTTCATGTAGTTTTCAAAAGCGCCTTGAAAAACAAAGGAAAAACGGGAATTTTTAAGCAAAATCTGTTTTCGAGAAAATCTAATTTGGTTTTTGGTGCAACTCTAGAACAAATATGACTTGCTTAAAAAATCACTCTGTATAGGACAAAATACATAGGTATTCATATTATATTATTGTGATGCCTACTTCGAATACGTAATTTATCTAAATTTCACAATCCGATTCTGTATAATGGTAAAGTAAATATGTACAATGTAAAATGTTTAAACGTTTCCTGTTATACATTTTGTATTTCTTAGAAATCAGAATTGTACGTTCATCGACCTTTGTGCATTTGATAAGTTCTTACTGACTAAAGTATTATAGTTTGGTTCAGCAACACTGATATGAACTAGAAAAATAAAATAAATACTATACATGTAATTTATATGGATATGATTTATTTAATTGAATGGTAGCCTTGGTTTTAAATTTTTAATATTAAATGTATTGATGTTCGAAAACGGATAATGATTTTTATAGTGTAATTATTAATAATAATAATTAATGACTATGTGCCAAATAAACAGTTCATTTTTAAAGTTGTAATAAGATAACCCCTAAAGTGTTAGTCAATTGTTACGTGCAATAAGTATATAAAATAATAGAACATTTTTATAGTTGCTCTTAAAAAAAAAGTAAAATTTATATCTATAAAATAATGAGGCAGATAGAAAAGAACCACACACTTTTATATTATATATTTAAATATGGGATATGAATTTAAATTGCATGTGCAATTTATTTTAAGATATAAGTAAATGTTAAACAGTTCCAAACAAAACTCAATTTATAAACAAAATTACCTCCTCGGGATTAATTTCATAGTTTTTCCATAATTTTCAATCTATTTAATATGGAAATGTTTATGTATAGTATTATTAATCAGTATTAATGCATGCTAATGCGTCCTTGTTGGAGACATTTTACGACGCCAAAATATAATTCCAAAAAATAATAATAATTATAATTTTGTAATATAGATATTATGTTTGTTCAATTTATTTTGTACAACTTATTTTTAGATTTATATGCTGATAAATTATTTTATTATTTATTATACACAACACGAATAGGTAAGTTATTAGAATATTAATTGTAATTACAAAAATAATTTATAAAATAAACATTAATAAATTAAACTAAGAAATGTAAATTGTATTACTCTAAAATCCACAAATATTAATTACCATTATTCTGTTCAAAATTTGGTATTTATTAACTGTATAAACAGATAAAATAAATTAATTTATAAATTAATTAAAAAATTTTTCAAAAAAAAATTAAATCATAGAGTTAAAATGTTTGATATATTTATAACAATTCATAATTAAGTGTAGTAAGTAACGTTAACGTTAAAAAAATGTACGTTGAAAATTAAATAAATAATTTTTTTATTTTTAATAGACATAAAATAGTTTTTTTTTCAGAAAGAAACTTATGTAAAGTTGCTTTATCCAAAAAATCTTCGAGTAGAAACCGTCGATCATTATAATAGATAATAACGTATTATTATTCCATTCTTCTGAGTTCTGACGTGTTATTATAGAGTTTGTATTGTTAAATATTATAGTAATAAAATTAATATTGATGTTACAAAGGACGAACATAAAATAAGCCAACTCGGATAAAATTTTGACCTGCATTACTTAGAAACTGTTATATAAAAATTATGTTGGGTTTTTTAAAAATACTCAAAAATAACATTGAGAATATTAGAGCATTAATGGTTAAGATATTATAATATTATAATATTTCATGTTTCTAAATAAAATATTATACAAATTAATTTAAAAAATATGTATTTTATTTGTATTAGGATGCCAGCTTGTTGGTAATAGATACCAGCTATACTGAGTAAACACTATAAAGACAATAATTTAAAAATGTTATCATGGACAGTATTGACTATAATAACAGGTCCAATAACAAACAAACAAACAACGGTGCAATACTGTATGGATACAGGGCAAGTTCCATCCTATACGAAAAAAAAGTGACCTTAAACGGAAAACGGTTTTGTTGATCAATGATCACTGAATATGCACGTATTCATACTCACCTCTAAACCTAATCAACGTAGATACAAAGTGCACTGTGTCTTATCAATCATTTTGTGCTGTGGTAAAATATTATATTATAGGTAGGCGATTTCTACACAGAACAAACAACACTGAAAGCCAGGAGTAAATGGGAAGAAAAAAATGTACATAATAAATCAATAATTTTATTGATATTATGTAGTGTCAGCTTTTGCAAATTGACCACATCGTCCGTATAATTTTTTTACCAGTTTGTAAAAACTCGGTGAAGAAATTGTTACTCACATTAATTAGAACGGTGCACCGAAGTTCAAGCGCAGGAAATAACCGTATTGGGAAAACAAATTAACACTGGGACCGCTGTCAACGCCTATCGTACTGATGGTTGGACGGGGTTCCCCCCTACATGCAGTCGGGACTCGAGTCGGGTTTTCGCGGCATTTCGAATACATTTTGCTTGAAGTGAAGTGAAGTGAATTTGAACGTATTTGATAATATTAGTAGAAATTATATTTACCAACATAATATACAGTTAGCTATAAAAGCGTATAAAGTTTCCATAGCAAAATTAATTTATTATAAAAAGTAAAATAACCAACATAAAACTATATCTATACATCCCGAATTGGAAGGTACAAATTGTTTCCACCAGAGCGCGTTTTGTTAATTTGTTTCCCCAATATTCCATCATATTATATTATACATTATCAGTAACTAAAGGGGGGGGGCGAGTCGGGGGACTCGGCTATTATTGCCTATATAAGCCGGTCGTTTAGTTTCGATTGATCAGTGCACGAATTTTCTTGCTGAATAATAATTATTATTATTATAATATTATATCGTCGTCGTCGTAATCGAAAAACGCCATCACCATGAACGGAAAAATTGTCTTGTGTTTCGCGGTCGTCTTTATTGGACAGGTTAGACAATTTATTCAAGCACAATGCTATTATTATAATAATTTATCTATGAGTTTTTAGTTTTCTTCGATATTTTTATGTCGCTATTTTGGCTTTATGTATTTGAGTATTTCTATAACAGTGATTATTTAACGACGAAGGAAAAGAATAGTAATATTAATTATTAACTTCCGAATTATTTGTTTTACTTGTGATTTTATTGTAAAACTACTTTACTTCGACTCTACGTTTTTACTTACAATTTTATCCAATCTCATAATATTATATATTTATATATATTTATTTACTATATATTTTACTGTATGCGGTGTATGATTACTAAATCATGTAGTTATTTTAAATATTTTAAACGATTCTCTTTTTCTGACGAACAATATACCTACGTCTTAAGTATTTAGTTTTAACTTCTCGCTAATTTATGAAATGTATTTAAACACTTAAATAACTTTATAGGCCATGTCAGCCGCAACCGGTACTACAGTTGAAGTCGAAGACCTTATAAAAGTCGCTGATCAAATGTCACAAACTTTTATGTCTGTTGTCAATCACTTAGTGGGAATTGCCCCTAACTCTGGCGATGCCCAAAAATCCATTGAAAAATTTAGAACTATAATGACTAAAGGATTCGCAGACGTAAGAATAAATAATATAAATTGTATTACGTAGTTGCTTTATTTATTCAAATTTGTTTCTATTTTCGAATTTAATTAACTTTTACAGATGGTAACCGAAGCTAATAAAATGAAGGATATCGTTCGCAAAAACGCTGACCCGAAATTGGTTGAAAAATACGATGACTTTGAGAAAGAGTTGAAAAAATACCTTGGTACTGCCAAAGATCTGTTCGAAGATAAAATCGTCAAGCCCATCGGTGAAAAGGTAGAATTAAAGAAATTCACCGAAAACGTCATCAAAACTACCAAAGATGTGGAAGTAAGTTTACATGTTATATAAATTATATGTAATAACCACAATCATAATTTACCCAATACATAATACATTATAGTAGTACATAGGTGCATATTAGTTGTATAAAACCATTTATTGATATTTTGAAAATATTAATTTTAGTTTAATAATTCGTTTCGTTTTTCAACAATTGACTGGTTTTCTTTTCGTTGAATAACAATATTAAATCTTCAAAATTAAAACATACGTTGACATTTGTTAACACAAATGGTTACTTTCATTATCTTTACATATTCATACATGATTATTATTGACTTAGGATTTGAAAGTTAAAATAACTATTAAAATGAGCAAATGTCAAATCCACAAGATACCTACACCCTATATATTATTATAATTTATCAACTATATTTTGTTATTAAATTATTTTTATAGTTTAAATATATGAATCATTAATATTGATTTAATGTTTCAGGCTACCATGAACAAGGCCATCGATGGATTCAAGAAACCATGATTGTTTTAAAATGACGTACGACTAATCCAAACAACAATTTTTATATTTTTTTTAATTAAATTATTTTTCTTTATAAAATCTATTTTTATTCCTGTTTTTTGTTTTTTTTTAATAAAATATATACCTGAGTTAATATTTTTCAAATTGTTTGTTATTAATTATTATATAATTGTAACTAAATCTGATATGGTCGATTAGGTATATGATTTTATTATTGTGTTTTAAGCTACAGTATGAATTATGCTAGTTATAGGTTAAAGGGAAGCATTATTATTTTTAAAAAAATAATACAAATATGAATCATGAATCAATAAATCATTGTATACAACAAGCGGTTTTTTGCTAAAATTGGAGTCAGACTCTATTTCTAAAGACATTTTATAATATTATGAATTTTTAAATTTCTATGGCTTACCTACTAGTTATTACCTATTAGTAGTACCAATAATAAAGTTAGGTTATTATTAGTAAAGTTTTTAGTTAAACACATTTTTGCCAAATTATATTCTACTTATTAATGAATATTATATTATTGTTAATAAGTCATCATAGTCCTAAGTAAATATTGTCATACCTACTGTAGAATTGTATAATTTGTTCTTGGTATAATATAGGTAAAAAGCTTAAAATTAGTTTAAATATTTTGAAAATTTCAATATGATTAAAACAATTACAATTTAAGTAATAGTGGAATATATCGCAAGTCTACAATTAATATTTATTGAACTGCGATAAACCCACTATAATCGTTATTTTAGTCTGAACACACAATTTCGTGAAAATTTGAAGTACAAATGTTCAGTTAAAAAAAAATTTGGGCTGGATAGTTTTGGTATATTTTAACTGCTGTATAAACAAACTTATAACTCATAAGTTACAAGGAACCTTATATTGAAATTTTCAGGCTCTTTGACCTGTAATACCAAAAAAACTATATATGCTTAAATTGATAAAAAAAATATATATACTAAGAAAAGTAGAAAATTTCAAAATATGTATTTTATATTTCAAAGAGAATATAAAAAAATATTTTTAAAATGACTTCAGAGAAAATGTTATATTATAAATATATGGTCAATCTACGGTTAATTCCTTTATGAACAGAAAAAAAATATTGCTCAAAGGAGTGTCATCAGACAGAAAAAAATAATAAAAATAAAAACAAACAAATCAATGTAATGTTTGTACATATTACATAATAATATTATATATACATATTTACATTTTATACATTCATTTCTTCTGTTTTGTTTTAATCTGCTTTATTTACTATATTAAGTAAAAATTTAGTTGCAATGTATAAAAAATTAGTTAACTATGCTCTAAAAAATGAAGTAGCAAATTATTTGGTTTCTTTTGCACAAATGTATTGCAACACAGTTTGTTAAAAGCATACATGAACAATATTCTTTGTAGTTTGAACTGTATAAAATTCGTTCTCAAACAAGAGTACAAATTACAAAAATGTATTGAAAAAAATTATAAGAACATTTGTCAAAATTGTTACCTATCCCGTAATATTCCAATTTATTCCTAATTTCTATTTTGTTTTTCCCAATTATTAAGAAAATTGTAGGTACCCAGATAGCATTTTATAATACTATTATAATAACGTTATACTAATATTATTCGTTATTACAATGTTATAATAATATTATTAAACAAAAAATTGCTGTCTGGGTAAGCTTGAACATTTTTAAATGACATTTTTTTCCTTGACATTTTCAGTAACACTGCAAATGTTCAATGAGTGAAATTTTTAAATTTTTTCTCTTAGGTACAACATACACGAATACCAGTATAGGCCGTAGTCACGATTCCAACTTCGTTATAATATATAATAAAAGTATTAACAATTTTTAATTGTACGTTTTTAGTAATACTAATAAAAACGGTGATAATAACGATAGTGATAAATGATAATTTTAGTTTACATATTTTATTCATTTTTTTATAACACCTACACTTTTCAGCAATACAATATATTGAACAGTAAGGGCCATTTTATCAATCTTCAGTTAAGAGAATTTAATCTCCAGTTAAGATTAATCCCCAGTTAAACTAAAAATGTGATTTTATCATTACTTGATTAATATTTTAACCGGAGTTTAACTAGTTTTATTAATTAAGAGTTTATTAATTAATCCGAGATATTTGGCCAGTTAAAGAGTTTAACTAAAGTTTAGCTGAAATATTATCAATAAAGACCGGATTTATATTCTCTTAAAATACCGAAAATAAGATGCTAATATTCTCTAAAAACCCTTCAAATATTCTCATTATATTCTCTCAAAAATTTAAAAAATATGCTAAAATATGCAAAAATAATCAAAAAACATCATTATATGCTTTAATATGCATTTATTTTTTAAAATTTTTTTCAACTATATTTTATAGTGAGATATTAATTTGGTATTAAGAGTTGCGTATTATACCTAATGGAATAGTATTGCATTTTAGCAAGAGTAGGAAGTTGGAATATAATATAAATATAACAGTATAATATTAAAACACAAAAACAAAATTTTGATATTTGAATATTTGATAAACTTATAAGTTGATCTTATCAGTAAATATACATAGATAAACCTTGATAATACTGCTTGTTTTATTTTTATCAAAATGAAAAAAAAAAATAAATTGTAAATGGTCAAAAAATTGTTTTCAGAGTACCGTAATATTAAAATTAAAAATAAATACAAATTTTTGCTCAAAATTTACGAAATATTCCAAAATATACTAAATGGGTTAAATATTCTCCAACCCATGAAATATTCTCAAATATGCAAAAAAAACTTTTTTCTACGCTTTCAGAATTGAACGAATCGTCCACATTTTTTACTCTCATAAGACTGCATAGACCCAGTAACGATATGTAAAAACATATAAATCCGGTCTTTAATTATCAATAATCTCATTTATTTTGGTATATGATTACTGATTACATGTTGTTCGAATTTATTTTTAATTTCAAAGATATTTTTTATTCTTTTTTAACTAATTTAAAAGAATCTTATAACTTATAATGACTAATAATGACTTATTTGCACTTATTTATGATTTTGTTTTTTGATACATCGAAGTGCTCCAAAATATATTTCTGTATTGATATGATGATTTAAGAATTCCTGCTGTGGATAAGAAAATAAAAAATATTATGCATATAAAAATATTTTTAAAAACATTAATATAGTTGAATAAATAAATTAAGATAGGTGATATATTTAGTATTATTTATTTAATAAATGGTCCAGTATAACTTCTATTTGACATTGTACATTTTAAGATAATTTAAGATTAACATTGCTTGATAATGAAATACAATCGATAGGTATTCTTTCTACAATTATTATTAGAGTGAAAATAAATTGAATAAACTGTTAGATCTAACTTGTTAGACTGTCAGAGAGACACGAGTGACACACGTTTAATTACCTATATGTTTGGTTATTTAAATCATTTATCGTTTACCTACCGATAGATATTAAGGTATAATGGTTGTACCTATAAATTTACTTTATTTACTTCATTAACCTATAATATTAAACCCAAGGTGTATTCAATAGTAATCAATACACCAATTAAAACACAGAATAATTAAAGCATGATTAAAACCCGTGTATCTATTATCTATTCATTAATCAGTTGTAATCGCGATTATGATAAATATTATTGTACGATAATTTTGATAAAAATACGAGATTTTTAACTTCAATTGTACGTTATTTCATTTTGTAAAGCGTGGCAACACTGCCACGGGGCATAATGATAGATGATTGACCATCGAGAATTGTTGTCGTGTGTACACATTTTTTTTCTAAGTTCGTAAAGTCAATTGCAATTTGTAGAGGTTTTTCAATTAACAACTGTACTGTCGATTGACTATACATTTACAAAGTACGCACATATACTTGGCTCGACCTGCCGTAAAAATATTATTATTTTTATTGTGTGCCTAACATGTATATTTGTTATTTAGTTTGCGAAAATTTGCCAAAATGGTGCTGTTGGCTTCAGCCGTATGCACAAAAACGGGAAAAACCATCGTCTCTCGACAGTTTGTTGAAATGACCAAAGCGCGGATTGAAGGTCTACTGGCGGCGTTTCCTAAGCTGATGTCGACAGAAAAACGTCACATACAACATACATTTGTTGAGACAGATTCTGTACGATATGTATACCAACCATTGGAAAAACTCTACATGTTACTGATCACTACAAAGACCAGTAACATATTAGAAGATTTGGAAACATTAAGATTGTTTTCAAAAGTAGTTCTGGACTGTTGCAAGTGAGTACCTACCTTATCTTAATCAGTAAATTGATTTAAAAGTTTTTTTTAACTTTTACTAACAATTATATGAATGATTTTTGTCCTAGGTTAGTTGATGAGAGTGAAGTATCAAAAAAATCTTTTGATTTAATATTTGCTTTTGATGAAATTGTAGCCCTTGGATATAGGGAGAGTGTTAATTTAGCTCAAGTAAGAACATTTGTTGAAATGGATTCTCATGAAGAAAAAATGTATCAAGCGGTACGCCAATCACAAGAGCGTGATACTAAGGTTAAAATGCGTGAGAAAGCAAAAGAATTACAACGACAAAGAATTGATGCTGTCAAAAAGGGTGTTCGTATGACAGCACCATCAAGCTCTTACATGTCAATGACACCAGTCGCAGATTCAATTTACGAAATAAAAGTATCCAAGCCAGAAACACCAAAATACACATCAACCAATAAAGCTTTAAAATTAGGAGCAAAATCTAAAGATGTTGATTTGTTTGTTGATCAATTGAAATCTGAAGGTGAAAAAGTTGTTAGTAATAACAAGACATCAACTATTACATCAACTTCTTCAACCGTTCAAAAAGACATTCATATTAAAAAGGAAGAACGTTTAATTGCCATTGTTGGTCGTGATGGAGGCGTTCGCAATTTTGAATTACATGGGTTGATTTCATTAAAAATTTCAAATGAAATTTATCAAAAAATTGTTTTACAGTTTAATTTTGAATCTGGAAACATTCCATTGCAGACACATCCTAATATTGATAAGGAACTTTTCAAGACTAATCGATTAATAGGTTTGAAAAATTCAACAAAACCATTTCCATTGGATTCTGAAGTAGGGCTATTAAAATGGACTCTTCAGTCACAAGAAGAATCGGCTATACCGCTTTCAATTAATTGCTGGCCTAGTGAAAATGGTTATGGTGGCTGTGATGTAAATATTGAATATAACTTGGAACACGCTGACCTCGAGCTGAATAATGTTACAGTCACAGTACCGTTGCCATTTGGTAGTGCTCCAGTTATTCAAGAGTGCAGTGGAGTTTATAGTTATGAACCTAAAAAGAACGTTTTAATTTGGTCAGTGGCTGTAGTGGATTCGTCTAACCCTACAGGATCTATTGAATTTGAAGCACCCAAATCGATTGCCTCTGATTTCTTCCCAATTAAAGTAGATTTTATTTCAAAATCATCTTACAATAAAATTAAGCCAATGGAAATTAGACTTGTTGATGATAGCACACCTGTAAAATTTACATCTGAGACATCTTTATACACAGGAAATTATGAAATAGTTTGAACATTATGAATTTATTTTTTTTTTGAACACTTATTAGTTTTTTTTATTATTATTAAAAATTCTTATATAATATATTATACATAAACATTATAACATTATGCTGTTTAAATATACATTTTTTTCTTTATTATTCATTAGAATTATTTTGAGTTGTAGACAGCAGTAATTCTTGAACTTCTTTTAAATAAGAAATCTGTGATCGAACAGTGCTTAAATACTGAGGATATGTAAGCGAACTTAACTCCTGAGCTGGTAATGGTTCTGTTCTTGTAGGGTACACCATTAGTGGTATATAGCGTTGACTGCTTACACCTAAACATTAAAATATATAAATTGCAATATTATTTAAAGGTATCATAACTGCATTAGTAACTATACTTTCATATAAATAAATACATTTTTAAAGTAACCTGATAAGTATTACATAACTAATGTATTATAGATATAAACTAATAAATTATATTACTTTTATTATTAATTGATATTAGTCAAATAGGGGAGAGGAAATGTGGCGTGAACTTCACACTCAATATTGTAATTAACATAATTATTGATATAAAACATTTTTGTAAAATAATTTTAACAATTATTGTTATTAATTCATCAATTATTTATTTTATACTATAAAATAAATAATAAAATATATATATATATATATATACACACGTATTGCTTTTAATGTTTTTTTTTTTTTTTTATTAAAAATAAAACCATAAAATAGAAAATATTCGTTTATTGTCAAAATGGTAGAGTAGAGAAAATATCAATTGTATGGGTAATTTAAGCTCCATAAAAAAAATGCTGTTTTTAGGTAAAGTAATTAGTAATGAATGAATGAAAATACTTTTTTGTTCTAACCTTTAGGACCAGTTTGTAAAGATTTAAAAATAATTTGAGAGAAAATAGCTCAGAAAATAGTTATTTTGAAATATGTATTATTAACAAAGTATATTATAGATACTTTAATAATACTAGATAGTAAATACATTGATACATTTTTGATAGAATATTCCATATTTTGTATTGTTATTTATACAATTAGGTCAATAATCATTTCTTTAAAACTTTAAAATGGTTAAAGACCCCGGAAATAAACGAGTTATTTTTAAAATAAATAAGGAAATACAATATTTCCTTGTTGGAACTACATTTAGTGTACCTTAATTGGTAAAATATACAAACAAAGACAGATAGGTAATTCACATGAAATCAAATTGTCATTGATTTAGTACCTAGTAATATAATAATAGTGTATTAATATTAATATTAATATTAATCAATGATTTTATAAATTAATATTTTTAAAGTGCATATAAATGAAGTTTATTATTTGAGTCGGTAGAAATAACTTGATGGTTTGACTAAAACATGTTTACCTTCATTTCATAAGTAATATATAAAACTCTTAAAACCAATTTGAAAGATATTTTTTGGTTTTGGATAATTGTTATATTATGTGTTTGAATGTATGATAAAGTTTGTGAGAGAGCTTTAAAATGTTAGTTATTAAATATATTCTATTTTCAGAAAATGTATATGATTGTAACTAAATATTAGAGCCAGAGGCAATCTTAGAAAGGTAACACATTTACTAAAAATTAATAATTGTTATACTATAAATTATTTTCGCAAGTCAATAGGTACCTAGTTAGAGTATTTTCTTTATTTGTTAATAATTATGCAAATTATATTATGACCTACCTAGGTATTATTAATAAGCTAGGTACCTAAAATAAACATTTTAATCTAGGAAGTTTTTCTTAAATCTTTGTGTAAAAATAACTTATTCTCTGATAATTTGTAGTTTAACTAAAACAATTTAACAATATACCTTGTTGTTGACACTCGATGGCCGTCTTCAGGTTGTACTCAATTTGATCACAAATCGAAAAAAATTCTTCAATGGTTTTCTCAAATCGGGGACCGGGTATTTCTACAGTTTTTAATAATCCTGTGTCAATATAATGATTTTGTTGTAGAGTATATGAAGCTGCACGAAGTACACAACTTAATGATTCTTTGAGTTGAATCACTTGAGTTTTCACTTTAGATATATTGTCCAATTTTTCTTGTTGCTGTTGCTGTTGTTGTTGCTGTTGCTGTTGCTGTTGTTGTTGTTGTTGCTGTTGTTGTTGCTGCTGCTGTTGCTGTTGTTGCTGTTGTACTTGTTGCATGGCTTGAGGAACTTGAGGCGAATTTGATGGAAATACAGGCATAGACATTGTTCTACTATTAAAATTAATTTCAGTATTCGGTAAATATGTTTTAAGTTTATCAAAATAATAATAATTTCAGATTTAGAGTTTACTAATCAGTAAACTCTTACTACAAGTCTAAAAACAGTAGAGCAGAATAATATAAAAGTTTTTAAAATGGAAAAGCCGGTTACTAATAAAATATAATTAGCTGGAATTTGTAAAATATTTTGAACACTGAACGATTGATAATTCAGAAAATTCAATATCATTCACTTGGCGTTATCTCATATAACCGAGATCACGGTTCGACAACAACTTACTACAACAACAACAACTGTGACCGTCTTTGCTTACAATGACTACTAGTAGTTCATGATTACAATGATAATAAAAATAATAATGATAATAATATATAATAATAAGATGTACGATGATGAAATTGAAAAGTTGTACGTGTCACACTGATGTGATTAGGTTGGCGACATTGGAAAAGTCTAGATGATAGCGCGCACATCAAAATATTTTTCCGCAGCAGGCTCCGACGCTCTGAGCCGCGGGCAGTCGCTTGTATTATTGTCGGTGCTCGCCAGTCTATTGTCCAACTGGCGTCTCAAAGTTGATAAGTTCAAACATGACACATATTGTAAGTAAGTAGTTGTCCAAGTTGTCTAAAATTTTAAATATTTGCTGAAAAGTGAAAGTAACTTAATGATTTACTGTTACTGTTTTTAGTTCACACAAATACACTATACACATTGTATTATATCATGGTTTTCAAAACTGAAATATAATAGTATGATGTACGTACCTACCTACGAGGAACTAGGATGTCGAGCCAATGTATTGAACATTTTTGAGAAGTTGATTTTCTTTAAGACAATTCTACAGACCAAGTATAGGTACATTATAAATATTGCATTTCAAGTAAGTTATAAAAACATTAATATTAAAGTAAATACTAAAACTTAAAAGTAAGAATATTATTGTGGGCACCTCATGGGATTTTATCAATTTATTAATTTAATAGTGAGTTATCTATATGATACCTACTATTACTACATTATATTGTCTGATACCATTATGTTATAGGTATTATAATATAAATAATTGTGTGTGTAGAATTATATTTGTGTCCAAAGGGCTCAACCAGTTAGATAAAAATAAATAATACATAACTATGTTAAATAAATTATATTAGGTACTTAAAATACCCATAACTTACTTTAAAAATAAAATATAAATAAATATATCTTTGCAAAATATTTTTTCTCCATCTTTATTAAAGCTAACATTACAAAATTGGATCTGCTCTACATAAATTTATTATGTTGCTCATAGGTCAGAGAGAAAACAAATAGTGCACTGACATATTTTAAACAAACTCTTAATTTGTAGTTATTGCGGAACCGGTAACCAATTTTAATAGCACGGAGCATGTGAATCATAGTTGTCCTAAGGGGGGGGGGGCAAAGAGGACAAGTGCTCAAGGGCATCCATCAATTTAGGGAGCTCCATAAAAACAAAAACCTCTGACGACGGCTTCCGAGAGCGGGCTGTGGCACAACGGCCTCGACTTTGTGCGGTCTTGGTCGTATTGGTGTTGCATCACAGAATATAACAGTTCACATACCAATGTGAGCAGCTCTTCTACCGGCTGGTTGAGGTTTGCGATTTGTGTCATTGGCGTCATTGCCATAGCCGGATCGCGAAGTTCTATTTCTTGCTCCGCTCGGGCGAGCAAGTTTTGATAAGATACGGCTTTATGCAGTTGCTGGAGCCATAGATCCCAGAGGAGGGACTCCCCGTTGCCGCGAGGCATGGTTCGCCGGATAATATGCTCTGATAAAGATAATTGATATTGTGGCTCGCAGCGAATTAAGATGCTATGTCGCGCTCCAACTTGAATAAATAATGAATTAATTTTTTTTCCCACAAAGATCCTAGATAAAGTATTCTATATTGAAACAATGTTAACTGTCAAACAAGTCAATTTTACTTTTTAAATATACAACATGATTTTACACAGCTAGGTTCACATACCTAAAGTTTTTAGTCAAGTAAACAATAAGTCATCTATACAAATCAAAACAAAACAGTGTACAATATATAACACGTACCAAGTCAATTGTGTTTTGTAGCATAAATAAACTATTTTTTTATTACACTTTTAGGTGTGAAATTTTGTTGGAAAGCTGTCAACTGTTGCTGATATTATATCCAAAAAATAATGTTAAGTTGTATGGAAAACATTTTGAGGAAAATATGTTTCTTAATGAATTGAAGAACATGTTTTAGCCACATGCTATATCTACATTATTTCTAGGTATGTAAGAACTAATACATTCAACAGCAATAACTTTTTAATCACCATTTATTTTTATTTGTATTCAGATATGATAAATTGATTGTGATGTGAGTACGTTTTCAGAGCGGTTGTCTAGTATCAAGGTTGGAATCTTTACCAAATAAACTAAAACAGTGTATTATGGCTGAAATACTCAACTATATATTACTGCGATGATCCGGTTAAATATATTTTTATATTTATTTTTAAAATTTGTTTTGATTACTAACTTTATACATTTAGGTTGTTCAAAATCATGCACTACTGAAACCTGTAGTAATAATGAAATACTGGCCGTTCCGTTACCTGGTTCACTTTGTTTAACATATATATACGTTTAACATATGGCTTTGGAAAATGTATTTGAAATTAAACTCACAGCTAACTGTACGCCATCAATTTGAGCAGTAGGTATACTTTACAGAAATTGTATAATATGCTAGTTTAAAATCATTTGATTTATTTTATTTGATTAGTGTGGTATTGACAATTACTGTATGAATATGATATGGAGTGAAATGTAATGAACTAACTACTTGAAATCAAAAGGTGCAATGAGGATATCAGTTCTGACTTCTATATTTAATGGATTGTTAGATTAACATTTATAGTAAGTAATATACATTGAACATAAACAGTTAATTTAGTTACTAAATAAGTAGAACACTAAATGCCGTGCAACTTGAAATATCAGACTGCGGCTTGTCAGTTATGTAGATGTATGTAATACATAACTGATGTGGTTACAAATGTTGTCTTAAAACTATGTGTGGTTATTTAAATACCTTAAAAACCTTTTAATAAAAAGTAACTTAAACATATTTTAAGTCACTTTTTGATGGCAATTAACTAATTTAACTATTTTTGCCTATTAAATATGAATAAATTTATATAAATGTCAGTTTATTCACAATTTTGTAATTGCATTTTGACAGAACCTCGATGTTTTGTAATAAAATATGATGCTATGCTATCTGTTCTCTGGGAACATTTTTATAGCCTGCAGGAGATAATTTAAAAACTGCTGAAATAGTATATAAACTCTTAAGTCTTACAGTAACCTTAACATACATTATTGTTTCAAATAAATTATTACATGTTAATAACAGTATGTTTTCATAGTTGTTTTTTCAATAGTTCATAATTTCTTAAGTGTTCATATTTCACATTCACACATACTAGACATTTGTTAACAATACATTTGTTCACCCACCTAAACTCTATATTTAATATTTCTATATATTATTTTAGTTTAATCATATCTGAGAAAATAAACAAGAAATTATTAGTATCATAATTAACAATTCGGTCTTTTTTTAGGAATGCAAATTATTGCTACTATGAAGATACAAGTTCTGACTTCTACAATGAATGGATTGTTTATATGAATATCTTTTTTATTTATAAAGTAAGAAATTCTTCTCATACATTAAATATAAATTAAATACATGAGTAAAACACAAAATGTCTTCCCGCTTTGACTCAGACTGCGGACTGTCAGTTATGCATGAATAAATTAAATTTAAAGTCAAATAATAATTTATTAAATGCATTACTGGTGTGGTTACAAATTGTGTTTTGAAGCTGTGTTCATAAATAAAGTAACTTGAGTAATTTAATTACTATTTTGATATGCAATTTGTAGCTTTATTTTAATTTCATCATTGCTTACACAATAAACAGAAGAAATCATCAATTGCGTAATTAACAATTCTATCTTCTTTAGCGATGCGATTAATGGCTATCCAGCGACAACACCGAGAACACAACACCCATTCTTCATATTCATCATCCGGTTGACAACAGTGTTTATCTGAGTGACAGCTACAATACTGTTTGTCATGTCTTCAGAATTCTCTTTCAGATATGTTAATAACACACCCCTACATCCCTATCAAACATATTGTATTGTCTGTATCATATTATTTATAACAGCTAATCAACAAATGTATAATAATGATATAAACACAATTAAAATATAATATAATTTTATTTGATATTGTATATTGTGACATTGGATACTAGTCGGTATTAACTCTGTATGTTACCTTAAAAACATGAATATCGCATAGTCTTCACATACATATAATGAATGAATAATAAAAAAAATATCCATACACAATTATGCAATCTGTACTAAACTACAATACTGGTTATTTTCTCACTTTATTTTCAAAAACATAATATAATAAATTAATATAATTAATTGGGGGGTGGGACTAAACCCCTGTTAACTCGCCACCTATGACCGTAGATACATGACATTTTCACTGGTTGTTTATATTTGCATTTTCTGGACACGATAATATTTTCAAAATATTTTGATTTATTTTGACCTGTTTAGGGACATTTTCATTTTCCATTTTTTAAAATTTTTTTTTCTAAAAATATCAATAAAATTTTATTTGTTGGCTGAAAAAGCTTGAAAATGTAATAGAAGGCTCCTAGTATACTGTTCCAAAGGCAGATGAAAAATATTAAAAATCCTTGGTCACAGTTTTTTTTTTCTAAGCATTTAAAGTTCACAAATTGACAAAATATGGAAAAATCCCGAAAATTAGCAAATTATTTTGAGTTAAAAATTCGTAAACATTTTTCTTTTTAAATCTAAGGTTTTAAAATGTAATAGAAGATTCCTCATAAGTTTGTCTACCTGTATCAAAAAAAAAATTTCTATAAGAAAGTCAAATTAAATTTTTATGAGCGTTTTAAATTAAAATTTTTACAACATTGGATATTCACTCGATTTCTCATGTAGCGATTTCCTTATTTTGTTGTAATTCAAAAAAGAATAACTGAAGATACATGAAAATTTTACTGAATGTTTATATTAGCATTTCCTATACACCATATAATTTTGAAAATATGTTGACTCTTTTTGAGCTGTTAACGGACATTGTCAGTTTTCAATTTTTTTTGTTTTTTTTTCTATGAATATCAATAAAGTTTTATCTGTTGCTCCAAAAAGTGTAAAAATTTAATAAGAGGCTCCTGATAAATTGTTACAATATCAGTTGAAAAATATTTAAAATACATTGGCACAATTTTTTTTTATAAGCATTCAATATCGAATTTTGACAAAATTTATCAAAATCTCGAAAATTATCAATCATTGTAATTAATAAATTATAAAATTTTCAGTTTTTATAGCTAAGGATTGCAAATTTAAAACAAAGGTTCTCATAAATAGGTCATACTGTAACCAAAAAATATAAAAAATATATGAACACAGTTATTTTTTACAGACTTTTTAAATTCAAATTTGGACGAAATTACATAAAAAAAACCTAGAATAACTAGTTTAGTTATTTTGTTGTGATTGAATAATATTATTCGTGGGTACTTGAAACTTCTAAAGTGTACTATTATCTATCTATGATAGTATCACGGTTTTTGTTGATGTATAACGCGTTATAAGTACCTAATGTATATTGTGATATGATTAATTTGGAATTTATTATAGGTACCTATTATAGGTCAAATTTTGGTTTAGTACCATATATAATGTATATAATATGTCTTATACCTAGACTGACATACCGTCTCCTCTTAGAATCGTTTTTCGTATACAACGATATTATATCATTGAATTCAAATGTAATAAAATCCATTATACAAAGACTTAATAGTTATTTGTAACGTACTGTACAGCAGAGCGACACCCACTTGCCCAACTTTAAACTACCTAAAATACATAGGCACAATTTTTTTTTATAAGCATTTAAACATCGAATTTTGACAGAATTTTTCAAAATCTCGAAAATTATTAATCATCGTAATTAATAAATTATAAAATGTTCAGTTTTTATAGCTAAGGATTGAAAATTTAAAACAAGATTCCACGTAAGTAATTAATTCTCTTACCGAAAAATCTAAAAAATATACAATCACAGTTTATTTTTATAGTCATTTTATGTTCAAATTTGGACGAAATTACACATTAAAAAACCTAGTTATTTTGTTGTGATTATATAATATTATTCATGGGTAGGTACCTACTTGAAACTTCTAAAGTTTACTATTATATATCAATGATAGTATCAGGATTTGTTATTGATGTTGATGTATAACGTGTTATAAGTACCTAATGGATATTGTGATAATGTGATATGATTAATTTGGAATTTATTATAGGTCAATTTTTTTTTAATACCATAGATATGTATATAATTTGTCTTAAACCTAGACTGACATACCGTCTTCGCTCAGAATCGTTTTTCTTATACAATGATATTGTATCATTGAATTCAAATTTAATAGCATCCATTATACAGTGACCCACTTGTAACCTACTGTACAGCAGAGCGACATCCACTTACCCACCTTTTTTTATTTATATAATCGTCAAAAATGTTTGCTATTTATTTTTTTTTTTGGTAATTTTTATTTTTACTTATTTTATTGTTGTTTAGTCCTTTTATTATTATAAACGAATCAGTTACGGTGCACTTTTTATTGACACATTGCCATTTATTAGCGTCTAAGTATTTAACATACGCTTTGTTATAAAATTAAAATTTTTCATATAAGATTAATTGATTTTTTCGTTCACTATAAACAATTTCAAAATTCAATTTGACAGTTGACACGGTGTAACACAAGACTACAACGGTCACTAAATGTCGATTATTTGAACACTGCAGAACATAGTGATCAATATTTAAGATCATGAATTATGATCGATAAGACTTGTACTTACTTTTATTGTATGTACTATGTAGCCATGAAGATCCTAGTTATAGAAACGACAATAAATAAAAAGCAATTATAAGAATTATTATTTTAATCGGCATTTAACATCGATAACTCATTTAATTTGTATTTAATCACTTTTATAGTATAATAAATTTCTATGAATATTATAATTTTTTCATAAAATATAATATAGGATCTCAAAGTACCTATGCTTAATTGGTCCGGCAATAATCCAAGTGGCAAGTATAACCACTAATATAAAAAGAACAATTTTCCCGTATTTTTCTACAAATTGCAGATTAAACGCTATTGATTTTTTATATATATATAATATTATATATATAAAGTAACTATGAGTTTATAAACTAAAAAGGTTTCTTAAATAGCTATTTCCAATTAATTGAAAGCTAAAAATATAAACTCTATTTCCTAGTCATTATTTATTAGTTATTTTGAAATAAGTTATTAGATGTTAGTCACAATATGAGACTACTTTCTAATAGGAAATTGCTGTAAGTAGGTAGATATATTCGAATTCAATACCTAACTAAAAGTAGTGAAAAACAACAATTCTTTCTGAATTATTCGGTATGGTCACTTTAAGTATATATATTTTATACTGTAGTGAATCACATGAACTTTTCATTTGCAAATTAAGTACATTTATTCATCATAGCAAATAAGAACAATGCACTAAAACGAAAACGTTCGACTAAAAAAAATATGACCATGACACTTGTTCAGTGTTCTTTGGTGATCTAAAAAAAATGAGGAAGTAATAGAAATAGTACCTACAGTTTGTATACGATAGTATTTGTTTTTAAAATATATAAGTATATAATATAATATAATGCGTTCATTACTGGTTTTTCTAATTTAAAACTTGAAATATCAGTTTAAAACAATGGTAGTTGAATTTTTTGTTTTAAAAATTATAAAATTATACCAAAAAAAAAAAAAAAAAACCATTATTCAAAGTTCTTTCTGTGACTCCAGCAAACATGATAATGGAAGATAGTGTTAAGAAAAATATTAAATCATAATTGTACGGAGTAAATTTAATTAAAAATAATAGTTCTTATATAGACATATAGACTATAACACCAGTAGGTAATAAGCATAGTTTGTAAGATATTATACCTAAGTATATTAATCTATTTTAAAACAAGATATAAATATTTAAAAAAAATTAACTAAATTAGATAAGTTAGGTAAGTACCAAGTAAATGTTATATAAATTATATATGAATTTATAGTCATCTAAAATTTAAATAATAGTAAGGTATATTATAATTAAATATTATTTGATTTTATGTATTATGAAGAAGTAATTACTAATACTTCTTGCTATGGGTCAATAAAAATAAAAATAAAATAAAAATTTCAATATTTCTTATTTTTTTTTCTATCATAAGTGATGATTACGCCAGTAAGGCAAACAGTGCAATACAACTACAATACCAAAGGGGTGTTTTGAAGTTAACGCATAGTGCATTACGTATTTGCGTGACAAAACATGCAGGGGCGTTATTGGTGGTTAGGGCGGCACTGGTAACAGTTCATATATCTAACAAACAATTGAAATTGTACTTCATAAGCATTAAATAAGAATATAAATGTATAACTTAGTTTATTAGATATTATTGTCAATTAAAACCTTATTAATATTTTATCAAATATTATTTATCAATGAAACCCGTTCCACCGTCTAAAGCTGGTATTTCTATATCTACGCCATTTAGAGGACCTCAACCATATACGTACGGGTTTGTAAGTATATAAATACTTTCTTAATAGAAAATATAATATTTTAGAATTAATTTGATAGATATTTATAAATATTAGTTAGCTAAACAACCGGGAAATGATTGCAAAGTTCGACTTCGTGACATAGAACGAATGCGTACAGAAAGGTTTAGAATACAAAATGAAAATGATTTTAAAAGTATATTAAGAGAAGCTCAGCATAAAGAAATGATTGACATGTCAGATAAAAAGTGTTTATACAATCAGATAAAAAGAATGGTTGAATGTGGAATGAAAGCTAACGAACATTTATTTATAGAAGAAGAGGAGCCAGAAAACCCAAAAGTTGTCCAAGAAGATTTAATAGAAAAGGCAAGAAAGATTAAAGAAAAAAGTGACGAAGAAGAACGAAAATTAGTGGAAGAAAAACGTTTACAAATGTTCATGTAAACATAAAACAAAACAAATAATTTATTAAAAACTATTATATACTGTAAATTATTCTTATAGAGAAAACTCTGAAGAATTGAGATTTGCTGCAATGGAAAAACGTAAAAATGATATAGCTCATATAAACTATAAAATTATTCAAGAAAATGATAGGCTCATTAAAGAACAAAAAATTAAGATGAGAGAACAGGCTAATATTAAAAATGCAGAAATATTTAAAAAGCAGGTAAATCCAATATTTTGTATGTGTTATTGGTAGAGTACATTGAATCGACGTTTAAAGTTATATGAACAATATGGCTTACCTATTATTTAATATTATAAATACATAATAATAATAATAATACTTATACAAAAATATGTTCAGATTTCGATGAAAAATTGTCAAGTTATAAAGTATTTACATTAAATAATGTTAAAATAATTTAGGTACTTTATAATTTATATCTTATTTAAAAAACAAATTGAACTCAAACAAATTTCAAATTAGAGATAAAATGCAAGGATATCATTTACCTATACCTATTTATTATTAGGTACTTATGAGTAGACACTTGTACAGGCGCGGATCCAGAACAGATTTATGGGGGGGAGGGGGCATCAAATATTATTAATAAAGTTTATCAGGGTTTAATATGTTAATATTGTTCGACATCAGGATAATGATGATTAGGTTACCTTTAAAAAGACCAAAAAATAATTAAACAAAAATTTTTTTTTGAAATATTTAGGTTACTCAATCTTACTTTATTGGTTATAAAATATTTAATTACATTACTTTTTCTACATTTAAGCTAAATTTTACTATAGTTAATAATTTACGATAAATTCTAATCAAATGTACAACTTAAAATCAGCTTAATTTTCTTATGACTTATGGTTTTCAAATTGCAAATGGAATTTATCATATTATACCAAAATAATTTAAAGTAATATTACTTTTGGTTTTAAAAATATCAACTATGAAGTATGAATGTAATTTTGCCATTAGCTATAAATTAAATATTACTCGTATTATATATAACGTATTAATACAATTGTGTGATAGATAGTCTATAGGAAACCGGCGGCCCATGCAACTATTCCATACGCACATTTTTTTAAAAAATAATGCTGAAATATTTTAATTTCTGTGCAACATGGCCACGAAAAGTTTTAGATTCTGAGTGGGAACCATGAATGTATTGACTTTACAATGATGTGTGTTTATTTTTTTTTTCGTGTCTGTCATTCCCTTATATGACAGTAAAAGGGCTTGGATTTTCTTCAACAGTATCTTTTCTGATAGGAATGTGAATCTAGTTGGTACTTTGGGGAGTCAAAAGTAAAATTTTTCCAGTAAATTTCAAAAGCGGCATGAAAAACAAAATAAAAATTAAGGAAAAACGGGAATTTTTACACTAAAATATGTTTTCGAAAAAATCGATTTTGGTTTTTGGTGCACCTCTTAAACAAATGACCGTAGGTAGATGAAATTTTAACTGAATGTTTGTATTAGCATTTTCTATACACGATAACATTTTCCAAATATCGAATCTCTTGTGAATGAAGAATGTAATACGTTAAGTAATTTTGATTTGTTTGATATAAGATTTTTGTATCCCTCCATTGGTTGTTCTTCTACCTCCGAACACTTATCTCAGCTAATGTTATGAACTGATTATATTTTACTTTAATTTATAATTTTGTATAGCTAAGCAATATATTATATTATAATATAGTAGTATCTATTACTAGTATTCACTGAGCTATTTTTTTTGTATCATGTTTATATATTATTGTAAAATTGTATTATTATTAATACATATTATACTGTACTTGAGCCCTTTGGATGTTTACTTTAAAATAAATAAATAATATTTCAGCTATTGTACCATAAATCATAATCGCGTTTAATATTTTGTTTATAATCTAAATTACTATTACCTCTTTTTTTTTTTTTTTTTTTTTTTCATGGTATCGAGAACCGGAGGAGGAACTATGGGGCCATTACTTCTCCTCCGGCCCAAATTACTATTACCTACCTACCTACCTATTTCTATATAATTTCCCTGTTTAATTATAAGATTAAAATCCAGAATATAAACACATTTCTTTTAGATTCTGAGCGGAGCAAGGGATCTAGTGGTTTTACAATGGTGTTTATTTTTTTTTTTTTTTTTATCCTGTATACAAAATTTCTACCAGAAGGAGTGCTTCAATTTCAGCACAAGGTACCTTATCTTTTAACAAATTGGATCAATATGGTACTTTAAAAAGGTGATTTTTCGATTTTCTCCAGAGTTATTTAATGCCAAGGGAAAAACTACCAACAAATTACGAAAAATCGCTAAAAATGGGATTTTAATTTCTAACGCAATGTTTATCACCATAGCAACGAATAAAAAATAATAATATTAAAATTATTAATTCGACTTACAGGCTATAAATTATAATAAATATAAACATTTAACAATATAAAAAAAACAGATTGACAAACTGTCTCCACTCAGAACCGTTTTTTTTACACAATGATATTATATCATTGAATTCAAGTTTAGTACAATCCATTATACATTGTTGAATTGTTCCATTATACTTGTAACCTACAGTACAACAGAGCGACATCCACTTACCAGCTTTTTTTCTTTTTATGATTTTTTAAATTTATTTATGTTATTTCATTCTGCGTATGTATAATAGAGGTAGAGCATTCAATTTATTTTTTCCTGTTGTAAAATATCTTTTTTTTAAGTATGAAAACCATGTAGGTAGGTACTTAATAATTTTAGATGACCGAGGTTCACGAACATTTTATCCTCGCTTGTGGCTGCAGTAGTGGCGGATATACGGGGTGATATGGGGGTTAAAAAAAATTGTTTAAAATCCTTACCCTTTTTTTTTATAAGCA
Source organism: Macrosiphum euphorbiae (assembly GCA_949089665.1). Classification (NCBI taxonomy): domain Eukaryota; kingdom Metazoa; phylum Arthropoda; class Insecta; order Hemiptera; family Aphididae; genus Macrosiphum; species Macrosiphum euphorbiae. Next base: position 160,119 of record CARXXK010001395.1, read on the forward strand.
TTTAAAGTTCAAAAATTCAAAAAATATGGAAAAATCACGAAAATTAGTAAATTATTTTGAGTTAAGAATTCATAAATATTTTTTTTTAAATCTAAGATTTTAAAATGTAACATAAAGATTCCTTATAAGTTTGTCTACCTTTATCTAAAAAAAATGTCTATAAGAAAGTCAAATTAAGTTTTTATAAGCGTTTGAAATTCAAATTTTTACGACATTGGATATTCACTCGATTTCTCATGTAGCGATTTCTTATTTTGTTGTAATTCAAAAACGAATAACTGTAGATCATAGGCGCACATAGGGTGTGAATTTAGGGGGTGCTAGGATAGTTTATGGTTCACAGATCCGTGGGGGGCTTTGCCCCCCACACCCCCCTAATCCTAATATTTCTGCATTGCATTAGATTTAATTTGTATAGTGTATACAATAATTTCTAAAGTACAATGTATCAAATAGTCTGTATGATTGTAAAGAAGACGCTAGGTACACCCACATGTGTTGTCTCCGTATTACAGACGTAGGTACAACATAGGCAAAACTGTTTTGCACGGGTATAAAAAACATTCAGGCTCTACTCTAAGCTAAGAAACTAAATGTTCACACTATAAAAATGAGAAAATGTACTCTGTAACTTTGTTTTTGTATTTCCGATATCAAAACCAAAATAAAAGTTATTTAAGTCTGATAAACAAAAAAAGGTGCTCTGCTGTACAGTAGGGTACAAGTGGGTCACTGTTTAATCGATGGTATTAAATTTGAATTCAATGATATACTAACATCATTGTATAAGAAAAACGATTCTGAGCGAAGACGGTTAGTCAGCCTATGATATTACTAAGTATATTTGATGATACTAAGGTGAATAAAGCAATTTATATATAACCTATTTACGTAGAATCTTGTTTTAAATTTTCAATCATTAGCTATAAAAGTTGAATATTTTATAAATTTTTAACTATAAAATTATTATTAAATTTTAAATGTGATAAATTTTGTCAAAATTTGAATTTTAAATAATTTTAAAAAAAAAATTGTGCCTATGTATTTTTAATATTTTTCAAGTGTTATTGTAACAATATATCAGGAGCTTTGCATTAAATTTTCAAGCTTTTTTACCATACAAATACAATTTTATTGATATGAATAGAAAAAAAAAAATTAAAAAAATTGAAAACTGAAAATGTCCGTAAATAGCTCAAAAAGAATCAAAATATTTTGAAAACTATATGGTGTATAGGAAATGCTAATATAAAAATTTAGTAAAATTTTCAAGTATCTACAGTCATTCGTTTTTTAATTACAACAAAATTAGAAAATCGTTACATGAGAAATCGAGTGAATATCAAATGTTGTAAAAATATAAATTTCAAACGTTCATAAAAATTTAATTTGAGATTCTTGTAGACATTTTTTTTTGATAAAGGTAGACAAACTTATGAGGAATCTTGCATTACATTTTCATATCTTAGATTTAAAAAGAAAAATTTTTATGAATTTCTAACACGAAATACTTTGCAAATTTTCGTCATTTTCACGTATTTTGTCAATATTTGGAATTTAAATGCTTATCACAAAAAACTGTGACTAAGGATTTTTAATATTTTTCATCTGTCTTTGAAACAATATATTAGGAGCCTTCTATTAAATGTTTAAGCTTTTATACCGAACAAATAAAATTTTATTGATACTTATAGAAAAAAAAACTAAAAAAAATGGAAACTAAAAATGTCCGTAAAAAGCTCAAAATAACTCAAAATATTTAGAAAATTTTATCATGTATAGAAAATTTAAATATAAATAACCAATTAAAATTTCATATATCTACGGTCATTTGTTTTAAAGTTACACCAAAAACCAAAATCAATTTTCCGTAAAAATTCCCGTTTTTCCTTAATTTTTCTTTTGTTTTTCACGGCGCTTTTGAAAACTACTGTGAAATTTTTGCTTTTGACCCCCCTCCCCAAAGTACCAACTAGATTCACTTTCCTATCAGAAAAGATACTGTTGAAGAAAATCCAAGCACTTTTACTGTCCTAAAAGATGATGACAGACAAAAAAAAAAAAAATGAATTCGTGAATTCGTAAACAGTTGTCAATATTTGTAATGAAAAGAAAAATTCCGAACCAATAAACCAAGATAGCTTATAAATGATTGGTGAAATACTGAAATAAACTGAGGGTGCTAGTTTGAAGCTTGGGGGTGCTAAGCACCCCCAAGCACCCCCCTATGTGCGCCTATGCTGTAGATACATGAAAATTTCACTGAATGTTTATATTATCAATTCTTATAGATACTTGGTAAAATTTTGACTTGTTTTCAGCTGTTTACAGACAATTTCATATTTCAATTTTATTAATTTTTTTTTTATGAATATCAATAAAGTTTTATCTGTTTGGCCAAAAAGTGTAAAAATTAATACAAGGCTAATGATATTATATTGTTACAATAGCAGTTGAAAAATATTAAAAATACATAGGGAAAATTTTTTTTTATAAACACTTAAAAATCGAATTTTGACAAAATTTATAAAATTTAAATTTGAATAATTATTTTGTAGTTAAAAATGTATAAAATGTTTAACTTTTAATCTATCTAAAGATTGAACATTTAAAACAAGATTCCACGAAAATAGTTAATTCTGTTACCAAAAAATCTAAAAAATACATAAACACAGTTTATTTTTATAGTCATTTTAAGTTCAAATTTGGACGAAATTAAAAACCTAGAATAACTATTTTAGTTATTTTGTTGTGATTGTATATATAATATTGTTCGAGGGTACTTAAAACTTCTTAGTTCTTAAGTATACTATTATTTATCTATGATAGTATCACGGTTTGTTGTTGATGTATAACGCGTTATAAGTACCTCTAATATAGATTATGTGATATGATTAATTTGGAATTTATTATAGGTCAATTTTTTTTTTTAATAGGTATACAATAGATAAGTATTTAATATATCTTATACCTAGACTGACATACCGTCTTCGCTCGGAATCGTTTTTCTTATACAATGATATTATATCATTGAATTCAAATTTAATACCATCCATTATACAGTGACCCTGCACTTGTAATCTACTTTACTGAAGAGTGACATCCACTTTTTCGCCCAATTTTTTTATTTTATTTTTCAATTTAATATAGTTATTTGTCTAGCTTTCCTTTGCCTTGATTTTTCGATTGGCATTGTTGTCTGTTCATAGGACAATACAAGACGTACAACCCAATCAAGTCATTGATGCAAATAGGTATAGTCATCAAGAAAATTAAATCTAGTTTTGTACATTTATTATAGAATAAAGCTTATATAACTTTACATATTATGTACGAACATATTTTATACCCCCCCCCCCCACCCCCCATGAGAAAATCTTAGATCCACCATTGGGCTGCAATGTGCTCAGTATGGTACAATATTATATAGGAAGCTCGGATTTATATGCACTATTAAAATTACAAAATATATTCTTCGAAGTATGTGGATGCACCCAAAATGGACAAATATTCCCGTAAAAATTTATTTTAAGCAAAATATGATTTAATTGACATATTATATTATACTATTAAGTTAAAGTATTGTTAAGCTATCAATTAAAAATAGTTATCAGATATAATTACAGATATTTCCAATGGTCTCAACTCTTAGTAGCCAGTAAGTATTATTTTTTTTCTACGATTATTTCAACTTAATAATATTATGAGAGTAGAGAGTCAGAGAGATAAAAAATAAGAATATACCTATGTCCTATATAACTAGGTAGTAGTGGCGTAGACATGATTTCTGAAAGGGAGGGGATAAAAAAAACGGGAGGGGAAAATTGGAAAATCCCCACCCTCTCAAAACTTTTTACTAAGGTAATAAAAAGCCAATGGGGGGGATCTGTTATAAGGAAGCCAGCGCCAAAGCACTATTAATTGTAATAATAATTAATATGACATATGTATTTACTATTTTGTCAATGAAACATGAACATTAGTGAGCAGCTTCACGCTAGTTGATTTTGCGATTTTATATTTACGACTTTCAAAGTTCCATACTTCATTTTTCATCATTTTTAAACTTGCTTATTTATACATATTTTACTCTGTAATAAAATATATTATTATTCACTAGTAATTAAACCTCATATCATTCTATCATTACCTACTTGTACAGTCGATTGTTAATCGCATAAATGAAATAAAAAATAATAAAAGTCTAAAATTTCAAATGTATATAAATATCTTAAAAAATGTCAAAATATTTTTAAAATTTATTATAAATAGAAAATGCTGATAAAATGAGTTGGTAAAATTTTTAAATCTCCACGGGTATTCATTTTTTAATTACAAAGTACTAAGATTTTTTTTTTTTACACCCAAAGTACCGACTAGAACCAATTTCATATAAGGAACCACTCTCAAATGTAAAAAACAAAGTATTTTTGGTGACTTCAATAGAAAAAAAGCGGGTAAGTTGGGTGTCGCTCTGCTGTAGGTCAGTAGATTGAGTGACTTTTACATTTTAACTTCCCAATTTACCAACTAGAATCACTTTCCCATCGGAAAATATACTGACGTTGAAAATCCAAGCATTACTTCGACTATTTATCGTGTACAGTGTACATAGACACAAATAACAAAATTAAAAATTAAAAAAACCCTCACATCATTGTGAAGTCAATACATTCATCGTTCCACTCATAATCTCAAAAACATCATTGTAAGATAAGAATCGTAGGTATTATACGATAAGAAACGTGAAAAGTTTTAAAATTTATTTGGGATTGATAATCCCAAAGTTTTAATTCATAATTCTGATCTCATTATGTCTATAAGATCTAAAAACTATAACATAATTATCTGAAAACATATTATTATAATTTATAATATCACTCAACATATTGTGAATTGTATGGTCACCCATTTGAACTCCACGTTCTAACGGATTTTACTGAATGGTAAATGTACTTGTATAGTTGTATATTAATAAGGTATATTTTGTACCTATTACTATTAAAATAATATATATATATCCATCGTAATAGAACAATTGTATTTTTTTTATTACCAAATACAAATTATAACCGATTTAATAAAATTTTTTATATAAAATGTAATATATAATATGTAATAAAAAAAATACATCAGACCTGTGAGAATTATTGTGTTTGATGTGTCTCATGTAAAGGGGCCAGACTAAGCGTCGGCATCTTCGTCTTCGTCCTCTTCGCCGTTTTCGTCGACGGTCGCCTCCTGGTACTGTTGGTACTCGGACACCAGGTCATTCATGTTGGACTCAGCCTCGGTGAACTCCATCTCGTCCATGCCCTCGCCGGTGTACCAATGCAAGAACGCCTTTCGCCGGAACATGGACGTGAATTGTTCAGACACCCGCTTGAACATCTCCTGGATAGCGGTAGTGTTGCCGATGAACGTGGCCGACATCTTAAGGCCCCTGGGTGGTATGTCACAAACGGCCGTCTTAGTGTTGTTTGGTATCCACTCGACAAAGTAGCTGGAGTTCTTCGTCTGCACGTTGAGCATCTGCTCGTCCACCTCCTTCATAGACATGCGGCCGCGGAATATGCTGGCGGCGGTCAGGTATCGGCCGTGTCGGGGGTCACACGCGGCCATCATGTTCTTAGCGTCGAACATCTGCTGGACCAGTTCGGGCACGGTGAGCGCGCGGTATTGTTGGCTGCCGCGGGACGTTAACGGCGCGAAGCCGGTGATGAAGAAGTGCAGCCGCGGGAACGGCACCATGTTGACGGCCAGCTTCCGGAGATCAGAGTTGAGCTGTCCGGGAAACCGGAAGCACGTGGTCACGCCGCACATAGCCGCTGACACCAGGTGATTGAGATCGCCATACGTGGGCGTAGTGAGCTTCAGTGTCCGGAAGCAGATATCGTACAGTGCCTCGTTGTCGATGCAAAAAGTCTCGTCGGTGTTCTCCACTAGTTGGTGCACAGACAGCGTAGAATTGTAGGGCTCTACGACCGTGTCGGACACCTGTGAGCAAAAAAAAAAAATACGGCACAGGCCGATTAGTGACTCGATTTGTTTCTTTTTTTTTGGGGGGGGGGGGCAGAGAACTTTAATACAATACTCTTTTCCCTAATCAACGCATATAAACTATTAGCAATTCTGATTTCTCAGGTCAGGTAAACATAATCAATTAAAAACACAACATAATACCTATATTAAAATGCTTTTTAATGTTTTAACTCTTTAAATATTATTTGAATAATGAACAATATTCGTTATTTTTCACACGTATTTTCTAGCACTATTTAAAGTAAAATTAAAATTCAAGCTTTGATCGATCCGACCTGAAAAAAGTTCTCATCATTCAGATAAAAAAAAATTATTGAAATTTGACATATCAAAGAGGCGTGGGAGTTTTTCCAGTGAAGTCATTTTTGTTGATATAATACACCGTATCAACCCACCATAGTAGGTATTGAGTAATGGAAAAATATAACCAAGGTAGCAACTAAAATATAAAATATAATTTTCAAATTTTATAGTATTGCGGGAGATTGGAAAAACCGGCATAGACACCCTTAATATAAATAGTTTCTTCAATAGTTCTACTTTATAATTTGAATACCTACCCCAATACAATAGTTATTTTTTTAATACAGATTGTGGCTATCAAGTTTGAACAGTAGGCGTATGTTTACAAAATATAGAACTATAAGAGAAGTTTTGCTTATAAACAATAATAATTATAATAAAATAAATCATAATTTTTAAAAACTACACCGTCACTCACATATGTGACAGTATATGCTACAGACATTGGTAATAATGGTGAATACTATATGAAGAACACATTGCACTACAGTTCTTTGTCTACCGTAATACGCATCATACAGTCTACAAATGGGTATAAGATTATGATCTTAAGCTAAGTTACCTTTGGTGAGGGAACGATACTGTATGTGGTCATGATGCGGTCTGGATATTCTTCACGAATTTTTGATATCAAAAGTGTGCCCATACCGGAACCAGTTCCGCCGCCCAGCGAATGGGTCAGTTGGAATCCTTGTAGACAGTCGCAACTCTCTGCTTCCTTCCTAAATTAAAATTTTTTTTAATAAAAATTAATTTATTAATTTAAAAAAAAATATATTATTGATTTTTAAATATTAATTAAGATTCAATAGGACATTAATTAATTTATAACGTTATACGACGTGTTTTTCAACATACCTAACTACATCGAGTACTGAATCCACCAGCTCAGCGCCTTCTGTGTAATGTCCTTTGGCCCAATTATTGCCTGCACCGGATTGTCCAAAAACAAAATTATCCGGTCGAAATAATTGACCGAATGGGCCTGACCTGACGGAGTCCATAGTGCCGGGTTCCAAATCCACAAGAACTGCTCGAGGAACATACTTACCGCCTAGTATATGTTAATACAACAAAGTGTTATAAAATTGTTTTTTTTTTTTAATTTTCCAGTACGTTTAATAGAAAATATAAATATTTTTTATCAAAGCCATTATAATTTAGATTTATAGAAAATTAACATAATATAATAATATACATATACCTATTATTATTATTTTTAGTATATATTAATATGTTATATTATAATATAATTTAAACTATATACTATATAGTAAATTTTAAATAGGTACTGAGCGGAGCGATGAATGTATTGATATTAAAATTATGAGTATTTTAAACAATTAAACCAGAAATGTACAAATTACTTTTATTAATTTGAAAAAGTAATTATTTTTATCAAAAATTAATATTTTTAAAAGTAAATCGCGTATAGCTCCAAAAAATGTAGTATTTACTATGGGTTTTTTCCTTAATGTATTATTCTGTGAAATGACAACACTATACAACAAAAATGTACCGAAGAAAATAAAATTAAACGATTAACGACCAATTAACAACAAATACTCGATTCTAAAAAAATCAAGATTGTAACGACAGCGTATAATTCTGCGATCATGGAAGATACTAAAACCAAACTTTTAATTTATTCTAGGTATTATCCAGCACAAAAAGCAAAATACCCATAGTAAATACCTACTACATTTTTTGGAATTATACGCGATTTACTTTTAAAATTAATTTTTGAATAATATTGTCTTTTTGGCAAAAATAAGTACTTTAGGTCTTTAGTAATTTCTAACTTAATTGATATAATATTAAATTAATCTTTAATCCATTTGTGTATAACATTTAATACAGCTGTCATAATAATTAAAACAAGATATCAATTCCAAAATAAAATAAAAAAATATCCTTTTAAAAATATATTATAATAAATAAGTTAAAAAAAAAAAATACATTAAATAAATATATGTATGGAACTAACATTAAACTGAAATACAAAACTATAAATGTGATTAGTAAACTACAAATTAAGCCATGGCTTAATTGACTGATCCATCAGTCAATGTCCATTGATTTAATCTGAATAAAGATATAAAGTAAACGTTGGTTAAATAAAATAAAATAATAAAATATCTTGCATGTATCTAAATGATATATTTATTTCATTAATTTACACCTCCCCGAGTTTATTCTATGGAATGGTACATCGAAAGGGCCAATTATCGTGTGTAGAAAATATTGTGACTTATAGAAAATAAAAATATTGTAGGTACTTCATATAAAATGTAAAAATCTCCCAAAAAAATTGTAAATTACATTTTATAATTTATTGTATCATCGTCAGATTATAGACATTCCAAAACACATGTAAGATAATCATCTACTTCCAGACCCTTGTGTTAGATATTTTTATAACCATAAATTCTGTAAAGTAAAAACGGATGTGATTGCTCTCACATCACAGAAATTGATTAATTTAAAAGCTATGATAATTTTGTCAAAATAATATTATGTTAACTGTATATGTAATAATTATGTGATTTATAATGAATTTTACCCAGTGCTTCGGTGTAATAGACATTGATGCGTTCTAATTGTAAATCAGAATCGCCGTGATATGACCCTGTTGGATCGATACCGTGCTCATCGGATATGACTTCCCAAAACTAAAATAATATAAAATACGTCGTTGTAGTGTAATAGGTACTTAACTATTATAATATAATTTATGTTCCTGTAATTAACACTATTCAGATCATGATTTATGAAATGTGAATAAACTCATTAATAGTCAGATATTTTATAAATATATATTAATATAAAAGTCTATTACTTTTGCACCAATTTGATTTCCGCATTGACCTGCTTGCAAGTGACAAATTTCACGCATGATTGATTATTTATAGTTTAATAATCAATAAATTTTAATTGTATTTGAGTTTGTAAACGATGTGTTAAATGAAAATGTTTAATAGAGAATTATGCTCTGCAATAAAATAAGTTTGAGGTGTAAACAAAAAATGATAGTTGTAAAATTAAAATGGCCAGTAACATAGAACATATCAGAAAACGTTTATCCGCCTGTGATGTTTTTCCGATCATCGGCGTCCGATGACGTTGGATTTGTAATTGGAGGGAAATATGCTTTATTCAAATACAATTTCTGTTTTGTTATCTTACAAAACTTTGGGAAATCTGATTTCATTGTTTTTATTTTTATGTAAGTTCAAACTTAATTAAACTAAATAATTTATTTAAACATTTAAATATTAGGTATAAGGTTATAAATATATTTATACAAATGTATAAATTAATTAATTAAACACATTTACACATACTAATTACTAATATCATATATTTTGATTGATATATATTTTTTATTTTCACGTACTTATACATATAGTAGGTATAGATTATAGACACATCGTTGTTTGTTTTACATTAGTTGTTTAATTATATGTACTAAATAATGCTTGGTCGTTAATGACTTTTGCATGTATATTTCGGACGTCTTAGACAATGCTTTTCTTTAGTTAAAATTGTTTTTCAATATATTATAATATACGAATCCAAATAATTTTAGATTCTGAGTGAAACGATGAATGTATTGATTTTACAATGATGTGTGTTTTTTTTTATTTTTTTTTTTTGTGTCTGTCATCACGTTTTAGGACAGTAAAAATGCTTGGATTTTTTTCAACAGTAGCTTTTCTGATAGGAAAGTGAATCTAGTTGGTACTTCTTCTATACACGATAACATTTTTAAAATGTTTTGATTTATTTTGAATTGCTTAGGCACATTTTCATTTTCCATTATTTTTTAGTTTTTTTTCTAAAAATATCAATAAAATATTATTTGTTGGTTAAAAAAGCTTGAAAATTTAATACAAGGCTCCTACTATATTGTTACAATGGCATTTGAAAAATATTAAAAATCCTTAGTCACAGTTTTTTTTTATAAGCATTTAAAGTCCAAAAATTGACAAAATATGGAAAAATCACGAAAATTAGCAAATTATTTTGAGTTAAGAATTCGTAAAAGTTTTTCTTTTTAAATCTAAGATTTTAAAATGTGATAAAAGATTCCTTATAAGTTATAAGATTATCTACCTTTATCAAGAAATAAATGACTATAAGAAAGTCAAATTACATTTTTATGAGCGTTTGAAATTCAATTTTTTATAACATTTTATATTCACTGGATTTCTCATGTAGCGATTTTCTTATTTTATTGTAATTCAAAAACGAATAAATGTAGATACAAAAAAATTTCACTGAATGTTTTTATTAGCATTTCCTATACACCATACACTTTTGAAAATATTTTGACTCTTTTTGAGCTGTTTACGGACATTTTCAGTTTCCAATTTTCTTAGTTTTTTATCCTATAAATATCAATAAAGTTTTATCTGTTGGGCCAAAAAGTGTAAAAATTTAATACAAGGCTCCTGATATATTATTACAATATCAGTTGAAAAATATTAAAAATACATATGCACAATTTTTTTTATAAGCATTTAATGATCGAATTTTGACAAAATGTATCAAATTTAAAATTGAATAATTATTTTGTAGTTAAAAATGTATAAAATGTTCAACTTTTATATATAAGAATTGAAAATTTAAAACAAGATTCCACGTAAGTAGTTAATTCTGTTACCAAAAAATCTAAAAAATACATAAGCACGGTTTATTTTTATAGTAATTTTAAGTTCAACTTTGGACAAAATTACATAAAAAGAACCTAGAATAACTATTTCAGTTATTTTGTTGTGATTGTGTAATATTATTCGTGGGTACTTGAAACTTCTAATGTACACTATTATATATCTATGGAGTATGGACTATGATAGTATCAGGTTTTGTTGTTGACGTATAACGCATTATAAGCAAGGCTGGGCAAGTTAACTATTTTTTTTAACTCGTTAAGTTAAGTTAATATAGAAAAATGTAAGTTAAGTTTAAAGTTAAAAGTTAACTTCATTTTTTTTTAACTTGTAAAAGTTACAAGTTAATTAGAAAATAAAAGTAACTTAACTTAGTTAAAAATAAGTTACTTTTTTTTTTTTAAATAAAATTAACAATTATACCTACCCACCTTTTTTAAAGCTAACAAATAACATAATAATTCAATAAATCAAAAAATGTCTTACAATATTTTGAATAAATGTTTGTAATAAAATTAGTTACTGTAGGTACTTATATTAATTTTGTGTATTATACTTTAATTAGGTAAATAGTAAATACCACGCTACTACGGGTATTATTTACATCGACGGGCCAAGTTATCACCGTAATTCTATGAATGAATAAAAATATAATAATAAGTAATGATATTAATAATGATTAGGTATAGGTTAGGTGATATGTCGTGTATGGGATAGGTACTGAGTAAATTGTTATATTTTTCTTTGACGCGGTTACCCCTATGATATTTCCCTCTATAATATAGTTATAAAATATTTTCTGTGAATATGCAATATAAAAACTTACCTACTATGATTATAAATTATTATTTAATAAAATATATTTAATATTTCGGGTTTTTTTTTAATGTAATTAATTTTACAAAATTGAATTAATTTTAAATAAAATGTGGTTTGGGAAAAAATTAACTTAACGTGCTAATACAATTAATTAACTCGTTAAGTTACTGAATAACATGGGGAAAAATGTAAATCGTTAAGTTAGAAGTTACTTCTAAAAAAAACAATAACTCGTTAATTAACTTAGTTAAAAGTAACTTAACTTTTTAACTTAACTTTAACTTATTAACTCGTTAATGCCCAGCCTTGATTATAAGTACCTAATGGATATTGTGGTATGATTAATTTGGAATTTATTATAAGTACCTATTATAGGTCATTTTTTTTTAATACCATAGATAAGTACCTATACATATGTATAATAATATGTTTTATACCTAGACTGACATACCGTCTCCGCTCAGAATCGTTTTTCTTGTACAAAGATATTACATCATTTAATTCAAATTTAATACTATCCATTATACAGTTACCCTCTAATTGTAACCTACTGTACAGCAGAGCACCTTCTTTTTAGTTTTTTTTCTATAAATATCAATGAAATGTTATAAGTTGGGTAAAAAAGAGTGAAAATTGAACGCAAGGCTCCTGATATATTATTACAATAGCAGTTGAAAAATATTAAAAATACATAGGCATCATTTTTTTATAAGCATTTAAAGTTGGAATTTTGACAAAATTGTTGAAATTTAAAATGAAATAATTATTTTGTAGTTAAAAATGTATAAAATGTTCGGCTTTTATAGCAAAGGATTGACAATTTAAAACAAGGTTCCACGTAAATAGGTTAATATATATTATATAAATTACTTTATTCCCAATAATATCATCAAATATACTTTGTAATATCATTGGCTGACTGACCGTTTTCGCTCAGAATCGTTTTTCTTATGCAATGATATTATATCATTGAATTCAAATTTAACACCATCTATTACAGTGACCCACTTGTAACCTACTGTACAGCAGAGCGACATCCACTCACCCACCTTTTTAATTTTTGAAATCGGTCCCAAAATCCAAAAAGGTTGCTTATCCACTGGTCTATAGTATACTGCAGCGTTTCTCAACTTTTGTAACGTCGTGACCCAAAAATGGACGAAAAATAAAATAAGTCACCTTACGATCCCCCCCCACCCCTTATAATAAAAAAAACATCTGAATAAAAACCAATCTCAAATATCACATTTATTTACACTTTTTACTTTATTATTCATAGTTTAAAGTGTAGGTATTTCATCCCCATTCATGCAAAGCACTCTAAGTCAAAAAAAAAAAAGGTGGGCAAGTGGGTGTCGCTCTGCTGTACAGTAGGTTACAAGTGGGTCACTGTATAATGGATGGTATTAAATTTGAATTCAATGATATAATATCATTGTATAAGAAAAACGATTCTGAGCGGTGATGGTATGTCAGTCTATGTATAAGGCATATTATATACATATCTATGGTATTAAACAAAAAATTGACATATAATAGGTACCTATAATAAATTCCAAATTAATCATATCACAATATCCATTAGATACTTATAACGCGTTATACATCAACAAAAACCGTGATACTATCATAGATATATAATAGTACACTTTAGAAGTTTCAAGTACCCACGAATAGTATTATTCAATCACAACAAAATAACTAAAATCGTAATTCTTGGTTTAAATATGAAATTTTGTCTAAATTTGAAATTAAAATGTCTGTAAAAATAAGTGTGTTTATATATTTTTTAGATTTTTTGGTTACAGTATGAATTATTTAAGAGAATCTTTGTTTTAAATTTTCAACTCTTAGTTATAAAAACTGAACATTTTATAATTTTTTAATTCCAACGATTGATAATTTTCGAGATTTTGATAAATTTTGTCAAAATTCCAACTTTAAATGCTTATAAAAAAAAATCGTGCCTATGTATTTTTAATATTTTTCAACTGATATTGTAACAATATATCAGGAGCCTTGTATTAAATTTTTACACTTTTTGGCCCAACAGATAAAACTTTATTGATATTTATAGAAAAAAAAACTAAAAAAATTGAAAGCTGTAAATGTCCATAAACAGCTCAAAAAGAGTCAAAATATTTTCAAAATTGTATGGTGTATAGAAAATGCTAATCTAAACATTCAGTGAAATTTTCATGTATCTACAGTTGTTCGTTTTTGAATTGCAACAAAATAAAGAAATCGCTACATGAGTAATCGAGTGAATATCCAATGTTGTAAAAATTTGAATTTCAAACGCTCATAAAAATTTAACTTGACTGTCCGGTAGAGATTTTTTTATTGATAAAGGTAGATAATCTTATAAGGAATCTTGTGTTTCATTTTCAAATCTTAGATTTAAAAAGAAAAATTTTTACGAATTCTTAACTCAAAATAATTTGCTAATTTTCGTGATTTTTCCATATTTTGTCAATTTTTGAACTTTAAATGCTTATAAAAAAAAATTGTGACTAAGGATTTTTAATATTTTTCATCTGCCTTTGAAACAACATATTAGGAGCCTTCTATTAAATTTTCAAGCTTTCGCAACCAACAAATAAAATTTTATTGATATTTCTAGAAAAAAAACTAAAAAAAAATGAAAAATGAAAATGTCCCTAAACAGTTCAAAATAAATCAAAATATTTTGAAAATGTTATCGTGTTTAGAAAATGCAAATATAAACAACCAGTGAAAATTTCATGTATATACGTTCATTTGTTTTAGAGTTACACCAATAACCAAAATCGATTTTTTGGAAAACCAATTTTGCGTAAAAATTCCCGTTTTTCCTTAATTTTTGTGTTGTTTTTCCCGGTGCTTGTGAAAACTACTGGGAAATTTATACTTTTGACCCCCCAAAGTACCAACTAGATTCACTTTCCTATCAGAAAAGCTACTGATGAAGAAAATCCAAGCACTTTTACTGTCCTAAAACGTGATGACAGACACAAAAATAAAAAAAAAAATAAAAAAACACACATCATTGTAAAATCAATACATTCATCGTTTCACTCAGAATCTAAAACATGATTTTTGAGAATCAGCTTTGGCAATTTTTCCAAACTTTAAATGTAACCAAATGTTGTTTTTGCTTGTTTTATTTGATTTTCTTTTAAACAAAGTAGAAATATTTTGTTAATAATATGACGACACTGTGAAAGAATTACTTATTATAATTTATAGTTAAAAATTAAAATACATATTATTAAGTTGGACTCCGTGTGTTTTGCATGTATATGTAATTGGTGACCTGGTACAATATAAATTTATCAAAAATCAATTAAATTCCATATAATTACTACTCTTATAATTATTTTATTTTCGATGTAAATAAAAGGTTGTTTTTCTACATCAGCGTTTAATTATTTCTGATAGATGCGACCCGGTGGTAAACTGCGGCATACCTACCTATATACGTATACATATGCTATATACAAAGTCACAACGAACTACTAAATTTTAACTTTATAGATAAATAAAATTATTATTATTTGTTAATTGTACCTATTTAAGAATAATAAATCCGAAAAACTATACTTTTTATCAGAGTTGATTAAAAACATGATTTTTTTAAAAAAATCAAAAAAATTGTTTTAATCGTTTAAAACATGATTTTTTTGTTTAAAACATGTTTTTTTAAAATGATTTTTTCAGCTGTTTTAAACATGATTTAATCGAGTTTAAAACAAAATATGTAATTTATTTAAAAAAAAAATCATTTATTTAATAATTTAATATCATAATTTTTTTATAACTTGACGTGTAATTTAACCACGGCTATCGGTTTTACACTTAAAAATCGTTTTTGAATATTTTGATAATGATTGATGATAAAGAACTGATCTGTTATCTACATCGTGATAAAGAATACTGATTACTGTATTTACTATTTACTATTTTAAATTTTGGTGGGTTTGCGATTATAAAATATGATAAAGGTAAAAAATATTAAATAATAATATGATATGATATCAATGAAATTTAATTTTGATGTTATTGAGTTATTCTTCTGCATCTGACATTACTACAATACTACATTAGCGACAGTGTGAAACAAAATAAAACTTAAAAAATAAAACACATGTTCACGGGACGAAGACGTGATGACATTTGGAAATATTATAGTGAAGTTTCTAATAAATAAATAATTAATAAATATATTACCTACAGAACTACAGAAATAATATATTATATAACCATTGAAGTGTTAGTAATTTAAATAAGTAAAATTATCATTATACATTTTATAAATTTTAAATTTGTTTATGAATTAAAAAATAATAATAAATAGGAGTTGCCAGTACGAACTTACAAATAATAAGTTATATGCGCATAAATTATGATTTTCTGTTTTAAACTAGCTGTTTTTTTTATGTTGTTTAAATCATTTGTTTTAAACGTTTTAAACAAAACCATGTTTGATCAATTTAGATGTTTAAAACATGTTTTAAACAAGTGTTTAAAACAAAATGTTTTAAACATCTCAACTCTGCTTTTTATATATATTTATATAGCATAACAAATATTTAGTACCTATATACCAAAAATTTAAAAAAAATTGTATTTACCTATATAATGTTTAGAAGTAGGTTTAAAGAACAATTTATTATTTTAGATTCTGTGAAGAGTGATTTTATTATCTTTTTTTATACATTTATGATTTATACAAGGTATATAATGTTTTTTCTGATCGTTTTTCACACAAATCGCATAATTTAATATTGAATTTATATACCGCGGTAAATAATAGTAGTACAGACTACAGAGTCATGCTAGAATAAGAAGCGAGCTGCAGAATACTAAAACTCTGATCAGTATTCAGTATACTGATGACTCAAAGGGGTATATTTGAATCACGTAATTCATCAATAAAAAAATTATGTGGGTGGGTGTTCTGTGTCTGGCTAGGTGATAAACCCAATTAATTGTTTTAATATCTCTATACTAAAATGTTATTGATATTTGATTAAATTGAATATAGAAATCAACAACATGGTCATAAAAACTGTAAGCTATTAATTATTATACTGCTACTGTTATACAGCCGTAAAAGAAATTGTTGAACGCGTACACAATACCATTCTAAACTAGAACAAACTACATATTGTAAAATCACAAATAATTAAATCAACAATTATTAACAATATTTTAATTGTAAATATACCTATTAATATTTATTTTACTTATTTATTTATTTATTATTATAATTAACGCCAAATGGTTTTTTTAAAATACAGCATAATGGACACCAGAAATACAATTGTATAAGATATAAACAGTTAACAACTTATGAAACACTTAAACTAACTTAACTTATACTAATTTGAAAGACTTAATTGACAAAGAAAATAGAAAAATAAAAAAATATAGGATGTTATTGAATTATATATTTTGTGGAAAATCAAGAGTAATGCAAGAGTCTTACACAAGACCAAGACTAATACTGAGTCTGCAAGACCAAGACCAATATAAAGGTGTATACCCAAGAAAAAAATTTTGAAAGTCTTGGTCTTGATCTTGTTTTGATCATCACTAGTACGGAGTACGGAAAAGGCTACTAAATACTAATAAATACTTCTTGGTTCGTTATAAAAAAGGAACTCATGATCTATACAACTATAATATTTTAATGAGACACTATGTTACATAAAATAAATTATTAAATTATGAGGTTCAGCTTCACCAAACATTCTTCAAATTTCAAGCGTCCCGATAAAAAAAGTGTTGCGAGTGTGGTAATAGGTATATCAATATGGTTTGCCAGCTTAAAAAAAAGTCATGGGGGATATGACACCCAAATCCCCTCTCGTAATTACGCCACTGAAATAAGCCGCCTATTAAACAGCATAATATTATAATATAACTTATAAGAATATTATAGTGAAATTAACTATTATTGAATATACTGACAAAATAAATGATAGTAATTTTATTATTATTTCATATAAGAACACATAGGTGTGGTTGGGAATTAATATTTACAGTCTTAGCTTATGAGCTCTAAAAATAATATTTATAAAATCATTTTTATTTGTCTATATTCAAAGTCATTACCTTTAAATACATTGGGATACTGAATGTTAAAAATATTTGAGAATATTCATAAATTTGTATTTGTAATAATAATTCATATTCTTATAGTCGTCTCCCGTAATTATTATTTATTAGAACGATTTAGGTAGGTACTTAAACGATTTGTTTGTCACTATAATCAGTTTACAGATGTTTGTCTAAAAGATTAGCATTACCTTCGTTAAAAAAAATAACAAATCAATAAAAATGTTACTCGTGACTAATGTATGACAAAACAATTTGTCGAAGCGTGTCAAAATAAAAGTTGTCTATAGGACCAGCAATTGTGTAAATCCGTCTCTGAATAGGTACTACTTAGTTGTACGTTATACATCAAAGTGGTACTATTAATATTTAAAAGTAGGTACCATAAACAATTAACTCTATGTAATGGAACAAACGATTTAAAATCTTTAGCATAGGTAATTTATGAACATTTTTTTTTTGTTTACACACGTCGGAAATTAGAAAAAGAATTTTAAAAATTAATTTTAACGAGTATATGTACTCATCCATACAAAACATTTTGAATTTCACTAATATGATTAGGTACTATGGTTATTCAATTATTTATTAATTCATTTTTTCAACTTAAATTTATAATTCAAATACTGTTGTAACCGGTAATTAGGGTAAAAATGTAAAGTGGGGTATAAAAGTACAGACAGTACCTAGTTTATATATGGTACAAAAAGCTATAATTGTATTTAATAAATAAACAATATAATACCTACGCAATTTATCAAAATTTAATATACAGTATTTACTTAGTATACAAGAGCATAGACGTATACAAGAGATAAAACAATTAAAAGAGAAGAAAAAGATTATGAACTTACCATATATACCTACTAACTTACTATATGCAAACAAACACGTATATTTTTAGGAACACAATCTTTTTTGTATTATTATTATATTTAAAATACATTTTAAATATTGAACGTAGTAGTAAACTTAATACGTATGTAGGCACTAGGCAGGTATTATTTATTTAATTATTTCAATATTCTTATTTTAATCAATTATTATTCAGTGTTCTAGCATTATTGTGAATCATATTTAGAGAGGTTATTAATGCTTTTATATAATGGTATGTAAGTACTATATTTATAACTTATAAGTATGTACTTATAGAAATTCACGCCATTCCAAAATATTTGATACGAAATTAAAATATTTAATTCATAACTAATTAAATTAAATATAATTAGCAAGTGCTTTGCCAAATGCCGATAAAAACATTTACGCATTTGTTACTACCGTCATTTTATTTTAGAAGTGTTTTATGTTACCTACGTATTTATTTTGTAAGTGCATCAACATATAGCTAATTTTTAAAAAATCTCTACATAGTTTTGACGACCTATAGAACAAATATTAGCCATTAGGTAATTTATATTCATATGTTGAATTATTTATGTTTTACATTTATTACTATTACAGCTATGTTAAATACTTAAATTAAATAATATTATTTCGTTGTTGGTATAAGTGTTTATAATTTTATAGTTTAAAATAAAATATTGTATTGACCTTTTTAATAATAAATTATTACTGCAATAAAACGTTAGGAGAAAATCAATATAAGGACGTACGTCTACCACTTCACGACATTTCTCCGTGTTTTTTCCTACCCGACTATCCGATTAATTCAGTTTAGTAAGGTTTGTTTAGTTCATCAGCCTACCAGCATAAATATCTGGTTATTCGTTTTTTAAATTATATTGGAACAATTTAACTAATCCAGAAATCCACTTCATAGTTCACGCCACATCTTGAATCTCAGCACTATTGGACCATAATAATAAATCCCTTCCGTGCAAGTATTTTAGTTATTAGTTATTACCTATTAAGTACTCATAACTTTAAAGTTTAAAAATCGTTTATTTGTTAATATAGGCAGGTACAGCAGTTATAAAGAAAAAGCAAAAACATATAAATTTTTGCTTTCATGTAGATTCCCAGCTATAGTATAATACTAATGTACTAATGTGCTAGGTATATTATACCTATAATATAATTATAACTAAGATACCGAAATAAGAGGGGGAAAAATAGTTATTGTTTTTGAGTAATTAATTGAAATACCTAGATATATTTTGAGAAAACATTTCATTATTTTCATTCGAAATTCAAAATTACATCGTTATTTAAGATCTCCAAGTAAAATTGAATCTATACTAACATCTTAAACAACAAAACATTTCGTTCCTAAGTGAATTTTATCAAAAATGCAACTTCTTAAAAACAAATTGTCTTACATTTTAAATAATATCCTATAACATTGATTAATTTATATTTTATAATACTTAATATCGTTTGATAAGAATATAAAATATGGTTAAGAGGACTCAACACAAACAATTGTTGTCTCCCTCTTAGAACCGATTTTTTTTTATAATCACGCTTAATTGAAAGTAAGTAAATATACATTTCTTCATTTGATCATATTATAGACAATCTGACAATAACATATTATTATAATTGACTAAAATATTACACCGTGAAATAAGTTGGAATAGTAAAATAGGTGTTTAACAAAATGGTTAAGTATTAATTATTTAAAAACATTCAAGTTGTAAAATCACAATCCTAATCACCCAAGTAATATTTAAAAAAAAATTAATTACCTACATTATATTAATTACTACATAAGGTGAATTAAAAGTAAATTATTCCCTTATCAACTTTAAACTTTTAGAGTTAAATATATTATGCGATAACTATTAAAAGTATGAACTTATAACTTTATGTTCTGTACGTTAACTTATTCATTAAAGTTAAATGACCCACTTTCTAAGGGGTTTGGTATAGGCAATTTTTTTTAATATAATATGAAGAATTTAAATTTTAAATATTATATTTAAATACTAATTCAAAGTATTTTAAAAGTGATTCTATGTGAGAATTGACGATGGTTGATAACGAAATTATATAGAAAAACGGTTTCGTGAGAAAAAGAACCACTTAAGCGACAGTCATAGTTAAGAAACCAAATTATATACGATAAGGAACTAAAGAACACTACATTTTCTGTAATGATTGATGAAGGACGTTAAACCACTAATTTTCAGTGGTAAAAACATACCCACTAATAACATACAAAATGGCATTGTGGTTTTAGAGGAAAATACCTATAAATGTATAGAAAAAAATGTTTAGAAGAAAATCTCGTTGAAATATTTTTAAATATTAATTATTAAAAAAGTTACAGTTATTTAAAAAATGTAAAAAAAGGTTTTGTCCCTAATATATCGAGCTGTATATTTAGAATGATACAAATCTCAGATGAGGTTGTCTCCGAAATATAGTTCTTTATAAATTTCATAATAGGTGTTTTTACTCTAATACAGCTTTTTAATGGCTTTTAGTCTTTAGACAATTCAGGGCTTGCATTTGAAAAAATATTCCGTCTTATGTTATTTACAATTAGAACGTTACACAATTTTTGCATTTATCGTTATTTAGAATTAAAACGTTGTACAACTTTTACGTTTATCGTTATTTAAATCGTGTTGTACCCGTCATACAAGTGCGTAACATAGCAAATTATACGCAAAGCAGAACACGTGTAGCTCCGTTAGCTAAAAAAATTAGAGTGAATTAACCTCTTATAAAATTTAAAGGTAAGATTATTATCTACAGAACTTCATCGGTTTTTTATTATATTTTAATTTTAAAGCGAGTTATGAGTATTTAAAAATTGTAAATTGTTTGTACATTTTAAAGTACTCATAACTCGCTTTAAGGGGGCTGGAGCGTAATCCATTCCAAGGAGTAAAAACTAGGCATTTTATATTTTAGTTCATATGGATCTTGTGAATGTGTTGAAAGTAAATGGACATTAGTGTGTGTAATTCGTAGTACCTGCAATCACGTTGTATAGGGGCATCATAATACGTCTGTCATTTTACCTACGCGCATGCACGTGTCACCCCATATTACTTTATAAAATTAGAAACATTTTTTTTCAAAAAATAATTCCAGTGACTTCAATCACTACGCTCCGTAGGATGTTACGATTAAAATTTTGAAAACAGATTTGAATTCTTCTCTAAATTATTAAATTAAATTAAAATTTTTAAACTATGCTTTGACTGCCGTACATTTTTCATGTTCTATATCAATATGTATTTCAATTTTAACTATGAATATGATCTATTTTAGATTCTGAGTGGAACGATGAATGTATTGATTTTACAATGATGTGTGTTTTTATATTTATTTTTATTTAGTTTTGTGACTGTGTAAACGATAAGTAGTCGAAATAATGCTTCGATTTTCGACTTCAGTATCTTGTTCGATTGGAAAGTGAATATCGTTGATGCATTGGGGAGGTCAAAATTTAAAATTCCCAGTACTTTTCAAAAGCGCCAAGAAAAACAAAAGAAAAATTAAGGAAAACGGGAATTTTTACGCAAAATCGATTTTTCAGAAAATTGAATTTGGTTTTTGGTGTAACTTTAAAACAAATGACCGTAGATACATGAAATATTCACTGGTTGTTTATATTTGCATTTTCTATACACGATAACATTTTCAAAATATTTTGATTTATTTTGAACTGTTT
Source organism: Macrosiphum euphorbiae (assembly GCA_949089665.1). Taxonomy (NCBI): domain Eukaryota; kingdom Metazoa; phylum Arthropoda; class Insecta; order Hemiptera; family Aphididae; genus Macrosiphum; species Macrosiphum euphorbiae. The sequence continues at coordinate 182,646 of CARXXK010001395.1, forward strand.
AGGAACATTTTCATTTTTCATTTTTTTTTAGTTTTTTTTCTAGAAATATCAATAAAATTTTATTTGTTGGTTAAAAATACTTGAAAATTTAAAAGAAGGCTCCTAGTATATTGTTTCAAAGGCAGATGAAAAATATTAAAAATCGTTAGTCACAGTTTTTTTTTATAAGCATTTAAAGTTAAAAATTTGACAAAATATGGAAAAATCACGAAAATTAGCAAATTATTTTGAGTTAAGAATTCGTAAAAATTTTTCTTTTTAAATCTAAGATTTGAAAATGTAATACAAGATTACTCATAAGTTTGTCTACCTTTATCAATAAAAAAATCTCTACCGGAAAGTCAAATTAAATTTTTATGAGCGTTTGAAATTCAAATTTTTACAACATTGGATATTCACTCGATTTCTCATGTAGCGATTTCCTTATTTTGTTGTAATTCAAAAACGAATAACTGTAGATACATGAAAATTTCACTGAATGTTTAAATTAGCATTTCCTATACACCATACAATTTTAAAAACATTTTGACTCTTTTTGAGCTATTTACGGACATTTACCGCTTTCAATTTTTTTTAGTTTTTTTTCTATAAATATTAATATAGTTTTATCTGTTGGGCCAAAGAGTGTAAAAATTTAATACAAGGCTCCTGATATATTGTTACAATACCAGTTGAAAAATATTAAATATACATAGGCACAGTTTTTTTTATAAGCATTTAAAGATCGAATTTTGAAAAAATTTATCAAAATCTCGAAAATTATCAATCATTGTAATTAATAAATTATAAAATGTTCAGTTTGTATAGCTAATGATTGCAAATTTAAAACAAAGGTGTTCATAAATAGATCATACTGTAACCCAAAATTCCAAAAAATATATTAACACAGTTATTTTTTACAGACATTTTAAATTCAAATTTGGACGAAATTACATATTAAAAAACCTAGAATAACTATTTTAGTTTTTTTGTTGTGATTGAATAATATTATTCATGGGTACTTGATACTTCTAAAGTGTGTTATTATATATCTTTGATAGTATCACGGTTTTTGTTGATGTATAACGCGTTATAAGTACCTAATGGATATTGGGATATGATTAATTTGGAATTTATTATAGGTCAATTTTTTGTTTAATACCATAGATATTTATATAATATGTCTTATACCTAGACTGACATACCGTCTCCTCTCAGAATCGTTTTTCTTATACAATGATAATATATCGTTGAATTCAAATTTAATATCATCCATTATACAGTGATCCACTTGTAACCTACTGTACAGCAGAGCGACACCCACTTGCCCACCTTTTTAATCTTTTTGTTAGTAAATTTCTAAGTAAAAAAAAAATCAAAATCAAAAAAATGAAATTGTCAAAGCATAGATAATTTAGAGACGAATTCAAATATGTTTTTAAAATTAATATCAGAACATTATATTGATGGTAGTGTTGCGTCCCAACTGACGTCGATTTATACATCAACGTGGAAATGAATACTTGATGCAATAGGTTATTATGAGTATTTATTTAAGTACAAAATTACAATGTATATAAGCTATGGTGGAGATGTGAGCGGTGTTATGACCTGACTCCAAATGTCTTGAGTATCCCTAACCGTCTGCCGAGCTCTTGTCCCGGGCTGGTATTTATATGATCGAGTCCTTTGGAGTGGGTGGTTGTATCAATGGCCAAATTCGGTCATGAGACTGCGTCCGGGTCTCGTACTTGGTATGCTGGTCGATTCGTATCCTTCGTATGAATGGTTGACTTTCCTAGAGAGATACTTTTACAGTGTCCCTAACGTGTTATAATATACTAATTGCCTTATTAATTATATCGTCGAGTACTATTAGAAACCTGCGCTACGTCGTACATTGTTATTACTTAATTACTAAATACATAGGTACGTAACACCTCCCTTCTAAAAAAAAGACTTTATGTTTAAAAGCTTAAACATAAATCTTTAACATTTTACGGTATTATAACAATTTTACATATATGATACATTGGTTATAAGATAGTGATACACTGTTACATGAAGTAGTGATACTTTGTTACATTTAGAAATCTAGTACATCTGATTATAAAATAGTGATACATTGGGTTAAGCACATAATAATTGTTAGATATTAATACATTTTTTTTTTTTTTTTTTTTGTTTTGTTTTGTTTTACATTTTCCTTCTTATTCTAGTGTTAGTACATGGTGGCTACATATTTGTGGTTAAAAATAATTAATCTATTACAATTATACAATTAGACATATTTCATATATTCGTCCTATAATCTATTGGTCTTATATATGTTTTAAACTTTTATTTGAAAGCTTAATTACTTTACTAGAGTATGTCCATTCAAATGTGTAGAATCTTATCAACCCCCTGATTCCCAGTTATAGGTATAGTCTACACTATTGTATTTTCACTCTTTAATTAGTAATTACTAGATTATTTATTCACTTGTTGTCACTGTAAAAATATATAATTAATTGTATTTGTGAGATAATTTTATTCGGATAATAATATTACATTATGAGATATTAGTTCTACTTTACATATTAATAATTTATTCCTTTGTATTAATTTTATTCAGCTGCCTCGGCGGCTTGTATTAGTTCGGTTATTAAATTAGCCAATTGGAGGCATGTGGGTGCGTGTATTTCGCGCGTACTAAAATTGTTAAACGGAGAGTCATAGTGATTATCTCCATAATTCTATTCATCTCAGCTGTAGTATATGGTACAGGTAAATGTTCATTGGCTATTCTCATATGGTTTCTTAGACACGTAGGTCCTTCACCGTTTATTATGTACTGGTTTACGTGATCGTTGTGCCTCAACGAGTATTCTAACATCATTAGGTATAATACCCGTCTAGAAATAAATTCTCGTGTTGGCATTTTGCATATGTATTTTATACGGTGTTTATAGGTTACGCGTTGTGGATTAAAATAATCTTGAGGTTCCGTATGATTGTCTTATCTGGAAACAAGACAAGATACTAATGTCGATTTTGGTTATTTAAGTTGTTATAAATTGATCAAATGAAATTTCGTTTAGCATTTATAAATCTTCCGTTTTTAGCACTAAAATTAAATATGTTATTTTAAATTATTCTCGCTTAATAGCGTTTTATTTAATTCATTGTTTATACTTATTAATTATGATTATGATTATGATTATAATTATTTATTTATTATATATATTTTTTTTTTATTATTATTTACATATATGTTAATTATTTTTTTCCATACATATGACTACTCTTTTTAACTCAGATTCTCGTGGAACCTTTTTACGTGGTTTTTATGCACCGTAACGTGTCTTTTCCCGCGCATTATTACAATATTTTCCTTGTCCAATACATCGGTTACTTCATAGGGGCCTGTCCATAATGGATTAAGTTTATTCTTTTGCGCGCGTTCCCTTAATAAAATTTGATCTTTTACGTGTATTTCTATAGGGTTTTTATTGCTATCATAATTCTCTTTGGATTTTATTTTACATTTTATTAGCCTTTCTCTTGCTATTTTATGAGCCTCCTGCATTTTCTGTTTTAAATCAAAATAGTAATTGTCATAATTATATCTAGGTTCAGGTTCTCGTGATAGCTTAATTGGTATCTCTAAATGTTTACCGTATAGTAGAGAATATGGTTGATAACCCGTTGATGTGTGCTCCGTAGTATTATAAACGAAAAATGCGTAGGGCAAGTACTCATCCCAATTGTTTAATTTCTTATCGACATAATGTCTAAGGTAGTCTGATAATGTCCTATGTGATCTCTCCAAGGCTCCATTGGCCTCCGGGCGATAAGAACTTGTGTTTATCTTATTTATTTGCAATAATTTGCATACCTCGGTAAATATTTTACTTAAGAAATCGGTTCCCTGATCGGTTAATATGGTTTGTGGTATACCGTGTGTGCATACAAAATGTGTTACGAATGCTTCGGCTATAGTATTAGCTTGGTGACTTGGGAGGGGAACGCCCATGGTGTATTTTGTTAAATCGCATTGAATTGTTAATATATATGTATTCCCTGCTAATGTAGTGACCAACTGGCCAACGATATCTAAACATATTTTTTCAAATGGCTCAAAACTAGTGGTCGTAATTACCATCGGTTGTTTTACCTTTTTATTCGTGACCTTTTTCTTTTGACATGATGCACAATTTTTTATATATTCGATTACATCTTGTTTTAAACCTCGCCAATTAAATTGCGTTTTTATTTTCTTTATTGTTCTATGTATTCCGACGTGTCCGCCGGTTACGGAGTCGTGACATTGTTTGAATATGATTAATTTTTCCTCATCACTAAATTCTAACTTAGAACAAATAATTATGTCTACTCCTGTGTTTCGGAAAACATATCGAATCATAGCACGTACTTGAGCCCATTCTAATCGGTCGTTAAAACCTAATTTATTCATAGCTAATTTATTCAATGATTGTTCCTCACATAATAGTTTTAAATTTAATAGAGACAGATAAATGTTTTCATACGTAGCTTTTTGTTTGTTTTTACTTTTGGTGGTTAAGAATATTATATATCTATCTTTATCCCGTAAATAATTTACTTCCCCGATTGCTTTACTAGGTGTTAATTTCTGACCGTTGCCAAATTTTTGTTTTATTTCGTAATTTATTCCTGACATAAAATTATAATGTTTTTCTATCTCCGAGACTATGTGATATTCCTCGGGTGCTTCTATTTGACTACCGTTTACTTCTTTTACGTGTTTATTAGTTATTAACTGTGTTTCGAATTTATTTAAAAATGCGGGATAGCTTTCCTCTTTTATCTCATTTATGGTATACATTCTGGTCAGAGCATCGACGTTTGAATTTAATACTCCAGGTTTATAACGAATCTCATAATCGTACTCTTCTAAAAGTATTCGCCAACGTGCGAGTTTAGATAGTGGGTCCTTTAAATTGAATAGCCATGAAAGTGCGCGGTGGTCGCTCATTATAATAAATTTTCTTCCATATAGATAAGGTCTAAATGTTTTTACTGCGAATATTATAGCTAGGCACTCAAGTTCAGTGGTGCTATAATTGTTTTCGCTTTTGTTTAAAGTTCTAGATATATAAGCAATAGGTAAGTCCCGTGATACTTCCCCTTGAGATAATATGGCACCTAGAGCTTTCCCGCTCGCGTCTGTTGTAACGATAAATGGTTTTGTGAAATCTGGATATTGTAATATAGGTTCCGAACATAGGATGTTCTTTAATTTATCAAATACTTCTTGGCAAGAAGTGTCCCAATTAAAGGTAATGCCCTTTCTTAATAGATTTGTCATTGGTTTTGCTATTAAACTATATGATTTTATAAACTTCCTATAATAACCAGAAAGTCCCAAGAATGATTTAATTTCTTTTACGTTTGTTGGTGCCGGGAACTGTAATACTGACTCGACCTTTGCTGGATCCGGCTGTATGCCGTTTTCACTGATTATATGACCTAAATACATGCACTGTTGTTTTAAGAATTCGCATTTTGCTGGTTGTATTTTTAAATTATGATTTCGTAGTCGTTCAAATACGTCTCGTAATTTTTCGTTATGATCAAGTAAACCTTTGCCGTATATTATTATGTCGTCTAAATACACTAAACATTTTATGCCCACGATACCAGCCATTACATTATTCATTAGGCGTTGGAAGGTACATGGAGAAGTTTTAAGACCCATCGCCATTTTTTAAAATGCCAATGACCTTGGTTAGTTGAAAAGGCTGTAAGCTCTTTGCTTTTTTCATCTAATTTTATCTGGTAAAAACCTGAAGCAAGATCAATAATACTGAACAGATTACATTGTCCTAGCTGATCTAATATTTCGGTAATGTTGGGTAGTGGGTGGTACTCGTTTATCGTTACTTTATTCAAAGCTCGAAAATCTACGACTATTCTAAATTTTGGTATTTGGCTCGCGTCAAGTTTCTTTTTAACTAAAAGTAAAGGAGCGTTCCACGGTGACAAGGAGGGTTCAATAATGTCTTCCTTTTCCATCTGTTTAATTTGGGAATCTATCTCGGCCATTTGCGCGTGTGGTAAGCGATACGGTCGCTTGTATATAGGCTCCTGATTCTCCGGTATATTAATTTTATGTGTTAACGTATCTGTGTATGTTAACGTATCCCCTGTTAAATGAAATATATCTTGGTAGTGTTCACATATTTCTAGTATAGATTGCCTTTGCTCATGATCCATATGATCACTCCTAATTAATTGTCTTATTTCATTTACGCGTTCGTTTCTATTATCGTCATTTACTATCGACTGTGTATTATATTCAAATTCATGATCGTATCGTATTTTATTCAAATTATTTAGCATAACGTTTTGAGGCTTTTCGGTTATATTTAAAATACTTATTATTACTTCACCGTTTTGTACGGTATTAATTACGTTTCCACAAAATACTCCTTCCATTATTTCTTGTTTATGAATAAAAATATCTTTATTTTCTACATCCTTTGCAGCTATAGGTATTGATACAATTGTTTCTGATCTGGGTTTTAATAGTAACTCCCCTTGTTTATTTTTATTAGTATTAATTACTAGAGTCTTATTTGCTAAGTTAATTACAGCGTTATTTCCTGTTAGAAAACTATTACCTAATATTCCGTTTTTCCTTATTGGGAAGTTTTCGTCTACTAGATTAAACTCGGTGTTAATTTCTTGTCTTTGGATTATTAATGGTATTGTAAGCTTACCTATTGTTTGTATTATTTTGTCATTAATTCCTTTTAAGTTTACTGTTTGTGTTTTATCTATTTTTATATCGTTATTTAAAATATTGTTTTTTATTATATTTACTTCGCTACCTGTGTCGACTAGTAATTCTAATTCTTCATCTATACAGGCGGCTGATTTACATTTTATATGATTATTGTTATTTATTTCCGTTAATATAACGGAGTAACAATCTCGGATGGGTCCACGGATATATGATTGATCGCACGTGCTCCGGGGGTCACGTGAGATGTCCGCTCGTTTCCCGAATTATTATTACGTCGCTCGTCGTTTTGTTTTTTATAACATGCGGCTATATTATGTCCCGGTTTATTGCAGTAAGTGCAGGTATCGCTCCTTGCATTATAATTAGTTGGTGGACGTGTGAAATTATTATGATTAGGTGGTCTACTATTATACGCAACATTGTTCATTCGGCATTGCGATGCAAAATGTCCTTCGCGATTGCACGTATGACAACGCCTAACATTATAATTATTAGTTCTTGAGTTTGGGTTTCTATTAGTATTCCTATCGTAGGAATTGTTTCTGTTAGTATTATTATTATTAATATTATTACGATAGTTGTACGCTGCGTTTTGATTATTATTGTTATTAATATTATTACGATAGTTGTACTCTGTGTTTTGATTATTATTGTTATATTGTCTATTTTGATTCGTATTCCTATTGCTATACGTATTATTTGAGCGGAAAATCTCTTGTACATCATTGTAAGTACGAATATTTTTTTCGGTAATTAACGCGATTTGCATTGCCTGTTCAAGAGTGGTAGGATTTTTCGTTTTTACTTCGAATTTTATTTGGTCGCTTAAACCGTTTATGTAACTGACTAACGCTTGTTCCCTAATATTGTCACGTAATATTTTTGCTTCTACGGAAGTTTTGTCTATGGCCACTGTGTTACATAACTTTTGGTATATTTCTTCTACTCTATTATTGTACGCGCATATGGTTTCATTATTCCTTAATTTTATTATATTTAATTCGATTTGTAAATTAGCTGCAGCGTAAGGAGTTTCGAATGCGTCTAATAATATTTTTTTCATATCTTCCCATACCTTAATTTCCTTATATCTGGTTACATTAAAAGCTCTGTCTGACAATTTAGTAGCTGCTATCATTTTTAACATAAAAGGGTGCTGTTCTGAATCTACCGTATTTATGATTACTTCGCATGCATTTAAAAATGGATATATTTTGGTTTGTCCTGAATAATTAGGAATTAATTTTATTGCGTCTAACGCACTTATGGATTTCCCGTCGGTACTACCTGGCATTTTCTTTACTTTAACTATTCTTTTTGGTTGAATATATTCGGTGTGTATAGTATTTCTACTACTTCGTAACCCTTGACGAATTGCGCTAGTAGTAGGACTATTTTCAAACTCTTCTAGGTTTATTAATCGTAAACTTTTATTTAATATATCACTGGTTATTGGTTTAGTTTCTATATGTTCATTAAGTATTTCTTCATTAAATAAATCTAATTCTTCGTCTAAATTATTTATTTCTATGTTGTCAACTATTTCGCTATCAGTATTGTTTACGTCAATTTCTAAATTACTTTCGTTTTCGATTATTTCAATTATTCTATCTAACGTTTCTCTAGCTATCGTTTCAAATTCGTCATTAATATTTCCTTCTGAACTATTGTTCATTAATATTTATTTTTACTCTAATCCTTTAATTATAATCTCATTTAATATAATCTTAATTGACTTATTAATTTTATTCGATTTGGGCTTTAAATTCGGCTGGGGCTTCTACTCGGGCTGGCGGGCTTTAAACATGGGCTAGGGACTTTAAAACATGGCCTACAAAATCTACACGTGTTCTATACAATGGAGTAGCTAATTCCAAGGGAGTTGTACTTAAATAATAAGATGAACTCAAAAATATGGCCTCAATAATTAATAATAATCTCAATAATAATCTCAATAATGCCCTGTAATAATTCACAATAATTCTCAAAATAATATAAAATACCCTTAATAATTCATAATAATAACTTCTCAATAAATGCCCTTTAATAGTTCACAAAATAATCTTCAATAATAATCAATAATTGCCCTTCAATAATAATCAATAAATGCCCTTTAATAATTCATAAAAATAACTTCAATAAATGCCCTTTAATAACTTCAATAATATCTTCAAAAAATTGCCCCTTAAATAACTTTTTATAATATGCCCTTCAATAATATTTTAATAATATTTTTATAATATGCCCTTTCTTTAATAATTTTCCCTAATTACGATGGACCAATAGACCAAAGGAGACGGTTATATAAATTATGCTTACAACATTGCTGTATTCATCTCGTTGCTTGATCTCTCTCGCCGTAGTTGGATTGTAACAAACGTTCGGTCTTCCCAGAGTCGTTGAATTGAAGCGTGCACTCCTCAGCTCAACGGTGATCCACGAAGGTGAAGTTGCCTCTGTTGATTGAAGTTGATCCAAAATATTTCGAAAAATATTGTTGAATGATCCTTGTATCTTGGAAGACCCTGTCCACAGCGCCAAAATTCTGTTGCGTCCCAACTGACGTCGATTTATACATCAACGTGGAAATGAATACTTGATGCAATAGGTTATTATGAGTATTTATTTAAGTACAAAATTACAATGTATATAAGCTATGGTGGAGATGTGAGCGGTGTTATGACCTGACTCCAAATGTCTTGAGTATCCCTAACCGTCTGCCGAGCTCTTGTCCCGGGCTGGTATTTATATGATCGAGTCCTTTGGAGTGGGTGGTTGTATCAATGGCCAAATTCGGTCATGAGACTGCGTCCGGGTCTCGTACTTGGTATGCTGGTCGATTCGTATCCTTCGTATGAATGGTTGACTTTCCTAGAGAGATACTTTTACAGTGTCCCTAACGTGTTATAATATACTAATTGCCTTATTAATTATATCGTCGAGTACTATTAGAAACCTGCGCTACGTCGTACATTGTTATTACTTAATTACTAAATACATAGGTACGTAACAGTAGTGATGGAAGTCGTGAGCTATGTTTTCGACCGAAAATTATTCATGCTCCAGCCCTTTTAAAAATAACATATTATAATAAAAAGCCCATGAGGTTCTCTAGATAATAATCTTACCTATAGATTTTATAATAGGTCAATTTACTCAAATTTTTAAATTAACGGAGCTACACATGTTTTGCTGAGCGTATAATTTGGTATGTTATGCACTTGAAAGACGCGGACAACACATGGGGGTATAACGTCCTCTTAAAACCTTTTAAATTTTAAAATAATAACTAATGAGGGTAGGCCAGGATACGGAATATAATATAATCAATACTTAGATTGTTTGCATGAAATAAAAGTTTCTACGCAACCAATAAACCTTTTAAATAAATAGATTTTAAAATATGTATTTCGTTTTGCGTTATTTTTCGGTCAATGAAATTCTATAAATTACCTTTTGCGACTTTGCGTTATATTTTGTTTTATGATAATATATAATATATTTTGTTAATCGTTATGTTTTGTTTTGCAGTATTTAATTATTTTTGATTAACGCTTTCTGTTATAATTACGTTTACAAATTGCATTCGTTTTTTGTCAAATATAACGTTATAATCATAACATTATTATAACGTTTTCAGTTTGCAACCCAGCTTTTAGTTTATTGTGCTTAAACATGTTTATATCATTAAATTAAATTTTTAATTTTTATTTTCTTCCACCTGCCTGCCATTGAGACAGCGACTTCGATTCACTTCACCAAATATAAAATTAAATCAAGACTGTCCCCCTAAGTGGTTGAGGTTTGTTATCAGCTTAACGGTCAACGACTAAATGATGCCAAGACGGACACTTCCAAGAATAGTAGACTCAGAGTATAGATTAATAATCTAAACAGTATAACCTACCATGTAATAAAATGTATCATTTTTCATAAATCTTTTATAGATTAAATTGATTATGATATAAAAACCGTTGGCCGTTGCGATAATACGCGATTTCCGCTGGAATAAATATAGCTGTGTACCTATAATATTATGTTATAGATACAGTTGAACCTTGAACAGTTTAAAGTTCAACTTATATGTTCATTGTTCGCTTATTATTCTACTTCAACTTATTTTGCTACGAGTTAACTACAAATTACATTAAGTTATAGTGTGTACCTACTAATGAAATAAAATATATTTTAACATAAATGTAAACATAAGCCTTTTACATGTTGTTATTACTGTATAATGTAAAAAAATTTGGCTGAATCAATATGTAAAAAAGTTCGGCGGAGTTGATACGCGACGCAATCGATAGATTTTTTACAGTTAAAAAGGTAATTTCGGCGCAATCGATATACGCCCGGCAGCTTTCCCCAAGACCATCATGAACTAAGACAGTGGGAAATTAATTAGGTATCTATTTACTTTCTATTTACCTTTATTTACCACTTGACCACTCACCTATTCTAGGGATGGGCACCATAGGGGCGTTAAGCCGCAGATAAGTAAAATAAAATATAAACAATGATTTTGCCATTCCCGGAAAATTATTAAATAAAGCAGGGAATTACGATATTTGTTACTAAATTATAATAATACCACATGGGAAGTTGGTTGGCAAATAATACCATATAATAGGTATTAATTATTAGTATTATAATACTTATTAGTTATACTGCTTTTAGTATTTGGTATTTTAGTCACGTCTGTCAAGTGTCAATACGGTATTCAATTTTGTTGAGACCATGTCTATATTTAATATTGCTATTGACCATATTTGGTTTCGTTTTATATGCTAATAAAGTAGTAAATTATATCTATCTGTAGATATATACCTATTAGGTATAAGAAATAATTTAGTATTCGTGGATTTGGTTTCATCAGAACCAATTAATAGCTTTATTAGATTTGTTTTTGCAAGAAAATGGTCGATGTGCCAAGTATAATAAATACAACCGAACTCGTACCTAGGTATCTAACCTAACCTAACCTCGTAGTAGGTGGACCAGCCGTACTGCAGACCTCTGGCTACTAGCCAGATTTGTGTTCACGCCTTGCTTTGCATGGGATCGATATAACTTGTAAATTTAAAACTAATTGCTCCACTGTGCACTATATTATGGTCGTTCGCCACTGGAGCAGTCTTAACGTACGCCTAACCACAAATCACCCTCACACCAAAATTTTTTTTGATTTTCAACTCATTTTTTTTTTTTTTTTTTGATTTTGTTTTATTAAATATTTTATTTAATTTAATGTTTTATTTTCGTATGTATTTATGCCCGTACACACGCACGTACCCTACTAACATACTCTCACTGCTATACAACGTATGTATTTTACGTAAATTGGAGGTTCGCCGCGATCTTTTTACGATAGTAACGCGTTTGAATATTATTAAACTACCTATTTATTATATGGTTCTGTTAAATGAATTTATTACTTTTAACGATTTAAATTATCACACAAAAATGTATTATTTTTATTATATCTTACTACTATATACTTATTCTAGGCTAGCCTTACAATTACTTTTATTCCGAATTCTTGACTTCAACTATTTTTATTCAATAAGGTCATCTACTGCCTTTTAATTCAAAGTCTATTTTTCTTCAATATATCAACTTATTTTTCTTCAACAATTATTTATCATTTAATTAACTTTTTTATTTCAATTCAATTACCTCTGTAAAAATTATTCATTAATTATTTCCATATATATTTATTCAATGGCTATTCGCGTGCATTAATTTTCAGATCAGCCTATCGCTGTCTTTTTATTCTCAATAACTATTATATATTCCTAGATCAGGCCCTGCTGTCGTTTTACTATAAAAAATCTCAGATCAGTCCCTGCTGTCAATTACAAAAAATCTCTATTATCCCTAACAAGCTTGTTTTATTTTCTTTTATTTATCCAAATATTACAGTCATTACCAAGAATATTTAAAAACGCTGGTTTAAAAACCAACGTGAGACGTGCACCCAAACCTACAATTCTATTTTGCGGTATATTTATCTTCAACTTAATTAATTAACTCACATTACTCCTGCACCTACTGCTGGATTCATCCTGTCTTTGTTTTTGTCTGCTTGCCTGTTTTTTGAAATTCTGTTCTTTGTTTCCGGAGTTGTCAAGGGTGATCGGTCCTTGACTGTGACTCGTTCGAGCTGCCTCCGTGGTTTTAACTGGACTTCCGAAGTTGAATTTTGCCGCCTTGACTGCTTGACTCGCCTTTGGAAGTTGGATTCCGCCGCCTTGACTGCTCAATTCGCCTTTAGTTCCTTTTTAATGTACTGTATTTTTAATTTGTAATATACTGGTAGTCCAGGTGACTACTTGTATATTAACGTTGCAGGTAGCTAGACCGTTTCGTTATGATGAGGTGGTTGTTGAAATAAAGTGTAGACAGATGTAAATATAATGTTCTTCAATAGTTTGTTCAGAGTCCAACTTACAATTATGTTGTCCAAAGTGTCGTAAAGGTGCTTTCAGTACAGTGGAGTGAACACGTCTGAATACAGGCCATTTCGAGGTCCCTCTTATAGTCCGGTCCCCACTCCCCTTGTCTAGTGATACTGTACCTCGGTTTTCACGGATGTGGCCTATGTGACCATCGACCTAGCCCACGCACTTGCGAAATTCATAGTCGATTCTGAGTATTACCATAGTGTCCTGATAGCTAATCTATGAATTGCCAATTTCATTATAATTAATCATTCTACTCTTTTATATTGAATACAAGTCTTATATGTATAGTGCTATTGCACAACATTACATTCGCCTAGTCTATGCGATTCTAGAATCGTATCACACTGAGCCAATAATGATTAATTGTAAATTTGTTTATCCTTTCGTTTTGATCACTATACAGTATACCTCCCATGGGCTGTTTGATTATTTTGTATTAAAACATAATCGAAGGTTAACTATCTAATTTCTATTTGACGTACCTATCTGATTATTCCCTATCTACAGTATGTTATGCTAAATATGTACCTAATTGGAATGATTTTAATGTTACGTAGTAATACTCGCTTACTACAATACGTAATATTATATTTTTTTGGTTATAAATCAGAGCAGTATCGGCCTGTGATCTATAGGGCTAGGAGGAAAGTTTTTCAAAAGACTTTTCAAAAATACTTGTTTACCCGTTTTTTTTGACACCTTTAGTTTAGTAAGAAAAGCTATATAGTTAAATTCAAACTATTATAACAAATTTAAAAACTTTGAATCCCAATAGTTTATGCTGCCTCGAGTTTTTATTTAACGAATAAAAAAAAATAATTACAATATGTATATTTAGCTATAGTAAATAATAGTACATATTATATAAAATTATATTAATAGTTATAATATATAACTATTTCTATTGTATCATAAGTCATAAACTCATAACTATTTGTAAATTGATGTAAATAATTTTGTATTATCTTTTATATTACCGGTATCTTTTGTTAAATACCGAAAAATAAAATAAAATACTATATCTAACACTAAGTTTAGATGATCTTCGTCAGGAAAACTTTAAAATAATATTAAGTATATTTTTTATTTTACATTTTATACGATATTTGCAAACAAAATGTATGTACATATAACAATTAAATAAACAGAAGTAAATTGTTAAATTTCATATTCGAATTTTTATATTAGTAAATAGTAATTAGAAATCAATTTAAAAAAATGAAATATATTGCCAATAAAGTGTCAATGTACTATTTTTATGGTAAATTGTACCTAGTTTTATTTGTATATTCTTTGATTTAAAAAAAGATATCTCAAATAACACTTGTGTAAGAAGCAAAATTAATATACATTTGTAAACTATGAATAAATTACAAAACAAATTTAATTGAAAATGTAACTCAAATTATAGCAAGAACATAATAAACATAATTTCTGCATTTATTCTGGTTTTTTTTGTAATTAATCTTCATTCTCGTTATCACCATTTGCCTGAACTTTGTTTGTATTAATTTACTAATTCAATTTAAACAAATACTGGTCGTGCCTTGGAGTTACTGTATAGGAGTAGTGATGTGTTTTTGTATAATACTATATACAGTGGTATAAAATTATATAATATGAGGTATTATACACATGGAATACAATGATTTTACACAGGTTGTAAAAAAATTATATTAGTCAATATTTTAGAAAATTATTTCAGGAAGTAATTACATTATTTTTTAATTAAATTATTTCTAGTCACCAAGTATTTGATGCACTACCAAGTATATAAAGATTGGTAGCATGACTTCAAATAATTATTTTATCTAAAATGTTTGCATTATTATGGTTTTAAAAATGTTTTCTGAAAATTATTAAGCCATTTAAAAATTGTTCATAACATACTATAGTTTAATAACCTGTGTTCAAAATCCAATTATTTACGATACTGCAAGATTCTATACGGTATATTTCCTATTGGTGTAATACGGTATTATAGAACAATAAATTAAATACCATATTATGAATTTATATTTTATTTGTAAATTTAAAGTAAAATAGTTTAATACATTAATAATGTTACGATAGTCTTTTAAAATTTAATTATACACAATTCACATTAAAAATAATAATATATTATTATCTATTTTACAACAATAATATTAAGAAATTAAATTTCTTTTTACACTATGAGTCTTATAAATAAACAATATACAATATTATTAAAATAATCATAAATCATAATAATATATTATATAGGTATTATATATATTATCTATTATATTTTGGTGACGAGATAAACGTTCGAGAAAATTTTTTCGTTGTAAATAAATTATTGTAACCTGCGGGTATCGACTGTATTATTAACACATTTAATATAGAGATTTAATAAAGATAACATTATAAAATATGATAAAATTAAAGAACTGTCACATACCTACCAACTAGATTTTTTTAATTTTTAAAGTCACATAGGAGAATTTTAGGTTATATTTTGCTATAATATATATATAAATGTATTTATTATTCTGGATGATAAATTTTAGTAAAGATTATTAATTTATTAATTCCTTCCTCACTTATGTCGTGTTCTTCCAATGCTTAATATAATATAGTAACTTATTGCCATTTATTTATCAAAGAAAACCATAATTTTCAAAATAGAATTCAATGAATTTAGTTTTCAAGTAATTTCTTGCTAAGATTCTTACACAAATATAGACTTTGTATAAATAAATTGTATAGGCACATGATTTTATTTAAAATAAATGGGTGGTATTTAATACCAAGATACAGTATTGGTTATAATTTTGTTTAAAGATAACAAATTGTTTATATACATAATACATATGTATATGGTATTTGAGACTTAAGTATATTAAATACCTAAATGTGTATATTTAAAGACTAACTTAAAAATTAAAATTGATATTTTGTTTCAAGTTTTTTTTGAAATTATTTAATACATCTTGAATCAAAAATACAGATTCTTTTATATCTGATTTTGTTTTAAGACCTGAAACAAATATAATTAATTATTCATCAATATAATAGTAAGACATTACAAAATAATATATCATCACTTAAATAGGTTATTTATTTTTACAATATTAACTTTTTTTTTTATTAATTTAAGTTAAAGAAGTTGTAAAATATTATATTGTATTTATTTGTTCATCTTCGTAATTGTTGGTGACACTTCTACCAACTATTCATTTTTAAATGGCTACTAATAACTTTAATTTCATACATTTAAGAAATAAATGTTTTTTTATTAATAATTATTTGACATTTCAATAAGTAAAGTAGTGCACCACAAATTGTTTTTAGGTATCTCTTATGACTTCACTATTTTTATCTATAACGAATATTGATAACAGTCTTATGAACCAACATAAGCATATACAATTATGGTCAATATAAAATGGTAGTGACATTTATAATAAATTACCCACAAAAAAAATATCAAATGATGATCCAAATCAATACTTTTTCTAAAATTTAAATTTTGTAAAAAGCCGACGGCCGTTAATTCTAAATAATAAAAATAAAATAAATAATTGGTATTTGCTATTCAAATAATCAACTTGTAATTTGCATACTATGAAATACTCCAAACACATTATGTAATATGTACATACCATGAAGAATGCATATTAAAAAAAAAAAACATGGAAATATGAACTTATAATTAGGACTTGGATTGTATAGTATTTGTAAATAATTATAAAATTCAGAGAAAGCTATACATTTGTTTTTTGCGTCAAAGATTTCAAATACAAAATCAAATATTGAATTAATTTAGATATTAGTAATTTATAATATTTTTCAGGTTTGGTGCTAATTTTGGTAATTTGTATTTAAATTTGATTTTTTTTTAACATTTTCTCTTAAATCTAAAGTTGAATATAGCAAAGAAATATTAAGCAAATAAATAATAATCAGCTTAAAAAAAAAGAAAAGTTTTTAACAATTTAAATCAAAAATTTAGTACACCCGATTAGTAATAAACCAATAAATAATAATGAATATAAAACAAACTCTTTTGTTGCTACTTTCTATACATTTAATGCATATTATATAGGTAACTTTTTAGTGCCATAAAGTCCGATCCTGCTCAAACATTACCTTTTAGAACTATAAGCTAATGTTAATAAATAAATATAATAATATTAAATATAATATTGGGTTATAATAAATTATTTTTCATACTATGTAAGCAAATTTTTTCCTAAGCTATGATAACATAAAGATAAACAGTTTTATGAATTTTTCAAAGAAATATTACCTGTTAAAACTACATTTCCATTTACAAAAATTAAAAACACTGCTCGAGGTTTGACCATCCAATAAATGAATGCAGGAAATACTTCATCCTCAAAACTAAACACATAAATATATTTTATATTATTTGATTACATTTCGTTTAAATATAATATGAAATTAAATAAGATTACATTTCTTTATGTGATATTCAAGGAATGATTTGCGTAAAACATACTTTTCTTAAAATTTAAATTTAACATTGCTTATAATATATTAAGTTTTATTCAGAATCTTAAGAAAAATAATAATCATATTAAATACTATATTTAGGACTTAATTATTTAAATAAATTTTAAATAGTTATTTACCTTTAATATATATTAATCGAAGTAAAATACTATATATTTAAGAATAGATTATGAAATTGTATATTAAGTAAGGTTTACACAAAATTTAAATTTAAAGAAAATATTTATAAAAAAAATGGAAGTACCTGGTAATTGTGAGTGAGCAGTATATAATTCTTCCAACATTATTGGGAAACCAACATTCCATGTGTATACAATATTATGCAGGGTATAATCACAACATTTTACCTAAATAATTATTTTAATTAATATAATATTGACGGAGTATAACAATTTAAGATGTAGTTAGTTTTATAGTATTATAAAACTAACTTTGTGTCCAAGTCGTTCTAAAATTTTTGCCACTTTTCGACATCCTAAATTTTCAGTTTGGTCATCCTTAGCACCTTGCATGATCATTTTACATGATAGAAATAATAGGCTGGTAACTATAGGCGTACGAAGATGCATAATTAGTCCATGAAATGGCAGTGGGTTTTACTAGTCTACATGACAATTCTTACCAAGTCCAAAGGACATCCCATTTTTGCACCACATACAATGTTTCTGCAATAATATAAAAGTACAACTTAATACAACTTTGATTAGTAAATAATTTACTCTAAATGTTCTATTATATTCATAAAATACAACTCACTGACATTCAATAGATTGACTAATTTTGTTACACCAAAAATCAAGGTATATGCATATTAATAGTTGAATGAGGATTTGCTCCTGTTCTATCTTCATTGCTTGATTTTTACGGGTGTGAAATTGGGGCCGGGGGACTATTGCTAGGGGACTATTTTCTCGGACGACAAGTGATAACAGGCCTTGTATGCCCGGTTGTGTTTTATTATATTCAAGGCACCCGACATTTGTATTACCGTCAACCACAAGATGGCGCCATGAAATTCACTTACATCATTATGTGCCCGTATATTAATGCGACCGACCAGCCCAGGGGACCATGTTTTCGTACCGCCGCGTGCAGGTACCCATGCGCCGTTTTTCATTTTTCCGACCAAGTCCTGGAAGGTGGCCACGCATTAAACCTATATATTCGGAAAGCTAGGAAAATTCTCTATAAGGTGAAAATAAGTCTATGAGCTACAAAGCTTTCGGGGACATAGTAAAATGCGACCGACCAGCCCAGTTTACCATGTTTTCGTACTGCCGCGTGCAGGTACCCATGCGCCGTTTTTCATTTTTCCGACCAAGTTCCGGAATTTGGCGACGCATTAAACCTATATATTCGGAAAGCCAGGAAAATTTTCTCTAAGATGAAATTAAGTCTATGAGCTACAAAGCTTTCGAGGACATAGTAATATGCGACCGAACAGCCCAGGGGACTATTTTTTCGTGACCGAACAGCCCAGAGGACTATTGATGCGTACCAATTCTCGTTAATAAATAATGAGCTCGTTGGCCACGCTATATAATAATTTTACCGGTGATGGTGACTCTTGTTGGGTCACTGTGGGGTATTCAGAGAGGTACTCATAATAATAACAACGCTAATAAATGGTAGAGAAGAAATAATAATATTTTGCAAGGAATACAATAATCTTTAAATTACATACAATGGTGTTAGTAACTTAACAATAATAATAAATAATGAATAGTAGCAAATGACAATATAATAACATTTGCAATGACAATAATAATATGGCGTATAGCCGACTCACGACAACCGTATGTGTGATGACCTGGCACTGGCTTCAGAGTGGTTGTTGAGATGTCGTTGAAGATGAGAAATACCTTCCAGGAATTGGTAATGACGATGATGGTGAAGGTGAAGAAAGAACACTGGCGAACGTATAGAACAGTACTCTCACTTCACTCAAAGGCGTAAAGGCGCGAATACAAGACTTGTATATATATTATGTCGCTCATATGCGTACAAGGCGCGAGCACAAGACTTGTGTTGTGATATAAAGTGTCAATACTTTGTCGTAGTATAGATGCACATATATTAAATGTACTACGGATCTATCCCGTATGAGGCCGTCACGACGATATGCGACAGTGTGGCTGTCCGTGCGACGACTAGTAGCCGTTGCGACCGTCTCAATACGATCTACATTTATTTTGTTATGTAACGCCGCCGTGCATATGACTTTACGCAACAACTATATTTTCGCACCGCCGCGTGCAGGTACAAATGCGCCGTTTTTCATTTTTCCGACCAACTCCTGGAAGGTGGTAACGCATTAAACCTATATATTCGGAAAGCCAGGAAAATTCCCTATAAGATGAAAATAAGTCTAGGAGCTACAAAGCATTCAGGGACATAGTAATATGCGACCGAACAGCCGAGGGGACTATTTTTTCATGACCGACCAGCCCAGAAGACTATTTTTTCGCACCGCCGCGTGCAGGTACCCATGCGCCGTTTTTCATTTTTCCGACCAAGTTCCGGAAGGTGGCCACGCATTAAACCTATATATTCGGAAAGCCAGGAAAATTCTCTATAAGATGAAAATAAGTCTAGGAGCTACAAAACTTTCGGGGACATAGTAAAATGCGACCGACCGGCCCAGTTTACCATGTTTTCGTAACGCCACGTAAAGGTACCCATGCGCCGTTTTTCATTTTTCCGACCAAGTTCCGGAATTAGGCGACGCATTAAACCTATATCTTCGGAAAGCCAGGAAAATTCTCTATAAGATGAAAATAAGTCTAGGAGCTACAAAGCTTTCGGGGACATAGTAAAATGTGACCGACCAGCAAAGTTTAAAAAGTTTTCGTACTGCCACGTAAAGGTACCCATGCGCCGTTTTTCATTTTTCCGACCAAGTTCCGGAATTTGGCCACGCATTTAACCTATATATTCGGAAAGACAGGAAAATTCTCTATAAGGTGAAAATAAGTCTAGGAGCTACAAAGCTTTCGGGGACATAGTAAAATGCGACCGACCAGCAAAGTTTACCATGTTTTCGTGCTGCCACGTAAAGGTACCCATGCGCCGTTTTTCATTTTTCCGACCAAGTTCCGGACTTTGGCCACGCATTAAATCTATATAGTCGGAAAGCCAGGAAAATTCTCTATAAGATGAAAATAAGTCTAGGAGCTACAAAGCTTTCGGGGACATAGAAATATGCGACCGAACAGCCGAGGGGACTATTTTTTCGTGACCGACCAGCCCAGAAGACTATTTTTTCGCACCGCCGCGTGCAGGTACCCATGCGCCGCTTTTCATTTTTCCGACCAAGTCCTGGAATTTGGCGACGCATTAAACCTATATATTCGGAAAGCCAGGAAAATTCTCTATAAGATGAAAATAAGTATGTATAGGAGCTACAAAGCTTTCGGGGACAAAGTAAAATGTGACCGACCAGCAAAGTTTACCATGTTTTCGTACTGCCACGTAAAGGTACCCATGCGCCGTTTTTCATTTTTCCGACCAAGTTCCAGAATTTGGCGACGCATTAAACCTATATATTCGGATAGCCAGGAAAGTTCTCTATAAGATGAAAATAAGTCTAGGAGCTACAAAGCTTTCGGCGACATAGTAAAATGCGAACGACCGGCCCAGTTTACTATGTTTTCATAACACCACGTTCTGGTACCCATTCGCCGTTTTTCATTTTTCCGACCAAGTTCCGGAAAGTGGCGACGCATTAAACCTATATATTCGGAAAGCCAGGAAAATTCTCTATAAGGTGAAAATAAGTAAATGAGCTACAAAGCTTTCGGGGACATAGAAATATGCAACCGAACAGCCCAGGGGACTATTTTTTCGTGACCGACCAGCCCAGAGGACTATTTTTTCGCACCGCCGCGTGCAGGTACACATGTGCCGTTTTTCATTTTTCCGACCAAGTCCTGGAAGGTGGCCACGCATTAAACCTATATATTCGGAAAGCCAGGAAAATTCTCTATAAGATGAAAATAAGTATGTATAGGAGCTACAAAGCTTTCGGGGACATAGTAAAATGTGACCGACCAGCAAAGTTTACCATGTTTTCGTACTGCCACGTAAAGGTACCCATGCGCCGTTTTTCATTTTTCTGACCAAGTTCCGGAAGGTGGCCACGCAATAAACCTATATATTCGGAAAGCCAGGAAAATTCTCTATAACATGAAAATAAGTCTAGGAGCTACAAAGCTTTCGGGGACATAGTAATATGCGACCGAACAGCCCAGGGGACTATTTTTTCGTACCGCCGCGTGCAGGTACCCATGTGCCGTTTTTCATTTTTCCGACCAAGTTCCGGAAGGTGGCGACGCATTAAACCTATATATTCGGAAAGCCAGGAAAATTCTCTATAAGATGAAAATAAGTCTAGGAGCTACAAAGCTTTCGGGGACATAGTAAAATGCGACCGACCGGCCCAGTTTACCATGTTTTCGTACTGCCACGTAAAGGTACCCATGCGCCGTTTTTCATTTTTCCGACCAAGTTCCAGAATTTGGCGACGCAATAAACCTATATATTCGGAAAGCCAGGAAAATTCTCTATAAGATGAAAATAAGTATATGAGCTACAAAGCTTTCGGGGACATAGTAAAATGCGACCGACCAGCAAAGTTTACCATGTTTTCGTACTGCCACGTAAAGGTACCCATGCACCGTTTTTCATTTTTCCGACCAAGTTCCGGAAGGTGGCCACGCATTAAACCTATATATTCGGAAAGACAGGAAAATTCTCTATAAGATGAAAATAAGTATATGAGCTACAATGCTTTCGGGGACATAGTAATATGCGACCGAACAGCCCAGGGGACTATTTTTTCGTGACCGACCAGCCCAGAGGACTATTTTTTCGCACCGCCGCGTGCAGGTACCCATGCGCCGTTTTTCATTTTTCCGACCAAGTCCTGGAATTTGGCGACGAATTAAACCTATATATTCGGAAAGCCAGGAAAATTCTCTATAAGATGAAAATAAGTATGTATAGGAGCTACAAAGCTTTCGGGGACAAAGTAAAATGTGACCGACCAGCAAAGTTTACCATGTTTTCGTACTGCCACGTAAAGGTACCCATGCGCCGTTTTTCATTTTTCCGACCAAGTTCCAGAATTTGGCGACGCATTAAACCTATATATTCGGATAGCCAGGAAAGTTCTCTATAAGATGAAAATAAGTCTAGGAGCTACAAAGCTTTCGGCGACATAGTAAAATGCGAACGACCGGCCCAGGGGACTATTTTTTCGTCACCGACCAGCCCAGAGGACTATTTTTTCGTACCGCCGCGTGCAGGTACCCATGCGCCGTTTTTCATTTTTCCGACCAAGTCCTGGAAGGTGGCGACGCATTAAACCTATATATTCGGAAAGTCAGGAAAATTCTGTCATTTGAATTTAGAACACTGAACATTGTGTTAAAAAAATAAATAAATTGTGTTTTTATTTGTGTAAAAAAATTTCAATGTGTCACGTTTTTATGAAATATTTCATCCTTCAAACACTACATATGCACCATGGTTATTTTTTATAAGCATTTAAACTTTTAAGTTCAAATTTCGTCAAAATGACAATTTATTTGTAGTTCAAAACCTATAAAATATATATAGTTAAGGCTAGACAATTTTATACAAGGTCTATCATAGAAGTAGTTCATACTTTTACCTAAAAATTACAGATAATTTATGAAATTGGTATGCAAATACAATGTTCTTTCAAAAATGAATTCATTCTGGTAAGACATCTATGAAATTTACTTCTTGCTTACTATAGTTGACAGTTTAACTTGATTAATATTTTTTTGAAAAAGTAACAATAATACGGGCAGTTAGGCTTCAGCCCTTTAGCCCCCCCCCCTGCGGATGCCACTGGTTTAGTTATTGCGACACTAGACAATACCTGACTATCAGATATATATCAACAAGTCAATATTTTATATTTCTATTGCAGACTATATTTGGAATTTGAATTTATTCTATAACAGTTACATAATTAATTGTAATTTAAATATATAGAAATTTGGTTTAACCAGAACCGAATGATCAAGCCTGGGCAAGATAATAATAATTTTTAACTGAGTGAAGTTAAGTTGATGGAAATCATTTAAAAAAAAATAAAGTTAACAGTTAACCTAATTTTTTTGTTAAAACACGTTGACTGCCATGCGGCCGCATAAAAATAATTACGTATCGATCATTTTTAGGCCGCCGGCTGCCGCACCATATCATTCCTAGGAGGCCATACGGCCGCGGGCTGCCGTAAATGAATTTAGATTTATATTATTAGCTTTTCCATGGCGCTACAATAATGAACTGAAAAATGCGCCGTGGCGTAGTTGGAAAAATTACAATTTTTTTGATGTAATAAACATATTTTTAATATTTTTTTTGAATTTTTTAGTAAACATACAATTCAATAGTATATATACAAATTTGTAATGACACCAGAAAATTTGCTTGGCGCACCAATGATACATATTATTATGGCCGCCGGGGGCCGCGTGGCAGTCAACGTGTTAACTCAGTGAAGTAAAAAGTTATATGAACATTTTCAATTAACTTATAAACCTAAGTTAAGTTATTATTTTTTAGATTCAGAGTGGACCGATAAATGTATTGATTTTAAAATGATGTATGTTTATTTTTAATTTTTTTTTTAATTTTTGTGTCTGTGTACACGATAAGTAGTCGAAATAATGCTTCGATTCCCAACTTCAGTATCTTCAGTAAATTGTTGGTGCATTATGGCGGTCAAAATTTAAAATTCCCAGTAATTTTCAAAAGCGCCGTGAATGGAATTTTTACGCAAAATCGATTTTCAACATTATTTTTTGGTGTAACTTTAAAAAAAATGACCGTAGATACATGAAATTTTCACTGATTGTTTATACTTGCATTTTCTATATACCATAAAATTTTCAAAATATTTTGATTTGGTTTGAACTGTTTAGGGAAATTTTCAGTTTCTAATTTTATTATTTTTTTTTTATAAATGTCATTAATAAAACTTTATTTGTTGAGTAAAAATACTTGAACATTTAATACAAGGCGTCTACTATATTATGACATTGACATTTGAAAAATATTAAAAATCCTTAGTCACAGTTTGTTTTTTATAAGCATTTAAAGTTCACATCTTGACAAAATATGGAAAAATCACGAAAATTATCAAATTATTTTAAGTTAAAAATTCATAAAAATGTTTCTTTTAAAATGTAATACAAAATGCCTCTTAAGTATGTCTACTTTTATCAAAAAAAAAATGTCCATAAGAAAGTCAAATTAAATTTTTATGAGCATTTGAAGTTCATATTTTTACAACATTGGATATTCAATCGATTTCTCATGTAGTGATTTTCTTATTTTGTTGTAATTCAAAAATGAATAACTGTAGGTACATGAACATTTCGTTGAATGTTTATTTTATCGATTCTTATACTTAAAAAAAATTTTTAAAATATTTTGACTTGTTTTGAGCTGTTTACTGAAAATTTCAAATTTCAAATTTTTTACTTTTTTTTTCTATAAATATCAATAAAGTTTTATCTGTTGGGCCAAAAAGTGTAACAATTTAATACAAGGCTCCTGATATGTTGCTACAGTCTCAGTTGAAAAATGTTAAAAATACATAGTCACAATTTTTTTTTATAATCATTATAGGTCGAATTTTGACAAAATGTATCAAATTTAAAATTGAATAATTATTTTGTAGTTAGAAATTTATAAAATGTTCAACTTTTATATTTAAGGATTGGAAATTTAAAACAGAATTCCATTAATTCTGTTACCAAAAAATCTACAAAATACACAAGCACTGTTTATTTTTATAGTCATATTAAGTTCAAATTTTGACGAAATTACCTACATGATAAAAAAACCTAGAATAACTATTTTAGTTATTTTGTTGTGATTGTATAATATTATTCGTGTGTACTTTAAACTTCTAAAGTACACTATTATATATATCTATGATAGTATCACGTTTTTTTGTTGATGTATAACGCGTTATAAGTACTTAATGAGTAGTGGATATTGTGATATGATAAATTTTAAATTTTTTATATTTATCTATTATATGTCAATTTTTTTAATACCATGGATGCCTAAGTATATAATATGTCTTATACCTAGTCTGACATACCTTCTCCGCTTAGAATCGTTTTTCTTATACAATGATATTATATCATTGAATTCAAATGTAATACCATCCATTATACAACGACCAATTTGTAACATACTGTATAGCAGAGCAACATCCACTAACCACCTACTGTACAGCAGAGCGATATCCACTTGCTCACCTTCAATTCTTTTAAGAAAATATTTTAGTTTCTGAGCGGAGCGATGATTGTATTGATTTTA
Source organism: Macrosiphum euphorbiae (assembly GCA_949089665.1). Classification (NCBI taxonomy): domain Eukaryota; kingdom Metazoa; phylum Arthropoda; class Insecta; order Hemiptera; family Aphididae; genus Macrosiphum; species Macrosiphum euphorbiae. The sequence goes on from CARXXK010001395.1 coordinate 208,731, forward strand.
CAATAATGTGTGTTTTATTAAAATTTTTTATTTTTGTGTCTGTCATCACAGTTTGGGGCAGTAGAACTGCTTCGATTTTCTTCAACAGTATTTTGTTCGATGGGAAAGTGATTCTAGTTGGGGCATTCGGGAGGTAAAAGTCTAAAATTCTCAATACTTTTCTAAAGCGCCAGGAAAAACAATATTAAAATTAAGTACCTACTTAAAATCAGGGTTCGACAAAATGTCTACCTAACTCTATAAAAAATAAATGTATATGCATGAATAATTTTCACTGAATGTTTATATCAGTAGTTATTGACATAATATTAGGTACATTTGCTAAAGTAACCGAGATAATACAGCTTTAAAATTGGTCAGTAACTTTGTATAATTGTCTGTATTAAGTTGAAAAGTAAACTAAATGATGTTAGGCCAGATTAAATCCATAGCATCAATTTATATTTAAAAAAATACTACCTAATTTATACCTAATCTATTTATGAATAGCAACAATCATATTATAAAATTTAAATATTTAAATAATTGTTTTTAATAAAAAATAGATACAAATTATACAAAAATACGATGCCGATTTAAAATATAAAACAAAACTGTAACATGATTTGACATGTCCAAAGTGGAAAGCGAGTACATCCGATGCGTCCGATATCGCATCGGCCGTACTCGCTGGACAAGTTTGAACTTTGAAAACAGTTTTGTTTTTCATCGCATCGGCCTAACGAACATTGACAAGACGTTATAAATATATTATTATGTATTTATAGTTATTATTATTTAATTATAATTATTATAAAATATTTTTTTAAGTATTTTATCCTAGTAAGTTGGTAAATTTTTTTTAAATATTTTGCTAATATTTTGCTTATATTTTGGTAGATTGGAAAAAAATGAATCCATGCTAATGTTCCACTCTAGGCAGGTGCCTAGCGCGAATATACCAGTCCTGTTTTTCATACAATATGCTTAGTGCACAATGCCACAATCATCCCCCTATGGAGCCTGACGAGGAAAGGACTTTAATAAATAGATAGGTATATTATGTTTATATAATAATAGTTTATTCAGCGTCTAAAATCACTTACAACTAAGTCTACATTACTGACTTCCGCAATAAGTTTTTAGTTCAGATAAATAACAAGGTCTATTACAGCATTCGTCGATGATACTTCTTTTGAAAGAGCGAAGTAAACGTAAGGGCATAAATGACATTGCTTCTTTCTTAGGTAAGTATGGGTAGTCAACTGCATTGTAGTCTTCTAGGTCTTTGTAATTCCATACATCTGAATCTGTTAATAAAATATCAAATTACTTATTATTTTAATAATATTTAGATTTTTAATGGAGTAAATAAGTACACTTTTTTCTCTGTTACAGCTTAGTTACAAGTAGGTAATTGTTATAATCCAATTAAATGTATATTTAATTATAATTTTTTTTTTATTATTATAAGGTATTTTTTATTACAACTTGTAAACACTTTAAATTTGAAGTAACAACAACGACTTAAGTGAACTAATTTTTTTATTTAATTATGTATTCTTAGGTTGGTTTAAACTTTAAAGTGGTATTAATTATTAAGGTATAAATTATGAACTTACCGATTTGACTTCTTTTTTGTAAATTTGGTTCATTGTAGTTGCCTTTGCATAGAATTTTCATGATGTCCGCCAATTTAGAACCACAGTATTGTTGAGGTGAACGTTGATATCTAACATTAGCTGTTACAACTTTCATCACTAATGCCAAGAGGAGTAAATTTAAATATAGACTTCTCTTCATTATAATATTCTGAAATAGGACACAAACAATAAATACATTTTTTAAATATCAAACTAAAGTACTATTATTATTGCATTATGGCTAAACACTTCAAACAATAATTACATACCTTGACTGAATGAATGTTTAGATAAGTGTGGTTACGGTTCGCAGAGTTGTGGTGAACTGATGATTGTCAACCGTTGTTGGTCGCATTTATAGAGATTTCATCCCTGTTTTAATCCAAGAGTTCTAAGTAAAGAACCAATAACTGAAAATAATTAAAACACATCAAATAACGTTAAGGTGATGATTGAACAATAGGGTCAAGATTATTAATATTTATAAAAGGGAAATTAATTTAATTTTTGATTGACAGATATTGTGCTGATGACATTGTTATTACATTTTGACACTGTCCAATAACAACTTCTAAATGTAAATAAATTACCATCAATGATATGTCAAAATGTCAAAATATCACACATCTCGTCATGTCACATATTCACATGTCTCGTTGAGTTTTAGTAAAATAACCAATACATATATTTAAATTAGATTTAGTCAATATTCGATGACCATATCTATCGTGAGTGTTGTGTAACTGTGTGTGTAGTGACTGACCATTAGTGTAAGTTCCCCGAACAATGTGTGTAATTAAACTCGAACTACGGCTAAAATTCTTGGAAATGTGTATACGCGAAGTCAAACGTCACTATATTCTGCGATCAAAAAAGTTTAAAATCCCAGGTGGCCATGAAAGTCAAAAAAGTGGAATAAAAATTCCCCAGAACCAAAGCGCGATTTTAATTTGAAAACATATTTGAATTCCTTACTCTCTTTAGGTTACTTATGTAGGAAATGGTTTTTCGATTTGTTGCATTGTTTTATATTAGTAGGTATATTAAATAGTATATTATTATATTATTAGTATTTCTCTCTCTTTTTTTTTTCAAAATTTACTTTTACTTTAGTGTTACTAAATTAATTTACAAATAGGTAGTCTGTTTTCGTCCGGTTTGTTTTGGAGAGCACTATTCTACACACCAAACCATTGATCGTAGTTTTCCGCATTTCATTGGTAGGCAATATCAATGGAATAATATTATAGAAGAGGAGAACTACTTGTTTGACGTGGAAAGGGTGGTATGCGTATCACAAAGTTGTGATCATACAATATTCATACCTATTTATTTAGTCATGAATCCGACGTTGTTTTGTAGGATTGATAAAGACTATCAACGCACAAAACTAGAGTACATACAACGGACTAAGATATATCTTGGTCCGTAGTACATACAATAGACTTATAGAAAAGTAATTGAATGAGTACATGAATACTCCGAATAAGTTATGTCTGTGAAGTTAGCTCCCGGACGTTTAGCGCTCATAAATTCTGATAAGGTAGGTAGCCGTATTCCTGCATACTGTATTGCCTATTCTTGTCTTACAAGGAGTTTTAATAAACATATTTATTTTTCAGATATAATTCAAGACGGATGAATAATAAGAATTATTATTATTGAGATTATAATATTATTAAATATTAATAAATATTAATAAATTATATTAATGCAATTAAAACAAATATTTATTTAATATTATGCACGTCTTATAAAAACCTAATTTAAAAAATAGTTATTATAATTATAATTAGAAAATATAACCTGGTGAAACATTTTAAAGTATTTTACTATTCTGAAGTAGTACCAATAATACCATACAAAATTATTATATTTGAAAATTATTTTTTACAAATATCAAGTTATATATACACCTTACAATTACAATGTTAATTTAGGCATCAATAGAGTGTAATAATAACGTGATATTAAAATTTTGAAAAATATTGTATCAAAATAAAAAAAAGGTGCTCTGCTGTACAGTAGGTTACAAGTGGGTTACTGTATGATGGTATTAAATTTGAATTCAATGATATAATATCATTGTATGAGAAAAACAATTCTGAGCGGAGACGGTATGTCTGGCTAGGTATGAGAATAAGACTTATTATATATTTATCTATAGTATTAAAAAAAATTGACCTATAATAGGTAAATATAATAAATTCCAAATTAACCATATCACAATATTCATTGGGTACTTATAACTTGTTATACATCAACAACAAACCGTGATACAATCATAGATATATAATAGTGTAATTTAGAAGTTCCAAGTACCCACGAATAATATTATCCAATCTCAACAAAATAACTAAAATAGTTATTCTAGATTTTTTATTATGTATTTTCGTCCAAATTTTAACTTAAAATGATTATAAAAATAAAATTTGCTTATGTATTTTTAGTTTTTTTTGGTAACAGAATTAACTACTTACGTGGAATCTTGTTTTAAATTTTCAATCCTTAGATATAAAAGTTGAACATTTTATAAATTTTTAACTAAAAAATTATTATTCAATTTTAAATTTGATAAATTTTGTCAAAATTTGATCTCTAAATGCTTATAAAAAAAAATTATGAAAATGTAATATTAAATGTTGTAAAAATTTGAATTTCAAACGCTCATAAAAATTTAATTTGACTTTCTTATTGAGATATTTTTTTTGATAAAGGTAGATAATTTTATAAGGAATCTTGTATTACATTTTAAAATCATAGATTTAAAAAGAAAAAGGTGGGCAATTGGGTGTCGCTCTGCTGTACAGTAGGTTACAAGTGGGTCACTGTATAATGGATGGTATTAAATTTGAATTCAATGATATAATATCATTGTATAAGAAAAACGATTCTGAGCGGTGATGGTATGTCAGTCTATGTATAAGGCATATTATATACATATCTATGGTATTAAACAAAAATTGACCTATAATAGGTACCTATAATAAATTCCAAATTAATCATATCACAATATCCATTAGATACTTATAACGCGTTATACATCAACAAAAACCGTGATACTATCATAGATATATAATAGTACACTTTAGAAGTTTCAAGTACCCACGAATAGTATTATTCAATCACAACAAAATAACTAAAATCGTAATTCTTGGTTTAAATATGAAATTTTGTCTAAATTTGAAATTAAAATGTCTGTAAAAAATAAGTGTGTTTATATATTTTTTAGATTTTTTGGTTACAGTATGAATTATTTAAGAGAATCTTTGTTTTAAATTTTCAACTCTTAGTTATAAAAACTGAACATTTTATAATTTTTTAATTTAAACGATTGATAATTTTTGAGATTTTGATAAATTTTGTCAAAATTCCAACTTTAAATGCTTATAAAAAAAAATCGTGCCTATGTATTTTTAATATTTTTCAACTGATATTGTAACAATATATCAGTAGCCTTGTATTAAATTTTTACACTTTTTGGCCCAACAGATAAAACTTTATTGATATTTATAGAAAAAAAAACTAAAAAAAATTGAAAGCTGTAAATGTCCATAAACAGCTCAAAAAGAGTCAAAATATTTTCAAAATTGTATGGTGTATAGGAAATGCTAATATAAACATTCAGTGAAATTTTCATGTATCTACAGTTATTCGTTTTTGAATTACAACAAAATAAGGAAATCGCTACATGAGAAATCGAGTGAAAATAAAATGTAAAAATTTGAATTTCAAACGCTCATAAAAATTTAATTTAACTGTCCGGTAGAGATTTTTTTATTGATAAAGGTAGATAATCTTATAAGGAATCTTGTGTTTCATTTTCAAATCTTAGATTTAAAAAGAAAAATTTTTACGAATTCTTAACTCAAAATAATTTGCTAATTTTCGTGATTTTTCCATATTTTGTCAATTTTTGAACTTTAAATGCTTATAAAAAAAAATTGTGACTAAGGATTTTTAATATTTTTCATCTGCCTTTGAAACAACATATTAGGAGCCTTCTATTAAATTTTCAAGCTTTCGCAACCAACTAATAAAATTTTATTGATATTTTAAGAAAAAAAACTAAAAAAAAATGGAAAATGAAAATGTCCCTAAACAGTTCAAAATAAATCAAAATATTTTGAAAATGTTATCGTGTATAGAAAATGCAAATATTAACAACCAGTGAAATTTTCATGTATATACGTTCATTTGTTTTAGAGTTACACCAATAACCAAAATCGATTTTTTGGAAAACCAATTTTGCTTAAAAATTCCCGTTTTTTCCTTAATTTTTGTGTTGTTTTTTCCCGGCGCTTGTGAAAACTACTGCGAAATTTATACTTTTGACCCCCCAAAGTACCAACTAGATTCACTTTCCTATCAGAAAAGCTACTGATGAAGAAAATCCAAGCACTTTTACTGTCCTAAAACGTGATGACAGACACAAAAATATAAATAAAAATATAAAAATATAAAAATATAAATAAAAAGGTGGGCAAGTGGGTGTCGCTCTGCTGTACAGTAGGTTACAAGTGGGTCACTGTATAATGGATGGTATTAAATTTGAATTCAATGATATAATATCATTGTATAAGAAAAACGATTCTTAGCGGTGACGGTATGTCAGTCTATGTATAAGACATATTATATACATATCTATGGTATTAAACCAAAATTGACCTATAATAGGTACCTATAATAAATTACAAACTAATCATATCACAATATCCATTAGATACTTATAACGCGTTATACATCAACAAAAACCGTGATACTATCATAGATATATAATAGTACACTTTAGAAGTTTCATGTACCCACGAATAATATTATTCAATCAAAACGAAATAACTAAAATCGTAATTCTTGGTTTAAATATGAAATTTTGTCTAAATTTGAAATTAAAATGTCTGTAAAAAATAAGTGTGTTTATATATTTTTTAGATTTTTTGGTTACAGTATGAATTATTTAAGAGAATCTTTGTTTTAAATTTTCAACTCTTAGTTATAAAAACTGAACATTTTATAATTTTCGAGATTTTGATAAATTTTGTCAAAATTCCAACTTTAAATGCTTATAAAAAAAAATCATGCCTATGTATTTTTAATATTTTTCAACTGCTATTGTAAAAATATATCAGGAGCCTTGTATTAAATTTTTACACTTTTTGGCCCAACAGATACACCTTTATTGATATTTATAGAAAAAAAAACTAAAAAAAATTGAAAGCTGTAAATGTCCATAAACAGCTCAAAAAGAGTCAAAATATTTTCAAAATTGTATGGTGTATAGAAAATGCTAATTTAAAGATTCAGTGAAATTTTCATGTATCTACAGTTGTTCGTTTTTGAATTGCAACAAAATAAGGAAATCGCTACATGAGTAATCGAGTGAAAATCCAATGTTGTAAAAATTTGAATTTCAAACGCTCATAAAAATTTAATTTGACTGTCCGGTAGAGATTTTTTTATTGATAAAGGTAGATAATCTTATAAGGAATCTTGTGTTTCATTTTCAAATCTTAGATTTAAAAAGAAAAATTTTTACGAATTCTTAACTCAAAATAATTTGCTAATTTTCGTGATTTTTCCATATTTTGTCAATTTTTGAACTTTAAATGCTTATAAAAAAAAATTGTGACTAAGGATTTTTAATATTTTTCATCTGCCTTTGAAACAACATATTAGGAGCCTTCTATTAAATTTTCAAGCTTTCGCAACCAACAAATAAAATTTTATTGATATTTCTAGAAAAAAAACTAAAAAAAAATGAAAAATGAAAATGTCTCTAAACAGTTCAAAATAAATCAAAATATTTTGAAAATGTTATCGTGTATAGAAAATGCAAATATAAACAACCAGTGAAATTTCATGTATCTACGTTCATTTGTTTAAAAGTTACACCAAAAACCAAATTCGATTTTGTCAAAAACCGATTTTGCGTAAAAATTCCCGTTTTTCCTTAATTTTTATGTTGTTTTTTCCCGGCGCTTGTGAAAACTACTGGGAAATTTATACTTTTGACCCCCCAAAGTACCAACTAGATTCACTTTCCTATCAGAAAAGCTACTGATGAAGAAAATCCAAGCACTTTTACTGTCCTAAAACGTGATGACAGACACAAAAATATAAATAAAAATATAAAAATATAAAAATATAAAAACATACATCATTGTAAAACCAATACATTCATCGCTCCGCTCAGAATCTAAAATATAAAAACATACATCATTGTAAAACCAATACATTCATCGCTCCGCTCAGAATCTAAAATTTTTACGAATTCTTAACTCAAAATAATTTGCTAATTTTCGTGATTTTTCCATATTTTGTCAATTTTTGAACTTTAAATGCTTATAAAAAAAATTGTGACTAAGGATTTTTAATATTTTTCATCTGCCTTTGAAACAATATACTAGGAGCTTTCTATTAAATTTTCAAGCTTTCGAAACCAACAAATAAAATTGTATTGATATTTTTAGAATAAAAACTAAAAAAAATGGAAAATGAAAATGTCCCTAAACAGTTCAAAACAAATCATAATATTTTAAAAATGTTATCGTGTATAGAAAATGCAAATATATACAACCAGTGAAAATGTCATGTATATACGTTCATTTGTTTTAGAGTTACACCAAAAACCAAAATCGATTTTTTGGAAAACAGATTTTGTGTAACAATTCCCGTTATTCCTTAATTTTTATGTGTTTAATACCGGCAATTGTGAAAACTATTGTTAATTTTAAAACTTGACCTCCCTAATGCACCAACTAGATTCACTTTCCAATCGAACAAGATACTGAAGTTGAAAATCAAAGCATTATTTCGACTACTTATCGTGTACACAGACACAAAAAAATTTTAAAAAAAAATAAATAAATAAAAAACACATATCATTGTAAAATCAATACATTCATCGTTCCACTCAGAATCTAAGATTCAGTGATTCATGAAAAAAAGAAACAAAAAGATTAAAATCTGAGGTTTAGAACTTTATTTTATACATCCTTAACTAAAATTATATTTAAATATTTTTTTTTACTCCATCACACCTATTTTGAACCTTTAAATGTCAGGTTTTGCCCAGACGAACAGTTTTATTGGACCTCGTAAGTCATTAGTCGCGATCTTACGAGTATCACCATACGCCGACTTGGTAATCGCGTTATTGACTTGATGCCTTATCGGTCGTAATATTTTATCTATGTTTGGTATGTTTTCACCTTTTAGGTATTGTTTTGGGAACGTTTAGTACCTACTTCAGTTGCGTATTTGTAAACTTATCAATATGTAAGCCCGTGTATGTGTTAGTGTTTGGTTTTTAATTTTAATAAAATTTTCAAAAGTAAAAACGTAAAGTGCCTGCCTACGGATTACGTAAAGTCATAAAGACACATAAGGGCTTTTTATATTGTGGACTTTTCAGTTGTATTATATTTTCCTAATATCTGAAATTTTTGACGACATATTATTATAAGAGCTTATAGGATAAGTTTCATAGCATATTTTTGATAAAAACGTATTTAATGATTACTACATAATATAAATTAGAATAAACTGTAAGTACAGAAATTCAAAGTTAATTATGGAAATACATTCCGCATTTCTAATAAATTTATTTATTTTGTATTTTTAATGATTGAATAATATGTAGTATTAAGTATATACCTATACGTATAATATATTAATATATTAGTCGTCGTTTTTAATATTAAAGTCATTTTACCTATTATCTTGTTGGTTTTTAGTTAGGTAGTTATAAATGTATGTAATATAAAAACGTAAAAATACCTATAGGCTATAAATTCGCTTTTAGAGTTGAATTAATGAAAGCTCAATAATTTACCCTAATATTTCAAAAACCACAAAACGGTGTTGGAAAATACGCGGAACATCAATTTAGGACGTTAAAACAGAAACAATAATTTGTTTAGTGTCCTAATTGATATGGTTTCATTTTACATTATAATAAATTAAATCACACATTGAAACAAATTACAAATGGGAATATAAATATAAATTATATAACGTGCCTACCTATGATATTTTAAACGTCGTCAATGGTACTCATTATAATATTGTACAGGTTAAATTATAAAAATAGAATAAAAGCACAAACATTATTTTTATTAATGCTATTTGTAATATTCATAATTATTATTTTATGTTATAAATTATACGTTCATTGCTTATTAATTATTACTAATAAATTATGTTTATTGATATCATATTTTATTTTATTGCGGAGTTGTTCGTTTTTTGTTAATTGATTTAAAAAAAATGTGTTTCTGTCATAATATTAGAAAACTGCAGGGGTGCATAGAATAAAATATTCTGTAAAGCTTATAGGTATGGTTTCATAACGTATTAAGGATTACTATTTACCTACTCCACAATATAAATTAGAAAAAACCGTAAGTAGGTACATAAAATCAAAGTTAATTATGAAGTACAAAAATACATTCTATATTTCCAATACATTTATTTGATATTTTAATGATGGAATATGTAGTATTTAGTATTAGGTATATTAATATTATACTTAGTATTATATTTTTAATATTTCAGTAAATTTGCATATTATCTCGTTGTTTTTTTCAATATTTTAAGTATAAAGCTAAGTAGTTACCTATAAGTTGATAAAATACAAAAATGTAAAAATTAAAAATACCTATAATTCGCTCTTATAGTTAAATTTAGCCTAATATTAGAAACCACAAAAGTGTATTGTGAAACTTATTGATTTTGTTTTAAACTACCTATTCAAATACATGTCTTAAAACACGTAACATACTTAACGTAAGCGGCTTTTTAAACAAAAATGTACTAAACATATTGTTTTAAACACACGTTTTTTATTGATATTTAAACATGTATCTTAATTTAAAATAATAATTATTTTAGTACTCATAAATTTAATAATTAATATGTAGTTATTAATAATAATGTATATATAATGTAGTTATCGATGTTTTCTTAATGTTTATTTGTTTTTAATAAAATATATATTGAAAAGTTCAACTATACATGGATGGCTTACTACACACTAGTAACAAAATTGAAACTGTGCAGGAGAGCTATTTTAAATTTTAACTGTTTTGACACCTGCTTTAAATTAGAGACACATACATGAAGAGTAAAAAAAAACTAAAAACAGGATCTGAAAGTGCGATAAACAACCCTTGGCCTTTAGAGTTCTTGGATAAAGTCAAATTTGAACGAAGGTGGATACATTACTTTTAAATTATACCTACTTAAAACCTAATATTATAATAAAATAATATACATTTTTAATATACTTTATTTATATATTTAAATCCAAAATGTGTTTTTATTAACCGAATTTCATTTTTATTTTAGTACTATTACAAACGTGTCGTCATTTATCCCGTCGGTCAATGAAATGGTTGCAGAATATGATGACGTAGACGAAAATGAAGATATAAAACCAAATTCCGAAACTAATGTGCCAAGTACGAAAAACGATAATGTGGATTTATTTTTTAAACGCATTGCGGAAACTGTTGAACAATTATCCAAAAAAGGTGTATCCGAGGCTAAACTTAAAGTTTTAAAGCTGACGTTGGAGTTAAAATAAAATAATGACGGACCTGAGATTAATCCGGCTTACTCCCCTCGAGATGATCCACCAAATCCAATTCCGAACCCAATTTTATTAATTACATACTTTATTTTACTACACACAATTATGATGCATTTACTTAAGTTCCAGAACCCCAAGAGTCTTAAAATTTTTCTCCATACTATGATTATCAATATTTTAGAAATCAATAATATAACAATCATATATTATTATGATATATGAATATTATTATTATATTCATAGGTATATTTGGTTTCATAGTATACATTAAATTTTTTTTTATATTTTAACCATTACACATAATTGTAATTATAAAATTTTTATTTTTAATGTTTATAAATTATTTCTATTTTAAATCAAGTTTGTATGTCATATTTTATATAATTATCAATTTAATTCCTTTGTCCAGTTTTAAAATAAATTGTTACTTCATTAATTTCTAAACCAAATAAATTGTTACTTCATTAGCTTATAAATCAAATAAATTAGTAATCATTTATTTATTACGAATATGTTAATGCTAATTTTTCTTCAGGTGTAATCGGCTGTTGTACTCGATTGTATGGCTCAGATGAGATATTATTTTCACCAGTGACAAAACAAAATTAAACTGTTGTAACATTAATCTAAAAAATTCTCGAAATAATTTTTCATCGTTCACTAAATGCCTTTTAATTAGTTTTTCAAAAAGTTCCCTCATTAAAAACATGAGTTATGTGGATTTTCTTTTCTTTTTCAGTATTAAAAATTCTAACATATTGTCTTCTTTTTATTCTAATCATAGTAATGACATCAAAATGTTATTAATATTTACAATGGCTTGTTGGTTATTCATATTTGTACAGTATGTCAGTATACGTGGACATTTATTGAAAATTCAAGAGCTAATTTTTCACGTTTATATTATATTACTTTTAAGTTTTAACTTAAGAGTTAATATCTAGTTGTATAGTTATCAAAACATAAATATGTTCTAGTGAATCTAAGATCTAAGTTTCTAAGTTCATAAAAATAATATTTAATTATTAAGAATTATTGTAGAACGCAATTAGGTAGATAATAGGTACCTACGTAGAATATTATATAATTTTATAGTGATACAAGTATACAACGATACACTATTTTCAGTATTTAGATCTAGTTGAGTCCAATATTTTCAATTTTTGGTACTGATATTATTATAATATTATAAATTAAAAATATAATCATCACTATTAAAATGTTATTTGAATATGCTACATTGAAATGCGTATTATTTTACAGGACCTGACCATCACAACATTTTTTTTTTAAATCCTCCACATAACCATGTAGGTTAACAATCTAAACTCAACGCCTAGACGCGGTAAAGGAAAGCGAGCCGGACGCACGTATAATCATATTATAATCATAACATTATTATAACGTTTTCAAGCCCTGTTATAACATTAAGATAGCAGTTCTATGGCAATTTTTATACCTACCTTATATTTGTAAAAATAAACGCCGAAACACGTTCAAAAACATATTTTTATGTTGAAATTGGGAGAATATTTGGGGGGGGGGAAGTAGCATGTTTAGTTACACAATTTTTTCAGACACCAAAAATTAATGCTTAATTCATATTTTTAAAATAATACCACATTTAAACACCAATGCGATTAGGTACACATTATTTTCTGTTTTGTTTTTTAGAGTATATTAGAGTTACCAAGGAGACACTACTATCCGTAGTAACTCATAATCGTTTCCTCAATTTTATTTTCATAACTAATTTATAAATATTTTTTGTATTAAATAATATTATATTGAATTATTTTCTTATTACAAAAATACTAAATGTATTTAATTCAAAAATGGTATTTTATTTTATTTACTGCTATCTTATTTATTATACAATTTTATTTTTTTCCGATATAACGTGAACCGCGATGTCATAAATATTTTCTAATATTTTTATAAGTTTAAATTAATTAAATTTCAATTCTTAGCTATAAAAGTTGAACATTTTACACATTTCTAAATGCAAAATAATTTTAAAATTTAAAATTTGATAAATATTGTGAAAATCAAACTTAAAACTCTTATAAAAAAAAATTGTGCCTATGTATTTTTAATATTTTTCAACTTCTATTGTAACAATATATCAGGACTCAGGAGCTCTGTAATAGCTTTTTAGCCCAACAAATATAATGTTATAGATATTTATTGAAACAGAAAACTAAAAAAAAAAAAAATGAAATTTGGAATTGTCCGTAAACAGATCAAAATAAGTAAAAATATTTAAAAAAAATGTTGTTGTTTAGAAAATGAGAATATAAGCATACAGTAAAATTTTCATATATCTATAGGTATTTGAATAACAACAAAACACTCAAAATAAGAAAGCCGATACATGAGAAATCGAGTTAATAACCAATGTTATAAGAATATGAACTTCAACCGCTCATATAAATTTAATTTGACTTTCTTGTAGATAATTTTTGTTTGATAAAGGTAGAAAAACTTATGATAAACTTTGTATTGCATTTTCAAATCTTAGATTTAAATTTAAACATTTTTATGAATTTCTAACTCAAAATAATTCCTGGTTTTCCTTCATTTTTTTTAAGTATTTCTCGGCAGCAGTTTGACTGCCCCAAACGGTGGTGACAGACACAAAAAATAAAAAAAAACCCATATCATTGTATAATTATCACCTAAAAAGAGTTTTTGATAAAATCGATTTCCTACAAAATTAATTTTGGTTCTCTTAAACTCTAAAACAAATGACCGTAGATACGCATGACATTTTCACAAACATTTTATATTAGAGGAGGAACAATTTTCAATCTTAAAAAAATTAGTTTGATTCAAAAGTTCATAAAAGTTTTATATTCATACTTAAAATTCAAAAATGTAATAAAAGATCCTCATAAGTTGTTGTTACAGAAGTTGATTATATTAAAAATATATAGGTACGATTTTTTTTTTATGAGCATTTAAAGTTAAAAGTTTGACAAAATTTTTCAAAATCTCTAAAAATTGCAAATTATTTTCTAGTTAAAAATGTATAAAAAGTTAAATTTTTTTAGCAAAGGATTAAAAAGTATATATTTATACAGTATGTTGAATACATTTTTGACGAAAGAATTGCATTTGAAAAAGCAATTGTGTGTATAAAATATAATGATAGACTTCAAAAGTACATACGAGTAATATTTTTATAATATAGGTACAACAAAATAACTAAAATAGTCAGTCTTTATTTAAACTTCTAATTTAGTCCAAATTTGAACATAAAATATCTATAAAAAGAATCAGTTCATTTATTTTTTAGATTAAAGTAAAAGTACGAACTTTAGAAATTTAGAATCATTGTTTTAAATATCACTCCTTAGCCATAAAAACAAAAAAATGTATGAATCTACTGTATTTTTATGCCTAATACCTAGTAATATAAATTACTATTAAATCACAATACAATCCTAAAATATACTTATAAAAAAAGTCGCTCTGCTGTACAGTAAGTTACAAGTTGGTCACTGTATAATGGATGGTATTAAAGTTGAATTCAATGATATAGGTAATATCATTGTATAAGAAAAACGATTCTGAGCGGAGACGGTATGTCAGTCTAGGTATAAGACATATTATATACTTATCTATAGTATTCAAAAAATTGACCTATAATAAATTCCAAATTAATCATATATCACGATATCCATTATTTACTTATAACGCGTTATACATCAACAACAAACCCTGATACTATCATAGATCTATAATATTGTACTTTAGAAGTTTCAAGTACTCATGAATAATATTTAAAATACATTATTATTAGATATCTATGATATAGTGTACTTTAGAAGTTTTAAGTACCCACGAATGATATTATACAACCACAACAAAATAACTAAAATAGTTATTCTAAGTTTTTATTTATGTAATATCATATAAATTTGAACTTTAAATGCTTAGAAAAAAAATTGTGCCTATATATTTTTAATATTTTTCAACTGATATTGTAACAATATATCAGGAGCCTTGTATTAAATTGTTACACTTTTTAGCTCAAAGGATAAAACATAATTGATATTTATAGAATAAAAAACTAAAGAAATTGAAAGCTGTAAATGTCCGTAAACAGCTCAAAAAGTGTCAAAATATTTTCAAAATAGTATGGTGTATAGGAACTGCAAAAATAAACATTTAGTGAAATTTTCATGTATCTACAATTATTCGTTTTTGAATTACAACAAAATAAGGAAATCGCCACATTAGAAATCGAGTGAATATCTAATGTTGTAAACATTTGAATTTCAAACTCTCATAAAAATTTAATTTGACTTTCTTATTGAGATTTTTTTTTTTTTGACAAAGGTAGATAATCTTATAAGGAATCTTGTATTACATTTTAAAATCTAAGATTTAAAAAGAAAAAGTTTTATGAATTCTTAACTCAGAATAATTTTCTTATTTTTCGTTTTTTTTCCATATTTTGTCTATTTTTGAACTTTATAAAAAAAAACTGTGACTAATAATTTTTAATATTTTTCATCTGCATTTGAAAAAATATACTAGGAGCATTCTATTAAATTTTCAAGCTTTTTTAACGAACAATTATAATTTAATGGATATTTTTAGAAAAAAAACTAAAAAAAAAATGGAAAATTAAAATGTTCCTAAACAGTTCAAACTAAATCAAAATATTTGGAAAATGTTATCGTGTCCAGAAAATGCAAATATAAACAACCAGTGAAAATGTCATGTATCTACGGTCATTTGTTTTAAAGTTGCACCAAAAACCGAATTTAATTTTGTAAAAAATCGATTTTACGTAAAAATTACAGTTTTTCCTTAATTTTTCTTTTGTTTTTCTTGGCTCTTTTGATAATTACCTAAAATTTTAAATTTTACCTTTCCAAAAGTACCAACTAGATTCACTTTCCCATCGAACAAGATACTGAAGTTTAAAATCGAATTATTAATGCGACTACTTATCGTTTACACAGACACAAAAAAAAAAAAAATAAAAACACACATCATTGTAAAATCAATACATTCATCGTTCCACTCAGAATCTAAATTATTGTTCAGTAAAATAGAAAAGTTCCAAACATAATGAGTTGTAGGAATGCGCGGTAAAACACCGAAAATCTGGAACTTTATAAGGCTATAACTTAAAAACACTTATGACTTTCCGCAATTAATTATTGGAACATCGTTATTATTAACTCGTTGTAATATATATATAGGTTTTGAAAAAAATAAATTAAAAATTGGCGTGGGTGCAATGCTAGATTTATTCCCAATAAAATATTATAATAATTATATGTAAGTGCTTAGTACATATATAAATATATTGTTTTAGTTAAGTGTCCATAGGGGGAGGGAGTTTTTACCCCCTAAACCGCCTATTTGGCACTCTCATGTTCACTAGCTAGTTAAAATATGATAAATATTAAATTAATATAAAAAAATAAGACAGTCGACAGTCGCAGACGTGTAGTCATACCAAATATATTTGTAATCTTTCCATCGGTGGGGTTTACACGGTTTTCAGGTAAAAAAAAAAAAGTATCCGTGGAATTTACATTTTATAAATCAAACCCTAAAATCGACTACCCACGTATAAATTATCTGTGGAATTTACAATCTCCCGCTTACTCGAGGGTACACTTATTATTTTTTATCCGATAAGAATCTTGAAGACTTACATTCGGCATTCGACGGACACCGATCGTTTTTTTTTTAGAAATATGCAGGATACCAGGTTTTAAAAACTATATGTTTTTATTACAGAGGGTGCGGTAGGTATACACTATAATGCACTATACAGTATTTCTTTGTACGAATGACAACGTGATTTATTGTAGTGTAACCAAGAGAGCTGTTCTTGTTATAATCGTGTGAGTAGGTACCTCGTTTTTTTTCGTCTTCAAAACTTCAAGGTTGCAAACAGAAACATGCAGGCGTGCACGTGATACTTGGGGTGGCCGGTTTTATATAGTAATATAATATAACATATTTTTAAACACAATACGTACACTGCACAGCGGTTTTCACTTGGACACTATTTATCTTAAACCCTGCAGGATATTTTAACCTCTCCGAGTGAGCATTCCACGATATTATGGAATATAATGTTTTACCGCCCCCAACATGCGCGGCCGGTGCACCACACGCCCTTTGACAATAGTAACTTCTAAGTATATAATATATATGGTATATAAAGGCGTCCCAGCCCGGGTATTTTATTGTTATTATGTATCTTCAGGCAGGTGTGTTTTTCTTTTACACGTATATAACAAAATACCTCCTGTATAACCCTCTTCCAGGGTTCGGGACTTATTCCACTAAAACCCATAAAATGCACTAAATTATTGTAATAATAATATACTCAGCTAAAATAATCGTTTTAATTTTAAAAAACCTATCGTAATAAATATAATAAAGTAGGAAATACTTTATAATATTATGAATATTTTAAAACATAGAAAGTAGAAACAATAACAATGGAATACGAACAACAATTGATCACCTATGATTTAATAAATGACAGCCGAATACATCATATATAGGCATGTATTGATTAATACGAATACCTGTATTGTTTTATATTTTAGGCATTTTTACGAAAAAAAAAATTATAGGTAGTTCGTAGACCGTAGTTTTTAACAAAGGTTATTTGATTAATAATATTTAAAAAATATGTATGAATATAAAATAATCGAAATGCTTATATTCGATTATCAACTTCGAGGTAGGTTCTTCGTTCCTAGTAGCAAAATATTTGATCTAGTTAGTATTTTGGTGAGTCAAAATTAGACATTTTTCAATACTTTCTAAAACAATCGAGGATATATCATCAATCAGTTCAGAATCTAAAAATTTTACACTAATATTTTAGCACACATTTTCGAGTAAATATAATTTTCCAAAATATGAAGAAATATGCAAAGTCAAACTTTGGATCAAATGTTATAATTTTACGAAACAAATGTATATCTTACTTAAAATAATTTACTACCACCATATAAAACATGCAATTGCTGAAGTTATATAATAATATATAAGTATTTTTGTGTCTCAAACGTGCATTTCACATACATACTCGGTCAGTATACTAAAAAAACGCCCAACCCCCTTAACAGCAATGTCTACCGGAAAGTCGTATTATATTTTTATGAGGGTTTGAAGTTCAAATTTGTATGACATTGGATATTCGCACGATATCTCATGGAACGATTTTCTTATTTTGTTGTAATTAAAAACGAATAACCGACAACGTACATACTTGAAATTTACACCGTATATTTATTTTATCGTTTTTATCTTATCATTTATCATCTTGTTATACCTACACAAGCCAGGGAAAGTTAACGATAGTTTTTAACTGAGTTAAGTTAAGTTGAAAGAAAGCATTTTAAAAAGTTTAAAGTTAACAGTTACCCTAAGTTAATAGTTATATGAAAATTTTTCAATTAATTTATTAACTTAAGTTAAGTTATTATTATTTTTTTTTAAAATCTTTATAAACACCCATTATATAGTTTAAAATAATAAAAATCATAAATATTATTGAACACAGGAAATAGCCAATATATGAGCATAACCTAATTGATTTTAATTAAAAACTGTGCTTCGATAGCGTCACGACCGTCACGTCCGTCATGACAAAATATGTTGCAGAAATAAAAAACTTAAAAAAATTTAATTATCTACATAAGTGCAGCCTTTTAAAAATAATATGATTTAATGGTTTAAACATTCCGTCATTGGCTTAATATTTAAGTGTTAGAATAAAATCATGTAAGTAAACTATAATAGGTGGATTCATTTTTTTTAACAAACAGAAGTGAAAGTACATTTTTAATGTGAATTGCAGGGCACGGATAGGGTTTTCGAGTTTCGTGAAAAATAAGACTGCAATAATATAACTAATGATTTATCGTAGGTTTTCGATCTCATGTTGTGCGTATAGATAATACAGAGTAATATAGAGTATATACACAGTAGACACGTACCATCTAATTTTTAGAAAAAACAGGGTCCAAAGTCCATGGACTTGAGATATTTGGCATGAATTAAATAAACCTATACAAATATAAGCTTGCTTGTGTGCTTGTTTTGTGTAACTAACGATACAAAAGACGTTTCCCGTAACTATACGAGTTATATATATTATAGTTCCTTTGTGTTGGATCACATTATGGGTTTTATCGGTTTACAAATTTCAATCTGGAATTCATTTCATATCTGGTAAAAAAAACACGAATCCTTATAGAAATTTAAAATAATATACACTATGCTAAATTATACCTGTTATTATAACTATATTTATTTATTTTATTTTGACTGTCAATACTTTAAAACGTAGCCAATAGTATCTTTATTACTAATTTATTTATTATATTATTACTAATTGTTATCAATTTTCCGAATGCTAAAAACAAAAAAAGTGTTAAATTATATTTAAATTTTTACAAAAATTAATATCCAGACTACTAAAATTTGTAAGTAATAATGTAATATTATGAAACCTTTTTGGCTTTTTCGTTTATGAATATATTTAACAACGAATAGCGATGCACAAAATGCCATATCAATACAATTAACCCGCTAAAATACCACGCACTACAGTGGTACCGATCACGTGATCACCCAATTTATCTATGACATAAGTCGTAATGTCATGGTGAACTTTTTAGATTGTGGAGGCTGTCGGAGTTATCGTAGGGTACTGCAGCGGCCCGGCTGTGTACAATTGTGTGTACAAAGAATTTTAACTATCAAGATAAATAAATACAATATACGAATGAATAATGATTAAAATCAGCTGCAATTGACACTTATACATGACAAATTTATTTTGTATACTTTTAATATTATTTAATAACAATACTTAAGTACACTAAACATTGTTATTAATTAGGTAATCATATAATATATTTATGTAATTGTATATAATAATATTGTCAAAACATTTAGAAACCATATTATGAGGTATAAATAATAATATAGAATATCTGAATCGCGGACAAATGTCATTGTCAAATGTCAAATGTCATTAGGACATTTCCCCATTATATATCTTTGATGCGGACATTTCCCCTCCATTTTTTTTCTAAGTTCACTATTTAATAATATTATTTTATTATTAATATGAAATTATTATTTTGATATTGTCTAATATTTTCAAGTATTTTTATAAATATAATGAATTATAAAAATAATGTGTTTAAAAATAACAAAAGAATCAGTAATCAAATGTTTTTTACAAAATGTATCGTTTTTATGTAGGAATTTTTAGACATTATTATTAATTATTAATTATATTTTATTTAATACTTATTTTTATTTTAAAGTGTCATTGTTTTAAGTATCTAGTTCAGTGGATCAAACATATTAAGTTATAACCTATTATATTTATGAAAATAAAAAAAATGTTAATATATTTTATATATTATTTAAAAAAAAATTAATATTGTATTATTACATTCAATATTAGTATTCGTCAATAATGTCATACTAGACCAAAAACAGTCGTGGTGGAAAAGTCCCGGGGGTGGGGAATTTCCATTTACCAGAATATCTGCCTACGAAGTACGAGGATGCCACACCTGCATGTGTTGTTTCCGTCTTACAAACGACATAGACAAAACGCGTTTACGTAGTCTGAGTATAATTTGCTAAATTTTGGTTCTAGAGTCAAAATAACTATAGTAAAATTTAATTGTGACAACATGTCTGAGGGCATGACGGTGAGTTTTTTCCATTATTCCCTATATAACGTTCATTATATCATTTAGAAATTTTAACATTTTTAAATGACCTTTAACTTTTTGAAATTCGAATTTTTTCAAAAAAAATCACTGTCTTGCCATCCGAAATATTATCATCTCTTAATTTTGTTATAGGTGTTTAAATGTGTTTTTACTCTAGAACCAAAAATTTAGAAAATTATACTCAGATTGCGTGAACGCGTTTTTTCTATGTCGTGCGTGTGTAGAACGGAGGCAACACATACGGATGGACATCCGGGTATGGACCAATTGCACCTCTTATATTTTACGGTTAACGTACCGATTTCGGTTTTTATATTTTACTGTCAATATACCGATTGCGCTTGTATTCAAATTTGCTGGCGGCTACCTTCAGTTTTGGAAATATTTTCGATCTAATTTCATCATCATCAACATAAACACACTAAAATGCTTAAAAATTAAAATTGTATTTATTGATCAATTGATTACTGGTTAGAGTGACTGGTTGTAATACATTTTATAACGGTATCGGGAATTTTATGAAACGTTATTATTATTACGGATATTTGATCCCAGAAGTATGCATTTGAGTGATAGACGAAAACAAGTTATCATTATTATACATTTTATATAATTGACGACAGGGATGGGCAAGATACTCAAAAATCAGTATCGAGATAGTAGATACTAGATACCTGGATTTGGAGTATCGAGATACTAGATACTCGATACTTGGCTTTGGACTATCGCGATACAAGATACTCGATACTCAATACATTTTAATAAAATTAGTCACTGGATTTTTAAAAATTATGTTTATTATTGTGGGTATGGCCACTTCATTAAGTAATTAGAATGAAAAATAAAATAAAAACCATTGACACTTTCAGTAATAATAATACATTAGTAATAAAGCAAAATGAAATAAATCAATTACGACATTACGTAATCTTGTTATCGTCTACGATTCTACCAAAAATAACCACAATACGATTACATAACAATTAAATAATAATAATTCTACATTAAAAATTATATTTACCTGGTATTGTCGTATTGAATTATATAAATAATAAAACTAATTTTAGTATAATAAAAATTTAATTTCAATAGTAATAGTAACATAACATCATTCATTTATATAGTTAATTTATCTTTGTTTCCTTTTAAAAATACAAGTTTTTCAAAGGTTATATAGGATAATTTATTTCTGGTAGGATTATTAATAAATCCTGCCATGGAAAACAATCGTTCTACGGGTGCTGGGGAGCATAAGCTGGTATTAAATCTAATAAAAAGTTTTTTTATAATTGGATAATTGTTTAGAATATTTAACGATTTAGCCTTATCATTAAAAAAAGTAACTACTTCCAGTAAAGTAACTACTATTACATAGTAGAAAAATAAGGTACAGTCTTACAGACGTAGAGTCCAATTCAAAGTACGTGTGTAACATAATATTACCTATATTTTATATACAACCATTACACCACTAACTTTTCAAAAGTGGTTTCTGACGAGTAAAAATAATCGTAAACAATTAATTTTTCAAAGTATCGCATTAATGTATCGAGTATCTTTCGATTAAATTAATTCATGAAATACTCGATACATTGACTAAAAATGTATCGCGATACAAGATACTCGATACTTAACATAATTGTATCGAGATACAAGATACAAGATACAAATGTATCTAAGATACGTATCTTAGATACTTGTATCGAAGATACTGCCCAACCCTGATTGACGATCAAAAAGTAACTTATCAAATGTGAAGAAAAAAATTGTTTATTTATTTATATTATATTATGTATTATGCATTGATACTCTTAAAAATCGGTTAGTTTAATCATTTATTATATAATTATAATTTGTAACTAACAAATAACTTTTCCATAGGTATTGTAAAATGTTTTGAGCGCAATTGGTCGATTGTCCCTAAAATGTATAAAGCGCAATTGATCTATCGATCCTAAAATGTTTTGAGCTCAACTGATATATTGGGGCATGGACCTGTTGCGCCTAAAACAATATTTGTACTTTAGGTCAGTCGTCAGTATACCAATTGCGCCGCTTAAATTTTAGGTCAGTACGCCAATTGCGCTACTTATATTTTAGGTTCCTTATTTTTACATGGACATATGTAAGTTCCTAAACGGCGGAAAAAGTTACATAATGTGTATAGGTATACTCAATTAAATATAGCTAACTAATATACATTCAAATACACTCAATTTAAAGCAAAACGTATACGAAATTACGGGAAAATACGATAAGCTACAAGCTGATAATAGTACCTATCTCGACTCGACGTAGGGCGAAATATAAAATATCTCATTATCATTAATGATCGTTACCTACCCACCTATTTATCTGCCTAATTGGTACGTCCACACACTATTTTGATACTATGACTTTGAGTGATAGACGATAACAAGTTTTCATTATCATTAATGATCGTTACCCACCTATTTATCCGCCTAATTTGTAAGTTCCACTCACTGTCTATTAAATGAAAAACATAAGTGTGTATGATTTGGTATAGATTTATATAATATAAATATTATTAAAATTGACGTTCATTGTATAATTTTTTTGTATTGAATGAAAAAATCTATTTATAATACATATTATTTTCATTAAAGTATTTTTATTATAATATTAATTTTAATATATAAAATATAAATATTAAAAACATATTAATATTATAATAATATTATAAACCCTGAAAATAACTGAGCGCAATTGGTCTATCTATCCAAAAAAGACAGAGCGCAATTGGTATATTAAAAGGTCATTTTAAGCGAAATTGGCAAACTCTCTGACATTCTCGTAAGTAAAAAATCAAAAAATCGAGAAAAAAAATTGCGTATAGGTACAATTCATAAAACAAAATATTCTAGGAATATATTAAGTCAAACAATAATTTAAATAAGTATTAATTCTCATAAAATAATAATTTAATAAAATAAAATTTTGCTAATTAAGTCGCTTTTTTTCTGGTTACCAAATGTGTGCATCTAATAGTTATGTTAATTATTATAGTTTGCTCGAATAGTCGTATTTTTGATATTATATTTATTGTATAGGGTGATTTACCATGTATGCTAAACCCTTTTTTCTTTAATAATGGAGTTATATTCAAATCTGATATATTTTTATTTAAATATACTCAGTGGCGTAGCCAGAATTATGAAATGGGGGGTGTTTAAGTATAGATTAAAATCAAATTTTTACAGTTTTCGCATATAAATAAATTTACGGTTCGGGACTTGACTTGTTGCACTAAAAATTATCGAAATATGCAGTCAACATTTTCAAAATATGCTTAAATATATGCAGCTACATTTTTATATTAATTATGAAAAATTCATAAAACATTTTACAAATTTTGTAATAAAAAACTAAAAAATAAGTAGGTTCATGAACATGATAAAAATAATTTAAGCACGGGTATACAAATGTTAGTATAGGTATATTGATTAATATGATAGACGGAGGACACTATTGCATGTTTGGGACATTTTTAAACTATTGTGAAATAAACTTGATTTTAAAAATACTGGCATAAAATATTAGGTTAATAAATAAGTAGTAACGAAGAACGTGATATGTGAACACCGTGATAAACGAAAGTATCTACTGATTTTAATTTCTTTGTACAATCTAAAATTAGATGTAAATTAAAGTTTTATCACAGTCTTATATTGACATATTCAATTATTGACCCAGATAAGTGCTATTATTATTATTGTGAATTATTATAAAATAGCCGTGTAACTGTGAGTTATAAATATTATCCATTGTTTTGATTACCTATTGCTCACATAGTATACATCAACACGAATGATTTACATATACTTGAGTTAACATTTATTATGGTTACCCTTATTTTTAGATTTAAGTACACGCATACATTACATATATAAATATATTATTTATGAATCCACAATTGCACGCACATGCACACTAGCACTCATTGGTCTTGCCGTGCTATCCGGTGTAACAGGCTATTTTAACAGGTTTCACACACACACACACACACACACACACACACCTTCAATGCCCACATGGGACCCCTTCGAAGAGTCCTCGAATTGTGTTTCAATACAAAATTCTTAAATCGAACAAAAAAAATGTTATAATAGAATACACTACGACACAAGTAAGATTACCATCGCCGCAGGTACCTAATTCCAAAATATACTGTCGATAGTCATATATTTACGAATGTGTATGGCTTGACAATTTTATTATATAAATTCGAACCCCATAACCATAAATTATCAAAGCAGAAGACGAGCCGTCGGCGCCGGTATCCTGCAGTCTGTATAGTTTGTAAAAGACGGCGATTTCGGCTTAAGAACACAATAATATTATTTTAACAATAGATCTGTGCTGCGTTATTTATTCTTCGTACCCATGTCACATCCCTATAGAGGCACTATATTTTTTCTCTCGAAAATACTCGAACGCATGCAGTTTGAATTCAATATGACCTTCCCTCGTTTTATAATATAAGCCACAATGCAGTGGTGCCACTCACCATGAAACATACATTTTCCACCAACACGGCACTACTTCATTCCACTCCCCCTATCACTTTTTTAATTATAATTTAGACGTACTTACATAATAAAATTAGCAACACAGTACATTTTCTGGAAAAAATATTTTTATTTATATAATATTTATTATTATTATTACAATTTATTAATAAAAAAATGATAGACATACATTTTTTTGTACCACTGGAGACGAGTCAACGAACCACTAGCACCACAAGGAAAATATAATTAATTATTTATTCTCAATTTGTATATAATAGTTAATAGACAATTCATAATTATTGCTAGTTATGACTGGTCTAATATCTATGAAATTAATGATTTTAATGTCGCATTAAATACTTTCAATTTAGTACCTAGTGTTAGACGCAATTGATCAAACCGTTCCCAAAGGCAATTTCGTAATTGTACGTTCCCTAGATGGTTGCATAAAGTGTTTAAGTCGTTCGGTAATAAGGCAAATTATGAAACTTTCTCAGCGTTGAGGAAAAAATGCAAAGAGATGTCTAAATTATGTTTTGTTAAATACGCGGAGAAAATCCAATTTTCTATGACTAATAATCCTAAGTATTTCTGGAGATTTGTTAGGAATAAGCAAAAAAGTAATATTATTCCGTGTAACATATTTGATGGTGCCGTCGTTGCAAAAAAATATGGTTTATACCATGAATATGTTTAAGATGTATTTTGAATCTGTTTACAGTTCTCCGAGTAGTAACTTTAGTCACATCCAATGCTATAACTCAGATATCAATTTTAATAGTTGTCAGTTTAACGTAACCGACATTTTTGAGATACTTCGGAATTATCATATAATACTAAAAGCGGTCCAGACAAAATCCCCGAAATAGTTTATAAAAAGTGTTACTTTTCATTAACTCACCCCATCCAGTATCTACATTATTGTCCGGTTGTTTACCCGATCAATGGAAATCTAGCTTTATTTATCCTGTATTTAAGACAGGTAATCGAAATGCTGTTACAAACTACCACCCTGTATCGCTACTTAGTTCATTGCCAAACATTTTTGAAAAATTATTAGTACCAAAATTTACCACCGTTTTTGATAAAGTAATCTCTTAAAATCAACATGGTTTTCGCCACTCAAAGTCAACAATGACCAATTTGATAGTCTACTATACAGATCTTATATCGTCAATCGAGAAAGGTGTACAGGTTGATGATGTATACACCGATATTAGAAAAGCATTTGATAGTGTAGACTATGTTTCTTTTGGGCCATTGTAAATTCTTAAAAATAATAAGGTGAAAATAAGGTCTATGATAAATTTCGCCCGAGAAAATATACAGGTAAAAAAAAGGTACATGTAAATTAGGGCCTTAAAAATATACAGGTACAAAAATGGATTTGTAAATTTCGCCCTGAAAAAATAAATATAATTTAATATTTTTGAGAGCCCGAGATTGTTTTTGATTACTTTGAAGTAAGTATTTTTAATAAATTCTAACCATAGATTAACACAATTTTCAGATTATTTATTATATAATCATATATTTATATAAGTAATGGCTCAACTTTTCCTCCAAATATAATATGGGCTGCTGCTACAGCAGATTTGAACAGAACGACCAATGCTTGTAAGTCATTTCATTACCATTTTAATAAAAGTTTTAATTCTAATCATCCTCATACTTTTATATTTTTAGACGGACTTAAGAAAATTCAATTGGAAAACTATATAAAAATAAATAGTATAAATGAACCACATAAATATAGAAATTCAAAATCAAAAAAAAATATATATAATAATATATACATTCAAAATATAATTACAAAATATAAAAATAATTAAATCTCTATAATTGATAGTTATGTAGAAAACGTGTCTCATTATTTTGGGTATTTTCACAAAACAAAAATAATCATATTACATTATAGATTAAAACTCATCTTTATTATTACTATTTTAAGATTTTTATTAATTATAAATTATGTGGTAATTATTGATTATGATTATATTTTGACTAGTATTTATTATAAATATCAGGTACTATTTTTCCGATTTGTACTAATTAATAATTTTATCTGAATTATGTAATAATTATTGACTTAATATGTTAAATATATATTTGATTAAATACTTATAATGATAAATCTATGTTATTTCTCAGTATTATTAAAAAATAGGAACTTTGTAAAATCTTCATTAAGTAATAAGAACTTTTTACTTATAGACTGCAGGATGTGTTTATTAATTATAATTTTTGTACGGGCGGAGTTTATTTACATGTACCTTACTTTACCTGTAGTTTTTTAGGGTGGAATTTAAATGCACAATTTCTTTTTCTACCTTTTGTTCTGTGACTTCGTATACCCATATAATATATAGATGCCTTATTACAGGTACAGTTAGTTCATTAGAGGTGTGGGCAAAGAGGCAGTTCAGAACAGGAGATCAATGGCGGGGGGCTATTAGTATTTGGTACCATATTTTGTACACCTAATATATTTTAGTAGGTATAAATTATTAGTTATTACTGTTCTATGTCCGTAGACAATGCCATTTGTTCAATGTGATTAAAAATGTATAGGTACAATAGAAGTATATATATGTACCTACACTTTAAACAGTAAATAAATATTGAACAATAATCGATCATAAAAATTGTAGGTGATTTTGTTTTATTCATCGTATATGGTATATCTTCAGTGAACTATGTAAATTATAATTACATATTATGATATAAATATGTACATTTACTCATTATCTTAAAAACAGGAGATCATGGCCGGTCCATGAAACGGTGTATTGTATGAGTCTACAGGCTGGCAGGTTCTGGATACCGGGCCTCGAAAGGATTTGGACAGTAACTGTTCATCGTTATTGTTTGGTAAAATTTTAATTTGTAATTTGTAATTTAGGCTGAATAGCCATTGTCTTGTTGTAAGCTGCAGCGTGACCATGGCCCCTACACAACATATAAACTGTACATTCGTCCGAGGAAACTACCTGACTAATGCCTATACGTACTGTAGTCTCGTAGTGGACACTGGACAGTGGTACTCATTGCTGTACACTATATTATTATTATTAATAGCTGTATATTATTAACAGGGGCGTATTTAGGCCGGGGCCACCGGGGCCTAGGCCCCGGGGCCCCCTAGGTGTGTCGAAGTCGGGGGCCACAAGTCAATATTACATAAAAAAAATACTGAACATTTTTTTTAAAAATTATATTTACGTAGAAAAAAATTTGATCTAAAATATCAAACGAAAAAATATGTACGCGGAGATAACGTTCATTATCTTGACATCTTCATCTTGTATATTAATATTAGTATATTACTATCTAATAATAAACGTCACTGGTTTTTCAAACGGACGGTTAGTTATATAGATAAGCTATTCTAAGAATATTGTTTCTAAAGCAGCCACCATCATGTAGGCTTCACAGTTTGTTTAATCTATTATGATTTGTATTTTGTACGACACGTTCGTTGTCGCCTGTCGGGTTGTCTACTACATACAAATTATATTAAGTTATTATTTATTTATTATTATTTTTTATTAATAATGTCTAAACGTGTATATTTGAGTGGAAGTTTAAAAAGAAAA
>CARXXK010001395.1:237834-342425 GCA_949089665.1 Macrosiphum euphorbiae
GTATAAAAATGCACTGGTCTATCACGACCGACCTATATGCGTGTGTGTGGGTGGTCTGTAATGTTGTAAATCAGCAGTGCAAAGGCCGTTTCGTCTCCCCCGCGCGCTCTTTCACCCCCATCAATAAAAACAGTTCAGACGACCGTCTTTCCACAAAATATATAATAATTTATTATAATAAAACATATGGCATATGCGTGCCCACTGCCCAGTCCGGCAGTCTATATAGTTCGAACAATAACCGATACATCGATGTGCCGACTTCACACAAAACGGACAAAAACGTTTGGGATTTCAACCCCCTGTGTCTATGGTGATGCTGTGGTGGTCAAGGGGTGTTTGGCATTCCAGAGGAGCACACTGCGTGTATCATAATAGAATGGTTCCTCGGACGGTACCCATACAAATGTGTTATATTGTTATAATATTCGTATGCCATGTTGGTCATAAATTACAGGATTTCGATGTACAATTCGTGTAAAAATGTCCTTGGATTATAGAAATATATGGGCGGCAATATTGTTTGAAAAAAAGGAAAGAATTCCTCAAGACACAACCTACTCGAAACAGTCGAAACTATTTCAATTGCACCCCTATGTTAAGCTGAAATATTATTCGTGTACAAAAATATAAAATGTAGGCATATGTAGATAATATTATAGCAAGACTATAATAATAATATGTGAGTGGAGTTAAATTATAGTGTGCAGAGTGTAGACACACTATTTGCATAATTCTATAAAAATCTTCGATTAATTAATCGTCCTCTTAAACCTTCATAATTCCAAGAGTAAAAATAAGTATATTAATCTCACAACATATTGTTTATTAACATTTAAATTAAACCTTCACACTGTTTCATTAAATATTAATAATAAATTAAAATTACAGTTTAATTACATTTTATACTTTAAAATTATTATGTATTGTAAACAGTGTCGCAGCAATAGGGTACGCAAGGTATGCATTTGAATTTTCTGTCTTGGTTTTATGTTTAAATAGGTAGGGGGGCATGAAGAAAAGGAAAAATAAATAAGTTATTATTCGAAAATTAAATGGAAAACGTACCATCTATAATCAAATTATTTTATAGCGAAATTTTTTCTGTTTATATTATAATTTAAGTCTCTCAGTTAGTATAACTACGGCCGAAAGGTCATTTTCCAAATTACAACTGTTGAAAAACTATCTTCGGAATTTAACTTTGATAAGAGAGATTAACTGGCATAAGTGAATCGTGAAAAAAAGTTTTTGTATTAAAAGTATTTGAACTTGCTGCACCCACCACAATCTATGCTTTTGAGGCAACGTCATAAGCTGAATCTACTTTTAATTTTTGTTGTACCTATCTTAATGTAAACATAGTTTTATGACAATAAACAATATTATTATTATTACACTAAGTACTATGTTGGTATAAAGGTATAAAGTACCTACATAAAAAACATATTATCAGTATAGGTATCTTATCTATTGAGTTATTTTGTAAATATTGCAATTTTCCTATTTGGGAGATAATATTTTAGTATAGGTACATAATATCTTGTTCATATTTATATTTTTATTTTATTGACAGCCTATATTTTTATACAAGTAACAATTAATTATTATTTTTATTAAAATAATTTATTATTATATTTTGGTATAGGTACTTGGTAATAATTAGGAGTAGAGTATACATGTGTTTATATTTATATTTATATTTCTGGGCTTTTTTTCCGTGGGAATTTTCTATGGGCTTTTTTCCCGGGTACCGGCATAATAGTATACTTAATATTGAAAAATTAAGGAGAAATGAACTTCATCTTGAAAAATTGTTGAATGACTTAGAAGGCATGTCTAGAAAAAAACACTTTTTAAAATAAAATCAATGTATAATATTTGTTGATAGTTTAATTTTTTAATTTTTTGTTATTTAATTTTTATGTAATACTGTGTTAAAATCGAGAAAAATGAACGTAGGTATCTATTACACATCGTTTAATAAATGAATTGCTTTTTAATTAAGTTGACGACTTGACTTCTGATAACTGATGTCTTGTTGGAGATGTGTTTAAAAATATGATGAAGTTAATATAATCAATATTACTACTATACAGCTTGAAAAAATGTTAAAAACTGGAAGCCATACATTTTGTCGTGTATTAGAGGTCTACCAAAGGTTAATTGCGGCTCTAACAATTTTTAATTATATTGGAGTACAAGTACAGGCCACAGGAGCCCCATAACATTTTTCGCGCATCAGGGCCCCACAAAAACTATTTGTGACACTAATTGTAAAGTAGGTACAATGAAAATGATTTCAAAAATATTTTAGTGGCCATTAGAATCACAAGTCCACGTCACGCCTTATTAAACCCGGGTTTTTAGGGAATTACAACCGCACTGTATAAAAATAAATCATATGACCAGCATTAACCATACATAGGTACATATATTGTACTAATGTATTTTGTGTTCACTGGATACCCCAATGTTTCAGTCCAAATTATGTAAATACAAATCAATAATTATTTTTCAAAGTTAATATTTTTTTTTTATACCTAAAACTAATGTCAATAAGTTTTACGTTTTTTTTTTTTTATAGAATTCCGGCATCCGGATGCCCCCCAAACATCTGCTGCCCGGGGCAAGTAAACTTAAAACCCTCCGTCAAATCCGGCCCTGATAATATAACTGGCTATTCAGCGCAAACCACATGTAAAATATATATTTTAATGGAAAATACATATCGTTAGTGTCCTGTCATCCTGTACGTCTGCTCGAAGAGAAAGCGAATATTATATTCTTGGACTACCTACCATTTATCTTCAAAACTGTAACGCATTGAAATTTGAAATTATATTATTCTATACAGGTACCTATCACACCTTTATATAAGTAGATGACAATACTATATTGTTGTCGTATTTTGGCTCTGGTACCTATATTATATCGTCGCACTGTCGCAGTATCCTGAAGTACCTACTTACGAGTTCCCAGAAATTTTGTGTTCAAGCGCTGCTGCCGGAGGTCCTATAATATATAATACTTCGTTCGTAGACTTGGTTAGGTAACTAAAACATGGTTTCCCCAGGGGTTTTCACTATATGTTCCAAGGTATAGAACATTTTAGTATTTTACCGATGTGCCACCCAGAAAGAATTACTTAAAATAATATCCTTGCCTTATCACTGACAAAAAGGACGATCAAGGATTACGAAATATATATATATTATATATATTTTACATACAATTTTATTGTACAGTGTATTTGGTCAAATTCTCGAATACGTCTTGACCCCGAGAGTCCTCAGAATATCTGTATAAAGATGATAACGTAATCTTAATATTTGTATGAGTATATTTCTATATGTATTATAATCGTAAACTGTAGAGCAGGGCCGTACTTACACTTTTTGAGCCCTGGGTTAACAGTATTTATAAGAAACCAAATAAAGAAAAATTATAAAAAAAATAATTCGATTTTTAATTGTTTAGTTATAATTCTTTATTTATGAAAATTTTGTGAAAAATACAGATAATTATGATATATTATTTTAATCACTGTCAAAATGTACAACATACGTAGAGAATCATATAGGTCCTAACTCCTAACCTCGACCACCCTTTAATACTACTTACAAAAGTATTTTTAACTATCTTGTTTTACGTTATTGAAATAATACTGTACTAATATAATATGGTTAAATAAGATAATGGCTTTCTACTAGGTACTGCGGCTGATCATAATTTATTATGGAAAGCAATATTAGTAGGTATATATTGTAGACCAGTGGTTCTCAGCCAGTGTGTCGCGACACATTATGGTATCGCATATATTATCATGATGTATGTCACCAAAGAAATTGTTTATTTATATTAAACTTATATTACTTATATACTCAAGGTATAAATAAATTAAATTATTATGACGTTTTGACCCGATGGTAAAATAGAGTTCTCGACTCGCGTTGTATTGCCGTCTAATTGCATAAACCGAATTTTATTAAATTTACTATAATAGTTTTATCTACTATAAAAAAACTAGAAAGTAGGTACCTATATTAAAATTATAATCACACTAGTGTCATAAACACAAAAAAAGGTGGGTAAGTGGATATCGCTCTGCTGTACTGTAGGTTACAAGTGGGTCACTGTATAATGGATGGTATTAAATTTGAATTCAATGATACAATATCATTGTATAAGAAAAACGATTCTGAGCGAAGACGGTATGTCAGTCTAGGTATAAGACATATTATATACTTATCTATGGTATTAAAAAAAAATTGACCTACAATAAATTCCAAATTAATCATATCACATTATCACAATATCCATTAGGTACTTATAACACGTTATACATCAACATCAATAACAAATCCTGATACTATCATTGATATAATGATATATAATAGTAAACTTTAGAAGTTTCAAGTAGGTACCCACGAATAATATTATATAATCACAACAAAATAACTAGGTTTTTTAATATGTAATTTCGTCCAAATTTGAACATAAAATGACTATAAAAATAAACTGTGATTGTATATTTTTTAGATTTTTTGGTAAGAGAATTAACTATTTACGTGGAATCTTGTTTTAAATTTTCAATCCTTAGCTATAAAAACTGAACATTTTATAATTTATTAATTACGATGATTAATAATTTTCGAGATTTTGAAAAATTCTGTCAAAATTCGATGTTTAAATGCTTATAAAAAAAAACTGTGCCTATGTATTTTTAATATTTTTCAACTGAGATTGTAACAATATATCAGGAGCCTTGTATTAAATTTTTACACTTTTTGGCCCAACAGATAAATCTTTATTGATATTCATAGAAAAAAAAACTAAAAAAATTGAAAAATGAAAATATCCGTAAATAGCTCAAAAAGAGTCAAAATATTTTCAAAATTGTATGGTGTATAGGAAATGCTAATATAAACATTCAGTGAAATTTTCATGTACCTATCTACAGTTATTCGTTTTTGAATTACAACAAAATAAGGAAATCGCTACATGAGAAATCGAGTGAATATCCAATGTTGTAAAAATTTGAATTTCAAACGCTCATAAAAATTTAATTTGACTGTAAGGTAGAGATTTTTTTATTGATAAAGGTAGACAAACTTATGAGTAATCTTGTATTACATTTTCAAATCTAAGATTTAAAAAGAAAATTTTTACGAATTCTTAACTCAAAATAATTTGCTAATTTTCGTGATTTTTCCATATTTTTACAATTTTTGAACTTTAAATGCTTATAAAAAAAAATTGTGAGTAAGGATTTTTAATATTTTTCATATGCCTTTGAAACAATATATTAAGAGCCTTCTATTAAATTTTCAAGCTTTCGCAACCAACAAATAAAATGTTATTAATATTTTTAGAAAAAAACTAAAAAAAAATGGAAAATGAAAATGTCTATAAACAGTTCAAAATAAATCAAAATATTTTGAAAATGTTTTCGTGTATAGAAAATGCAAATATAAACAACCAGTGAAAATTTCATGTATATACGTTCATTTTTTTTTAGAGTTACACCAAAAACCAAAATCGATTTTTTGGAAAACCGATTTTGCGTAAAAATTTCCGTTTTTCCTTAATTTTATGTTGTTTTTCCCGGCGCTTGTGAAAACTACTGGAAAATGTTTACTTTTGACCCCCCAAAGTACCAACTAGATTCACTTTCCTATCAGAAAAGGTACTATTGAAGAAAATCGAAGCACTTTTACTGTCCCAAAACGTGATGACAGACACAAAAAAAATATAAAAATATAAAAAAAAACACACATCATTGTAAAACCAATACATTCATCGCTCCGCTCAGAATCTAAAAACACATAATGTTACATAAAAATAATATTATCTTAAACGATTGAAATCGTTTGTTAATCTAGACACTGTTATGAGTTAGACTTGCGCTACCGTGCCGAATTCGGCTCTATGCGACGTCACACGAATATTTTCAAATACATGACATTGTATCATTGAATAATTAGTGTTTAAGTGTGAGACCCACTCCATATTTCTTATATTTACTACTATTAGTATGTCATACTTTAAATCTAAGCCGACTTGTTTTTAGGGATTTAATGGCCTTCAATTTACACACCTATAGGTTTATAATAATATATTATTACCTATATTGTTTTTAATAAATAATCTATTAGGTTTGTATTATTTTTTTAAGGGGCGCATGTTAATTCCACTTAAAATTTACTACAGGTAAAATAAGGTACATGTAAATTCCACCTGGAAATACTACAGGTGAAAAAAGGTATATGTAAATTCCGCCTGAAAAAAATTATAATTAATAAACGCATCCTACCTATAAATAAGTAGTTCTTATTACTTAATGAAGTTTAAAAGTTTAATGTTAATTTTTTTATTGTATTTTTTAATCAAAACCATGTATTTTCTACAAAGCAGTTTTAAATATTTATTTATCTATTTGTATATTTAAACAGACTTACCAATAGGCTCAGACTTTGTTCATAGGAGGGACAGTCATAATGTAACAAATAAAATATAATGGGTTTAAGTAGGTAATTAAATAGAATATAATATATTTTATTACTTCTGTTAATATACAAATTTGTGTATGTGTCATGGAAGTTAATTAATATAGGTCATAACATGGATTAATCATTAGAAATTCTACCTATTATAATAGTATTTAAATTAATTTATATTACTCAAATTAAGTCAATATAATTATCACATACATCATGTTGTTCAGGCACTCGGGCCAGCGAAGTAATATATTATGCTGAGGCAACACTAAAATGTTACAATATAACACTGGGCGGTTGTAAACTCCGTCAGAATACCGGTTAGGTTAGTGTTAGCCAGTGTTAAGGCCTTACTTATGTAAAACTTAATAGTACCTAACTATATCTCAAACAAATGAAGTCAAAAATTTAAAATGAAAAAAAAATGATGGCTTTCGAGAACCCTATAAATAAGTTGTTTTAAAAATAGATTTATATTAAACGTAGAAGTTAGAATATCTACAAATTTCTCATTTGGACGAACGAAAATTATTGCGCGCATGCGCCATTTTGTCACTTGCAGTTTTAAGTTTTAACACCATTACTTTAAGTTGAGAGTCAATTCTGACGCAGAACAAAAATAAATACAAATTAAAAATAAATTATGTACAAAAAAAAGCCTATTAGTGGGTAACGCTATGCTGTAAATTAGGTGTATAGATAGTCATGGCAATGGGTGTGTTAATTTGAATCCAATAATCATTGTATACTAAAAACGGTTCTGAGCGAAGACGATTTGTCAGCCTATAATTTTTCTAAGAAAATGTAATGATATTATTGTTGTTTAAGTGATTATTATACTATTAGGCATCAGTACTGCAGTAGGTTAAATTAATTTTCATTGTGTGCATTATATTGTATATAGCGTGTACAACATAATAATGCGCTCTAAAAGTTTCAATTACCCACGAATAATATTATTAAATAACAACAAAAAAATAACTAAAATCGCTATTATTGGTTTTAATAACATGTAATTTCGTCCAAACTTAAAACGTCTGTAATAAATAACTCTGTATTTATAGTTTTATAATTTTTGATTACTGTATGAATTATTTATGAGAATCCTTTTTTTAAATTTTCAATTCTTAGCTATAAAAATTGAATATTTTATAAATTTTTAACTACAAAATAATTTTAAAATTGTTGTGATCTTGAGATTTTTATATATGTCGTCCAAATTCGAACTTTAAATAATTATAAAAAAAATAGTGCTTTAGGATCTTTGGGATCTTATCAACTGATTTTATAACAACTTATAAGGAACCTTTAATTAAAATGTCTAGCTTTATAACCCAACAAATAAAATGTTATTTTCATTTATAGAATAAAAAACATCAAATTTCAAATGCCTATCAATAACTCAAAATGAGTCACAATATTTTAAAAATTGTATCATGTATTGAAAATGGTAAAATAAACAATTGATGAAAATGTCAAGTACTTATTAATTTTTGAATAACGAAAAAAATCAAAAATAATCGTAGGTAGTATGAGAATGTGTTAATTAACGAGTGAATGTCCAATGATAATTTAAATTTCTGCTAATTATTTTATGATAAACGTAGGAATACTTAAGGGAAATAAAGTATAGAATTTTCAAATCTTAGATATAAATAGAAAACATTTTATGAATTTCCAACTATAAATGATTTGCCGATTATTGCGATTTTGATGAATTTTGGCAACATTTAAACTGTCAATTTTTTTTTAAATTTCCGCTTATAAAAACTTATGAGGAACGTTGTAATATAATTAGTTTTTTAATAGTTTTTAATAGTTGTTTATAGTTTATAAATTAGAACGGAAAAATAATATTTTTTAATAATAATATATTATAATTTGTTTATACTGGTACTTGATTTTCTTCACTGACGGAGTATACATTTTACATAAACTCAATTTTACCTGATTTATTTCACTGTCGGAGTGGAACACAGTTTCTTTGTATAGTTATTTTATGTTTGAATTTGGATGAAATTAGATATTTAAACGAAGAAGAAGGATTTTAGTTTTATGTTATAGTTTTAAAATATTATTCGTGGGTACTTTGAAGTATATTATCATATACAAATATGATAATAATTCAACTTAACTGCTTGCCGTATTAATATTTAATAATTACAATATAAATATGATATACAAATATAAAATATCCTAGGCTGACAAACCGTCTCCGCTCAGAATTGTTTTTCGTATAAAATGATATTATATCATCGAATTCAAATTTAACACCATCCATTACAGACTAGTCACCCACTTGTAACCGCTACAGTACAGCAGAGCGACACCCACTCACCAGCTCTTTTACTTCTGTTTATTAATAATATTTCGAAAAAACTAGGTGTTCAAATTAAAGTCTTTTTTCGTACATACAGCTGAAATATTTATTTTGTATACAGGTTATTCCAATAAGGGTCACAGCGTCGACTTCTGCAGGACGGCCCACACAGCATTTAGACACACCTGACAGTACGCATAAAATTTCTGTGAGGTATTTTATGTACCTATATATAAATTATTACACACATAGCTCGTTCCTTGTCATGCACACACACACACACACACACACACACACACACACACACACAGTCGTGTGCACTTGAAAAACATGTTTTGAGATTTTAATTTGAAATTATAGTATTATTATTATTTATAATATAATATAAATAATAAAAAAAAATTATATCTTTTGATACAATACAGTTAAAGACGGTTAAGTTTCATAAAAGTGTGATAATACTTTAAATCAATAAATATTTTTTAATTGCCTATAGGTATACCCACATAAATAATTCTAACGAGATATATTGAGTTATAAATGTTATAAAATAAAATCAATTAAAACATATATGTAGGTATAACCATGTCCATTACCTACATTATAGACGTGGTGTATATTTATTATAATAATATAATATAATAAAACTCAAAATTATTAAGAACCATATTGAACATAACCTATTGGAAAAAAAACACGTTTTCGTGTTCGTACAACCACATGATTTCGTTTCGGCATATTTCTGAGGAATTCGGTAAAACATTTCTCAAAACGATCATTGGTTTAGAACTTAGGGGGTAGGTAGATGGTAGATGGCAAGGATAAGATGACAAGGGTTGGTGGGGGTGGGAAGTGTCAGCATGGTAGGTGGCATTGTGGTGTGGGTAGATGGGGGTGTGAAGTGTGGAATGGTAGGTCACATTATCATCCCTTCCCAAACAACTGACCTTCGGTGCACAAGGGAATGGCTAAACGACGGACGGCCACACTCTTACTGCGTTTCGTGTGCAGGTCAGTACTGTATCGTCTTCTCAACCATATAAACTGGTTTGTGTTAAAACTCGCGTCGTGAGAAGAAGGAACACCGTGACTGCCGGAAGAGAAGTGCCATCCGAGACCGAGGTGCGAACCGGCGATAGAAATATTTTATTTAATGTCTTGAATTTGCTGCCAACATTGGAATCCTTAAGGTAATTTGAATTATTTATTTATTATTTTTTTTTTTTTTTTCATTTATCGTTACAACTTATACAAACTAATAATGATAATTTATATATAATGTATTATCATTATCGTAATTTATTTTTCAAATATATCTATTTCAATAAAAAATAATTTAGTATAATCGTATCTATTGGCTAAAGTAATAGGCTTTTATCAATAATATATAGTCATTACTCGTTATTATCGATCGTTAGTATAACTCTTAGTGACATTGGAATTTGAAATATTGTGACTAGAGTTTATACTACCGGTTGATGATAACTACAGTGTTGACCTTCGGTGCAAAATACGATTACTGAACTGTCGCGTTCTTACTGATCTTACACTCTCTCTCTAAGTTAATTTTAATTGTTTAAGTGGGGAGGGGGGTGGTCTGCTTGTGACCGGTTCTTTTGCTCAAAAACATGCCTTACAAGAAAAACTACCACACCCCGTAAAATAACTAGTCCGATTTCAATTTTTTTTTTTTTTTTTGGTAAGAGTAGCAGTACACTGCGCATTGGACTTTGATATTCAAAATTCAATTTCTTAACCATATACTCAATACGATTTTGAATGACCAATTATTACAAGCTTTTGTTTTTTGTCTTTTTTGTTTTGTTTTAAGAAACGAAATCAAAAATTAAAGGCCAATGTGCTCTATAAAAATTCGTACTGGTTCTAACTAATAAAATTGATGTAACCCGACCACTGTACGATGTGTGGGAGTTTTTCCTGTAAAGCGTGTTTTGAGTAAAAAATTACGCTTTTATTTTTGTTCGGCGGTGCTGTTGACATTTGCACACATGTCAAGTACCTGTGTACAACCACACTCACACTTATCATAATTTACAACACAATATTTCCCCTTATAAACGACCATCGAGGGCCCTTAAGAGGACGTCACACCCGCCCAATTGTCATATTTTATTTTTGTAATCGGTGTTTTCATTCTAAAAACGAAGTTGAGCGAGTTCTGGTGAGACGGCGTAAACTAACTGTGTATGACGGATACAACGCATGCGGGTGTGACGTCGTCGTAAGGTCGAGTACCTATAGAAAATTATTCGTTATTGCTTGAAGTCGTGCCTATATTTCCGTTGTGTGAGAATTAAACGGACACTTGTTGAGTGTCCAGCACGCCACCACTACCCTCTGCATATTCCGAACCCGGACATTTCGCCGCGACCGTTTCGCAGCAGATTATTTCGCCGCAGACCGTTTCGACGCTGTACCATTTCGCCGCGGACCGTTTCGCCGCGGACCGTTTCGCCACCGCACCGTTTCGCCGCGAAGGGTTAA
Organism: Macrosiphum euphorbiae; assembly: GCA_949089665.1. Classification (NCBI taxonomy): domain Eukaryota; kingdom Metazoa; phylum Arthropoda; class Insecta; order Hemiptera; family Aphididae; genus Macrosiphum; species Macrosiphum euphorbiae. The sequence goes on from CARXXK010001395.1 coordinate 249,160, forward strand.
ACTCCCCAAAAAATATCAATAATACCAATTATGTACACTCCTATCATTTAATATAGATATAACAATAGGCATTAGGTACAAAGATTATACAATTTTTCAAACCTCACCACCCGAATATTTCATGCGTTTATCCCCGATTATCATATTTTTGATTTTGAAACATAAATTTCGATTTGTTTCTCAATTAAAATCAGATACATTTTATCACCCCTCCTACTGGAATTCGCAGCTTTAATTTCCGTTTGTGCATAAATGCGCAGCTCATAGGCATGCTCGCGGGGATGGAGCCATTCGCTTTCAGTGCTTGCACTCTGTTGCGCCGGGGGCAAACGCTTTTATTTTAGATTCCATAATAAATAATAATATAACAAAGTCCCACAAAACAATACTTTTCAGAAAGAAAAAATAACAACATATTTTGTTGGTATACATTCACGGCTTAATGGCACGTGACAATAATTATGAAATTATTATCTAGGTATATGATTTTTAATAGACATGCAAATGACAAATGTACCTACAATTAATACAATATCCTGACCGTTTGATGTAATTATTAGTTCGTAATATTTAGCCTATATTGATTTGTTTGGCACTACAGATATTTGATAACCTCCTATGTAGGTACTTCCCACGGGCCACGTACAAATCCAAAATTGAACTTTATTCATATTTGTTACATAATGCATACCATGTAAGAAAAGGCACTATTAACTATTTAAATAACTAAGACTAAAAAAAAAGGTTTGTTTCAAAAAAAAACTATACAATATTATTAGAAAATTATTTTATCGTGAATTGAGCAAACCCATGCACTTAATAAAATTATATGCTACTAAGTCAAATTAGAGGATTCAGCCGTATTAACTATTAACATATTAGAACAAATTAAGTCAGGATTGGTAGGTATACTCTGGAATTATTAAAACAACATTGTTAAATCATCGATTGTTACATAATTAATTATTAATTTAATTGATTAATATTAAATATAATATGTTAAAATGCGAGGAGTATTACTTAAATACATATTATATTAAATATTAATCAATTAAATTAATAATTAATTATGTAACAATCAATGATTTAACAATGTTGTTTTAATAATTCCAGAGTATACCTACCAATCCTGACTTAATTTGTTCTAATATGTTAATAGTTAATACGGCTGAATCCTCTAATTTGACTTAGTAGCATATAATTTTATTAAGTGCATGAGTTTGCTCAATTCACGATAAAATAATTTTCTAATAATATTGTATAGTTTTTATTTTGAAACAAACCTTTTTTTTTAGTCTTAGTTATTTAAATAGTTAATAGTGCCTTTTCTTACATGGTATGCAATATGCATTATGTAACAAATATGAATAAAGTTAAATTTTGGATTTGTACGTGGCCCGTGGGAAGTACCTACATAGGAGGTTATCAAATATCTGTAGTGCCAAACAAATCAATATAGGCTAAATATATTACGAACTAATAATTACATCAAACGGTCAGGATATTGTATTAATTGTAGGTACATTTGTCATTTGCATGTCTATTAAAAATCATATACCTAGATAATAATTTCATAATTATTGTCACGTGCCATTAAGCCGTGAAAGTATACCTACAAAATATGTTGTTATTTTTTCTTTCTGAAAAGTATTGTTTTGTGGGACTTTGTTATATTATTATTTATTATGGATTCTAAAATAAAAGCGTTTGCCCCTGGCGCAACAGAGTGCAAGCACTGAAAGCGAATGGCTCCACCCCCGCGAGCATGCCTGTGAGCTGCGCATTTATGCACAAACGGAAATTAAAGCTGCGAATTCCAGTAGGAGGGGTGATAAAATGTATCTGATTTTAATTGAGAAACATATCGAAATTTATGTTTCAAAATCAAAAATGTGATAATCGGGGATAAACGCATGAAATATTCGGGTGGTGAGGTTTGAAAAAATTGTATAATCTATGTACTTAATGCCTATTGTTATACCTATATTAAATGATAGGTAGGTACATAATTGGTATTATTGATATTTTGTGGGGAGGTTAGCCCTTCGCGGCAAATTGTCCGGCGTCGAAAAAGTCCGGCGGCGAAGAAGTCAGCGGCGAAACGGTCCGCGGTGAAATGGTACAGCGTCGAAACGGTCTGCGGCGAAATGGTCTGCGGCGAAGCGGTCGCGGCGAAATGTCCTAGACCCTGGCTTATATAATAACATCAAAGTAAACCTAAAAACTAAAAAATATATATGATATAGGTACATAGGAATTTAAGAACAATTTTAAAAGAAATATCAAAAATCGATTGCCACAATCAACTAAAAAAAGGGAAAATACCTAGGTAACTCAAATATTTTTACTGAATTCAAATTGGATTATTCTGGCGTAATTATGTCAGGATTTTAGGTCTAAACATGAAATAAAAACTCCAATCGCCCCAATATTTCTATTATATAGTAAATACCATTGTTTATTTGTCGTCACTCATCGCAACTTATAAATAAATAGGTAGTTAGAAATTATAATTTATAACTAAATAATAATATATGATCAGTATCATAATTTTTTTAATTATTGTGTTGCAGTGAAAATAGTTTAGTATAATATATAATGATCTTATTGAATTCAATAGCAGGCATGTATTGTAATAAATAATATATAAAATGGTGATCATTGGCTATTTGGCTGTTTAGTACCTATAACTCTATATTAAAATAGCATAGTGACACTCGAGTAGGTACATACTAGTCAATAGTTATATTGATGTCACCTAACTACAGCGTTGGGAATAATTTTAGTATTTAAATTTACTTCAAAAATTACAATTAGGTATATTATATTAGCAATTTAGCATACTAAGCCATTTTATTATATTATATTTTTTTGATATTTATTGAAGATTAGTCTTTAGGTATACATGTATAAACGTATAACAGGGTTTAGTGGTCTTTGGTTCCACCGTAGCCGTTTGAAATTGTACGTATAGCGGCTACCTTAGATCCAAGACTACTATACTTTGATAATTCTGCATCTGAAAATTTATTATAATATGTGAACGATTCCCTAATGTTACCAATATACTTTCATAAGTCTCTAAGTCTCTTTGTGATAATCTAAAGGCGTTCTTATTACATAGGTACGGTATTCCATACAAAATTTATTTCTCTTACTATAGATTATACGTAAACAGTAAATAGTATTATAATTATTAGCTATATAACTTAAACAGGCATTTATTACATGTCTAAGGAAATCGATGAACAATGTCGAGGTTTCAAAACAACAATAATAGACACATATATTTATTAAAGTATACCTACGAAATTAAAGCAGTTAACAATCAAAACTATAGGTTATCGTCTTTCATTATTTGTTTATTTCTATCATAAATGTAGGTATCTACATTTTCCTTTTTATTGATCAAAACACAATACCATGGTAAATACCTTACTATAAACCATAATAATTAGTAATACAAATTCCTATGTTTTAATTAAAAACGTTTCTCTAAACCAGAACAGTAAAAACTGTGAAAGATTTCTATAGTATAAATGAAAGACAATAATTTTTTTTTTAACATATTAAGTTCTTAATTATATCAGAAAACTTCATAAGCAATCATCAATTTCATTCTCTCATACTTATAAAAACATGTATAGATTTTTTATTTGATAAAACAATCAACACAATTCCATGTTTGTTAGCTAGGTACCTACCTACTTAGGTGCCTAATAGATTACAGTAATTAGTGAAATTTAATAATCAGGATTAAATCTACATCCATATATTTAATATTTGTGAATGCTTCTTCTTTCTAAAGGAACAAATTACTTTGGTAATCTAATATTTTAATGACAACCTAAATTACATAATTAAAATCAATTTTATACCTATTTGTTTTATATATATTTATTACGTTTTTGTAAATAAAAATAAAATTTAAATTTGCAATCTAGATACTAAAATATTAATTAAGTTATATTTAATAAAAAGTTCTATCTAAGTATCTTTGTACACTTATAATTTGTGCAATATTTCTTGGTAGTTAATTTAGACTTTAGTCTCGAATTTAGTATTTTTATGGTTATCTACAGTCATTATTTTCTACGATTAAATATCACAAATAAACATTAAATTCTTTGCCACCTAGATACTAAGATATTATGTAAGATTCCTAAGGTAACTTCCAAGTATCTAGTTTTTTTATTGAAATCTAGCGACTTTTTTGTTACCTATAAGGAATTTTATAAGAAAACTTCAATTACTCTGCATTTTAAAATACTCTGTATCGGGAAGCAACTCTGCATTTTTTCTATATAATTCTTAAAAATATTATTTATGGATGTAGTAGGTACTTAGTGATATTTAATAATAAGGATTATATCTACATCCATATATTTAACATCTATGAATGCTTCATATTTCTTAAGGAACAAATTATTATGATAAGTCTCTATGTGGTTACCTAATGACAACCTAAATAACATAATTCAAATCAAGTTTATACCTATTTCTTTTATATTTATTTATTGCATTTTTGTAGCTAAAAATAAAATTTAATTTTTGCTATCTAGATACTAAAATATTATTTAGGTTATATTTAATAAAAAGTTCAATCTATCTATATTTTTAATATGTGCAATATTTCTTGGTACAAAATTTTAGACTTTAGTCTTTTCATGGTTATCTAAAGTCTTTATTTTCTACGATTAAATATCACAAATAAACATCAAATTCTTTGCCATCTAGATACTAAAATTGTATGTAAGTTATATTTAATAAAAGGTTCTTTATAAGTTCTATGTACACTTATAATTTGTGCAATATTTCTTTCTAGTTAATTTAGACTTTAGTCTTTTTATGGTTATCTACAGTCATTATTTTCTACGATTAAATATCACAAATAAACATTAAATTCGTTGCCACCTAGTTACTAAGATATTATGTAAGATTCCTAAGGTAACTTCCAAGTCTCTAGTCTTTTTATTGTAATCTAGTGACTTTTTTGTTACCTATAAGGAATTTTATAAGAAAACTTCAATTAATCTGCATTTTAAAATACTGTGTATCGGCAAGCAGCTCTGCATTTTTTCTATATAATTCATAAAAATATTATCTATAGATGTAGTACTTAGTGATATTTAATAATAAGGATTATATCTAAATCCATATATTTAACATCTATGAATGCTTCTTATTTCTTAAGGAACAAATTATTGTGATAAGTCTCTATGTGGTTACCTAATGACAACCTAAATAACATAATTCAAATCAAGTTTATACCTATTCCTTTTATATATATTTATTGCATTTTTGTAGCTAAAAATAAAATTTAATTTTTGCTATCTAGACTCTAAAATATTACTTATGTTATATTTAATAAAAAGTTCTATATAAGTAACTATGTACACTTATAATTTGTGCAATATTTCTTTGTAGGGAATTAGGGCTTTAGTCTTTTCATGGTTATCTAAAGTCTTTATTTTCTACGGTTAAATATCACAAATAAACATCAAATTCTTTGCCATCTAGTTACTAAAATATTATGTAAGTTATATTTTATAAGAGGTTCTATAAAAGTATCTATGTATATTTATAATTTGTGAAATATTTCTTGGTGGGAAATTTAGACTTTAGTCTTTTCATGGTAATCTACAGTCTTTATTTTCTACGATGTAATATCACAAGTAAACATCAAATTCCTTGCCATTTAGATACTAAAATATTATGTATGTTATATTTAATAAAAAGTTGTGTCTAAGTATCTTTGTACACTTATAATTTGTGCAATATTTCTTCGTAGATAATTTAGACTTTAGTCTTTTCATGGTTATCTACAGTCTTTATTTTCTACGGTGTAATATCACAAGTAAACATCAAATTCCTTGTTATCTAGATACTAAAATATTATGTAAGTTATATTTAATTAAAAATTGTATCTAAATATCTTTGTACACTTATAATTTGTGCAATGTTTCTTTGTAGATAATTTAGACTTTAGTCTTTTTATGGTTATCTATAGTCTTTATTTTCTACAATGTAATATCACAAAAAAAACATCAAATTCTTTGCCAGCTAGTTACTAAAATTGTATGTAAGCTATATAAAAGGTTATATATAAGTATCTATGTATATTTATAATTTGTGCAATATTTCTTGGTAGAGAATTTAGACTTTAGTCTTTTCATGGTTATCTACAGTCTTTATTTTCTACGATGTAATATCACAAGTAAACATCATATTCCTTGCCACCTAGATACTAAATTATTATGTAAGTTATAATTTATAAGAAGTTGTATCTAAGTATCTATGTATATTTATAATTTGTGAAATATTCCTTAGTGGAAAATTTAGACTTTAGTCTTTTTATGGTTATTTTCATTCTTTATTTTCTATGAAATATCTCAAGTAACGACTAAGTCCCTAGTCTTTTTATTTTAATCTAGTTATGTCATATAAATATATGTACTTTTAACTTTTAATCACAACACAATATTCATGTTTGTTATATACTAACCATTATATAGAAAATAGTAATATTTGTTAATTGTTAATATTTATTATATTTATATCTTTTGTACAGTGTACATGATTACTATTCGTGATAATAGATTTCTTTAAGTATGTATTATGAATTTAGTTTTTTTATAGTTAGAAAACAATATTTTTGAACCTAGAGAACTTCATTAAGAAATGTCAATATCATTATGTCATACCTATAAAAATTTGTACTTTTTTTAAATAAATTTAATTTTAGTTATATTTATTCAATCATTCTAACTACGTTCCTATTCATACTTATATTTTGTGTAAGATTCCAAATTTAACAACTAAGAATTTAGTATTTTTTTTTAATCTAGTGTGTTTTAGTGATACCTACCGAAGAAATTACAGAAGAAAACTTCAATATTTCTCTGTCATATAAAGATATGTGTTTTTTATTTTTATTCATATTTACACATATTCAGGTTTGTTACCTATTTTCTTAAGACAACACTGATGACTGATCTAGAGATCTATATGAAAATTATACTGTTAATTTAAAATATAATTTTTGCTATCTAGATACTAAAATATTATTTAGGTTATATTTAATTAAAAATTCAATCTATCTATATTTTTAATATGTGCAATATTTCTTGGTACAAAATTTTAGACTTAAGTCTTTTCATGGTTATCTAAAGTCTTTATTTTCTACGATTAAATATCACAAATAAACATCAAATTCTTTGCCATCTAGATACTAAAATTGTATGTAAGTTATATTTAATAAAAGGTTCTTTATAAGTTCTATGTACACTTATAATTTGTGCAATATTTCTTGGTAGTTAATTTAGACTTTAGTCTTTTTATGGTTATCTACAGTCATTATTTTCTACGATTAAATATCACAAATAAACATTAAATTCGTTGCCACCTAGTTACTAAGATATTATGTAAGATTCCTAAGGTAACTTCCAAGTCTCTAGTCTTTTTATTGTAATCTAGTGACTTTTTTGTTACCTATAAGGAATTTTATAAGAAAACTTCAATTAATCTGCATTTTAAAATACTGTGTATCGGCAAGCAGCTCTGCATTTTTTCTATATAATTCATAAAAATATTATCTATAGATGTAGTACTTAGTGATATTTAATAATAAGGATTATATCTAAATCCATATATTTAACATCTATGAATGCTTCTTATTTCTTAAGGAACAAATTATTGTGATAAGTCTCTATGTGGTTACCTAATGACAACCTAAATAACATAATTCAAATCAAGTTTATACCTATTCCTTTTATATATATTTATTGCATTTTTGTAGCTAAAAATAAAATTTAATTTTTGCTATCTAGACTCTAAAATATTACTTATGTTATATTTAATAAAAAGTTCTATATAAGTAACTATGTACACTTATAATTTGTGCAATATTTCTTTGTAGGGAATTAGGGCTTTAGTCTTTTCATGGTTATCTAAAGTCTTTATTTTCTACGATTAAATATCACAAATAAACATCAAATTCTTTGCCATCTAGTTACTAAAATATTATGTAAGTTATATTTTATAAGAGGTTCTATAAAAGTATCTATGTATATTTATAATTTGTGAAATATTTCTTGGTGGGAAATTTAGACTTTAGTCTTTTCATGGTAATCTACAGTCTTTATTTTCTACGATGTAATATCTCAAGTAAACATCAAATTCCTTGCCATTTAGATACTAAAATATTATGTATGTTATATTTAATAAAAAGTTGTGTCTAAGTATCTTTGTACACTTATAATTTGTGCAATATTTCTTCGTAGATAATTTAGACTTTAGTCTTTTCATGGTTATCTACAGTCTTTATTTTCTACGGTGTAATATCACAAGTAAACATCAAATTCCTTGTTATCTAGATACTAAAATATTATGTAAGTTATATTTAATTAAAAATTGTATCTAAATATCTTTGTACACTTATAATTTGTGCAATGTTTCTTTGTAGATAATTTAGACTTTAGTCTTTTTATGGTTATTTATAGTCTTTATTTTCTACAATGTAATATCACAAAAAAAACATCAAATTCTTTGCCAGCTAGTTACTAAAATTGTATGTAAGCTATATAAGAGGTTCTATAAAAGTATCTATGTATATTTATAATTTGTGCAATATTTCTTGGTAGAGAATTTAGACTTTAGTCTTTTCATGGTTATCTACAGTCTTTATTTTCTACGATGTAATATCACAAGTAAACATCATATTCCTTGCCACCTAGATACTAAATTATTATGTAAGTTATAATTTATAAGAAGTTGTATCTAAGTATCTATGTATATTTATAATTTGTGAAATATTCCTTAGTGCAAAATTTAGACTTTAGTCTTTTTATGGTTATTTTCATTCTTTATTTTCTATGAAATATCTCAAGTAACGACTAAGTCCCTAGTCTTTTTATTTTAATCTAGTTATGTCATATAAATATATGTACTTTTAACTTTTAATCACAACACAATATTCATGTTTGTTATATACTAACCATTATATAGAAAATAGTAATATTTGTTAATTGTTAATATTTATTATATTTATATCTTTTGTACAGTGTACATGATTACTATTCGTGATAATAGGTTTCTTTAAGTATGTATTATGAATTTAGTTTTTTTATAGTTAGAAAAAAATATTTTTGAACCTAGAGAACTTCATTAAGAAATGTCAATATCATTATGTCATACCTATAAAAATTTGTACTTTTTTTAAATAAATTTAATTTTAGTTATATTTATTCAATCATTCTAACTACGTTCCTATTCATACTTATATTTTGTGTAAGATTCCAAATTTAACAACTAAGAATTTAGTATTTTTTTTTAATCTAGTGTGTTTTAGTGATACCTACCGAAGAAATTACAGAAGAAAACTTCAATATTTCTCTGTCATATAAAGATATGTGTTTTTTATTTTTATTCATATTTACACATATTCAGGTTTGTTACCTATTTTCTTAAGACAACACTGATGACTGATCTAGAGATCTATATGAAAATTATACTGTTAATTTAAAATATAATTTTTGCTATCTAGATACTAAAATATTATTTAGGTTATATTTAATTAAAAGTTCAATCTATCTATATTTTTAATATGTGCAATATTTCTTGGTACAAAATTTTAGACTTAAGTCTTTTCATGGTTATCTAAAGTCTTTATTTTCTACGATTAAATATCACAAATAAACATCAAATTCTTTGCCATCTAGATACTAAAATTGTATGTAAGTTATATTTAATAAAAGGTTCTTTATAAGTTCTATGTACACTTATAATTTGTGCAATATTTCTTGGAAGTTAATTTAGACTTTAGTCTTTTTATGGTTATCTACAGTCATTATTTTCTACGATTAAATATCACAAATAAACATTAAATTCGTTGCCACCTAGTTACTAAGATATTATGTAAGCTATATAAAAGGTTATATATAAGTAACTATGTATATTTATAATTTGTGAAATATTCCTTAGTGGAAAATTTAGACTTTAGTCTTTTCATGGTTATCTACAGTCTTTATTTTCTGCGGTGTAATATCACAAGTAAACATCAAATTCCTTGTTATCTAGATACTAAAATATTATGTAAGTTATATTTAATTAAAAATTGTATCTAAATATCTTTGTACACTTATAATTTGTGCAATGTTTCTTTGTAGATAATTTAGACTTTAGTCTTTTTATGGTTATCTATAGTCTTTATTTTCTACAATGTAATATCACAAAAAAAACATCAAATTCTTTGCCAGCTAGTTACTAAAATTGTATGTAAGCTATATAAAAGGTTATATATAAGTATCTATGTATATTTATAATTTGTGCAATATTTCTTGGTAGAGAATTTAGACTTTAGTCTTTTCATGGTTATCTACAGTCTTTATTTTCTACGATGTAATATCACAAGTAAACATCAAATTCCTTGCCACCTAGATACTAAATTATTATGTAAGTTATAATTTATAAGAAGTTGTATCTAAGTATCTATGTATATTTATAATTTGTGAAATATTCCTTAGTGGAAAATTTAGACTATAGTCTTTTTATGGTTATCTACAGTCATTATTTTCTACGATTAAATATCACAAATAAACATTAAATTCGTTGCCACCTAGTTACTAAGATATTATGTAAGATTCCTAAGGTAACTTCCAAGTCTCTAGTCTTTTTATTGTAATCTAGTGACTTTTTTGTTACCTATAAGGAATTTTATAAGAAAACTTCAATTAATCTGCATTTTAAAATACTGTGTATCGGCAAGCAGCTCTGCATTTTTTCTATATAATTATAAAAATATTATCTATAGATGTAGTACTTAGTGATATTTAATAATAAGGAATATATCTACATCCATATATTTAACATCTATGAATGCTTCTTATTTCTTAAGGAACAAATTATTGTGATAAGTCTCTATGTGGTTACCTAATGACAACCTAAATAACATAATTCAAATCAAGTTTATACCTATTCCTTTTATATATATTTATTGCATTTTTGTAGCTAAAAATAAAATTTAATTTTTGCTATCTATGCTCTAAAATATTACTTAGGTTATATTTAATAAAAAGTTCTATATAAGTAACTATGTACACTTATAATTTGTGCAATATTTCTTTGTAGGTAATTAGGGCTTTAGTCTTTTCATGGTTATCTAAAGTCTTTATTTTCTACGATTAAATATCACAAATAAACATCAAATTCTTTGCCATCTAGTTACTAAAATATTATGTAAGTTATATTTAATAAGAGGTTCTATATAAGTATCTATGTATATTTATAATTTGTGCAATATTTCTTGGTAGAGAATTTAGACTTTAGTCTTTTCATGGTTATCTACAGTCTTTATTTTCTACGATGTAATATCACAAGTAAACATCATATTCCTTGCCACCTAGATACTAAATTATTATGTAAGTTATAATTTATAAGAAGTTGTATCTAAGTATCTATGTATATTTATAATTTGTGAAATATTCCTTAGTGGAAAATTTAGACTTTAGTCTTTTTATGGTTATTTTCATTCTTTATTTTCTATGAAATATCTCAAGTAACGACTAAGTCCCTAGTCTTTTTATTTTAATCTAGTTATGTCATATAAATATATGTACTTTTAACTTTTAATCACAACACAATATTCATGTTTGTTATATACTAACCATTATATAGAAAATAGTAATATTTGTTAATTGTTAATATTTATTATATTTATATCTTTTGTACAGTGTACATGATTACTATTCGTGATAATAGATTTCTTTAAGTATGTATTATGAATTTAGTTTTTTTATAGTTAGAAAACAATATTTTTGAACCTAGAGAACTTCATTAAGAAATGTCAATATCATTATGTCATACCTATAAAAATTTGTACTTTTTTTAAATAAATTTAATTTTAGTTATATTTATTCAATCATTCTAACTACGTTCCTATTCATACTTATATTTTGTGTAAGGTTATATTTAATTAAAAGTTCAATCTATCTATATTTTTAATATGTGCAATATTTCTTGGTACAAAATTTTAGACTTAAGTCTTTTCATGGTTATCTAAAGTCTTTATTTTCTACGATTAAATATCACAAATAAACATCAAATTCTTTGCCATCTAGATACTAAAATTGTATGTAAGTTATATTTAATAAAAGGTTCTTTATAAGTTCTATGTACATTTATAATTTGTGCAATATTTCTTTCTAGTTAATTTAGACTTTAGTCTTTTTATGGTTATCTACAGTCATTATTTTCTACGATTAAATATCACAAATAAACATTAAATTCGTTGCCACCTAGTTACTAAGATATTATGTAAGATTCCTAAGGTAACTTCCAAGTCTCTAGTCTTTCTATTGTAATCTAGTGACTTTTTTGTTACCTATAAGGAATTTTATAAGAAAACTTCAATTAATCTGCATTTTAAAATACTGTGTATCGGCAAGCAGCTCTGCATTTTTTCTATATAATTATAAAAATATTATCTATAGATGTAGTACTTAGTGATATTTAATAATAAGGATTATATCTAAATCCATATATTTAACATCTATGAATGCTTCTTATTTCTTAAGGAACAAATTATTGTGATAAGTCTCTATGTGGTTACCTAATGACAACCTAAATAACATAATTCAAATCAAGTTTATACCAATTCCTTTTATATATATTTATTGCATTTTTGTAGCTAAAAATAAAATTTAATTTTTGCTATCTAGACTCTAAAATATTACTTATGTTATATTTAATAAAAAGTTCAATATAAATAACTATGTACACTTATAATTTGTGCAATATTTCTTTGTAGGGAATTAAGGCTTTAGTCTTTTCATGGTTATCTAAAGTCTTTATTTTCTACGATTAAATATCACAAATAAACATCAAATTCTTTGCCATCTAGTTACTAAAATATTATGTAAGTTATATTTTATAAGAGGTTCTATAAAAGTATCTATGTATATTTATAATTTGTGAAATATTTCTTGGTGGGAAATTTAGACTTTAGTCTTTTCATGGTAATCTACAGTCTTTATTTTCTACGATGTAATATCACAAGTAAACATCAAATTACTTGCCATTTAGATACTAAAATATTATGTATGTTATATTTAATAAAAAGTTGTGTCTAAGTATCTTTGTACACTTATAATTTGTGCAATATTTCTTCGTAGATAATTTAGAGTTTAGTCTTTTCATGGTTATCTACAGTCTTTATTTTCTACGGTGTAATATCACAAGTAAACATCAAATTCCTTGTTATCTAGATACTAAAATATTATGTAAGTTATATTTAATTAAAAATTGTATCTAAATATCTTTGTACACTTATAATTTGTGCAATGTTTCTTTGTAGATAATTTAGACTTTAGTCTTTTTATGGTTATCTATAGTCTTTATTTTCTACAATGTAATATCACAAAAAAAACATCAAATTCTTTGCCAGCTAGTTACTAAAATTGTATGTAAGCTATATAAGAGGTTCTATAAAAGTATCTATGTATATTTATAATTTGTGCAATATTTCTTGGTAGAGAATTTAGACTTTAGTCTTTTCATGGTTATCTACAGTCTTTATTTTCTACGATGTAATATCACAAGTAAACATCATATTCCTTGCCACCTAGATACTAAATTATTATGTAAGTTATAATTTATAAGAAGTTGTATCTAAGTATCTATGTATATTTGTAATTTGTGAAATATTCCTTAGTGGAAAATTTAGACTAGTCTTTTTATGGTTATTTTCATTCTTTATTTTCTATGAAATATCTCAAGTAACGACTAAGTCCCTAGTCTTTTTATTTTAATCTAGTTATGTCATATAAATATATGTACTTTTAACTTTTAATCACAACACAATATTCATGTTTGTTATATACTAACCATTATATAGAAAATAGTAATATTTGTTAATTGTTAATATTTATTATATTTATATCTTTTGTACAGTGTACATGATTACTATTCGTGATAATAGATTTCTTTAAGTATGTATTATGAATTTAGTTTTTTTATAGTTAGAAAACAATATTTTTGAACCTAGAGAACTTCATTAAGAAATGTCAATATCATTATGTCATACCTATAAAAATTTGTACTTTTTTTAAATAAATTTAATTTTAGTTATATTTATTCAATCATTCTAACTACGTTCCTATTCATACTTATATTTTGTGTAAGATTCCAAATTTAACAACTAAGAATTTAGTATTTTTTTTTAATCTAGTGTGTTTTAGTGATACCTACCGAAGAAATTACAGAAGAAAACTTCAATATTTCTCTGTCATATAAAGATATGTGTTTTTTATTTTTATTCATATTTACACATATTCAGGTTTGTTACCTATTTTCTTAAGACAACACTGATGACTGATCTAGAGATCTATATGAAAATTATACTGTTAATTTAAAATATAATTTTTGCTATCTAGATACTAAAATATTATTTAGGTTATATTTAATTAAAAGTTCAATCTATCTATATTTTTAATATGTGCAATATTTCTTGGTACAAAATTTTAGACTTAAGTCTTTTCATGGTTATCTAAAGTCTTTATTTTCTACGATTAAATATCACAAATAAACATTAAATTCTTTGCCACCTAGATACTAAGATATTATGTAAGATTCCTAAGGTAACTTCCAAGTATCTAGTCTTTTTATTGAAATCTAGCGACTTTTTTGTTACCTATAAGGAATTTTATAAGAAAACTTCAATTACTCTGCATTTTAAAATACTCTGTATCGGGAAGCAACTCTGCATTTTTTCTATATAATTCTTAAAAATATTATTTATGGATGTAGTAGGTACTTAGTGATATTTAATAATAAGGATTATATCTACATCCATATATTTAACATCTATGAATGCTTCATATTTCTTAAGGAACAAATTATTATGATAAGTCTCTATGTGGTTACCTAATGACAACCTAAATAACATAATTCAAATCAAGTTTATACCTATTTCTTTTATATTTATTTATTGCATTTTTGTAGCTAAAAATAAAATTTAATTTTTGCTATCTAGATACTAAAATATTATTTAGGCTATATTTAATAAAAAGTTCAATCTATCTATATTTTTAATATGTGCAATAAATAACAAAAAAAAAAAATAATATTAATTTCTGCTATTATTATTTCATCTCCAATCAATGACAACCATTTAAAAACAATAAAAATGTCAATTTCCACCATGAATCTTAAGATACTTGTTTAACCACCTCTTTAATATGCGTATTTACATAGAAAATCCTTTTATATCTCACATATAGAGCATTGGAGGAAACACTATTCCAAATATCAGGTTAGTATATTCTCTAATTGTTTTACCTTTTAGATTTTGATCAGAGAAAATAATATTTGTTTTACAATAGGGTGTGCTTTTTTTAAAAAAAAATATGTTTAATTATTTCATGAACCCTCCTCCAGCCCCTCCACAAAGTTAAAATTGAGCCATTTGAGTCCTGCTTATAATTCTTTATATAAGTTGTTTTATTTTTTTCTATATTTTTAGATACCTACTTCATGGAATATCATATTAGCATCATATTAGTATATTATTATTAATAGGAACAAATTAAAAATTAATTTAATAAAACTATATAAACAAAGCAAATTAATGTAATATTTTTAGATTCTGAGTGGAACAATGAATGTATTGATTTTAAAATGATGTGTATTTTTATTTTATTTTTTATTTATTGTTTTTTTTGTAACTGCCATCACGGTTCTGGCAGTAAAACTCCTTAGATTTTCTTCAACAGTATCTTGTTCGATGGGAAAAAGAATCTAGTTGTTGCATTCGGGAGATCAAATTTAAAAATTCCCAATAGTTTTCACATGCACCGGGAAAAAAACATAAAAATTAAGGAAAACGGGAATTGTTACACAAAATCTGTTTTCGAAAAAATCGATTTTGGTTTTTTGGTGTAACTCTTACACAAATTACCTGAAAGTACATGAAATTTTGAATAAAAGTTAACATTAGCATTTTCTATACACCATAAAATTTTACGAATATTTTGATTTATATTGAGCAGTTTACGGACGTTTTCAGTTTCTATTTTTTTTTCTATAAATATCAATAAAATTTTATTTGTTGGTAAAAAAACTTAAAAATTTAATAGAAGACTAATAGTATATTGTTTCAAAGGCAGAAGAAAGAAATTAAAAATCCAGTCACAATTTTTTTTATAAGTATTTAAAGTTCAAATATTGACAAAATCGCAAGAACTACAATCATTTTTAAACATATTTGAGTTAGAAATTCATGAAAAACTTTCTTTTTAAATCTAAGATTTTAAAATGTAATACAATACATAAGTTTTTCTACTTTTATCAAAAAAAAAATTTCTAGAAGAAACTCAAATTAAATTTTTGTGAGTGTTTGAAATACAAATATTTACAACATTTGACTCGATTTCTCATGTAACGATTTTTATATTTTGTTAAAATTCAAAAACGAATGTCTGCAGATACATGAAAATTTTACTGAACGTTTATTTTGTCAATTCTTAAAGTTGATAAAATTTTCAAAACATTTTCATTTGTTTGGAACTTTTAACGGAAATTTCATATTTTAATTTGTTTTTATTTTAGATTTGGAGTGGAACGATGAATGTATTGATTTTACAATGATGTGTGTTTTTTTTTTTAAATTTTTTTATTTACTATTGTATCTGTCTACAAGATAAGTAGTCGAAATAAGGCTTCGATTTTCTACTTCAGTATCTTTTTCGATTGGAAAGTGAATCTAGTTGGTGTATTCGGGAGGTCAAATTTTAAAATTCCCAATAGTTTTCACAAGCGCTGGGATTGAACACATAAAAATTAAGGAATAACGGGAATTTTTACTCAAAACCTGTTTACAAAAAATTTTCATTTTGAGACATCTTCCATTTTTTTTTTAGTTTTTATTCTAAAAATATCAATAAAATGTTATTTGTTGGTTTCGAAAGCTTGAAAATTTAAAAGAAGGCTCCTAGTATATTGTTTCAAACGCAGATGAAAAATTTTAAAAATCCTAAGTCACAATTTTTTTTTATAAGCATTTAAAGATCAAAAAGTGATAAAATATGGAAAAATCGCGAAAATTAGCAAATTATTTTGAGTTAAGAATTCGTAAACATTTTTCTTTTTAAATCTAAGATTTTAAAATGTAATACAAGATTACTCATAAGTTTGTCTACCTTTATCAATAAAAAAATATCTACCGGAAAGTCAAATTAAATTTTTATGAGCGTTTGAAATTCAAATTTTTACAATATTGGATATTCACTCGATTTCTCATGTAGCGATTTCAATTTTTTTTGTTGTAATTCAAAGACGAATAACTGTAGATACATACAAATTTCACTGAATGTTCATATTAGCATTTCCTATACACTGTACAATTTTGAAAATATTTTGACTCTTTTTGAGCTGTTTACGAACATTTTCAGTTTTCAATTTTTTTAGTATTTTTTTTCTATAAATATCAATAAAGTTTTATCTGTTGGTAAGTAGTCAAAATTTTAAAGTGAATATCGTTGGTGCATTGGGGAGGTCAAAATTTAAAATTCCCAGTTATTTTCAAAAGACCCAAGAAAAACCAGAGAAAAATTAAAGAAAAACGGGAATTATTACGCAAAATCGTTTTTTCACAAAATTGAATTTGGTTTTTGGTGTAACTTTAAAACAAATGACCGAAGATACATGAAGTATTCACTAGTTGTTTATATTTGAATTTTCTATACACCTCGATAACATTTTCAAAATATTTTGACTTATTTTGAGCTGTTTAGGGACATTCTCAGTTTAAAAATTTTTTAGTTTTTTATACTATTAATATTTTTCTTTTTAAAACTAAGATTTTAAAATATAATACAAGTTTCCTTATAAGATTAACTACTTTTATCAAAAAAAAAAAATTTCTGGAAGAAAGTCAAATTAAATTTTTATGAGCGTTTGAAATTCATATTTTTACAAAATTTGTTGTTCACTCGATTTCTCATGTAACGATTTTCTTATTTTCACATAATTCAAAAACAAATGACTCTAGATACATTAAAATTTCTCTGAATGTTTATCAATTCTTATGCTTGACAAAATTTTAAAAATATTTTAACTATTTTTGAGCTGTTCACGGGCCTTTTCAGTTTTCTTTTTTTTCTATAAAGATCAATTAAATTTTATATGTTGGCCCAAAACGTGTAAAAAGCCTTAATACAAGGCTCCTAATTTATTGTTACAACATCAGTTGAAAAATATTAAAAATACATTGGCACAATTTATATTTATAAACATTTAAAGATCGAATTTTGACAACATTTATCAAATTTAAAATTGAATAATTATTTTGTAGTTAAAAGTTATAAAATGTTCAACTTTTAGACCTAAGGATTGAAAGTTTATGAAGAGATTCCACGCAAGTAGTTAATTCTGTTACCAAAAAATTTAAAAAATAAATAATTACAGTTTAGTTTTACAGTCATTTTAATTTCAAATTTGGACGAAATTGCATAATAAAAAACCTATTTTAGTTATTTTGTTGTATATGTAGGTATAATATTATTTGTGGGTAATTGAAACTTCTAAAGTATACTGTTATATGATTAATTTGGAATTGATTATTGGTACATTTTTATTTTTAATACTATAGATATGTTTATATTATGTCTTATACCTAGTCTGACATACCGTCTCCACTCAGAATCGTTTTTCTTATACAATGATATTATATCATTGAATTCAAATTTAATACCATCCATTATACAGTGACCCACTTGTAACCGACTGTACAGCTGAGCAACTTTTTTTTAATTAGGTATATATTATATTTATAAATAATTTTAATAAAACAATATTGTGCCCGTGCCCACCTGAGTATTTTTTTTTATTTTGAACAGGAAAAATTAAAATATTTGTATAGGTAGGTGACTAAAATTTTTTCAACTCAATACTCTGTAAAAATAACAACATTTTTTGCAGGTTATAATTAAAATAATATTAAACAAAATATAAAATATAGGTATTAAATCATCAACAGCGCTGAGTAATAAAACATATCAGTAATCATAGATTTCACAAACTATGTGGCTCAAGTCTGTTGATAAATAGTATTGTACTTTTCCACTTTAGGACAAAGATATACCAGCTACCTACGTTCAATACTCATGTATCAGTTATACATTTTTATGATCATATCAAGTACAATAACAATTATAATATTAATTTTTGTTTTAGCATGTTGATCCTAGAAAAATAATTGTTTAATTCTTTTATATTACATAGATAAATAATTAGTCACTATTATAATATATAGGTTCATAATTAAGCAGTTTACAAAACTATTTTTGTGGTTCTCAGAATTAATTATAGCATAAACATTGTGTTAATAACCTAACCATACTTGTGTTGAATTCAAATATTAGATTACATGGTATATTCTTTCTAATATAAAATTAAATGCTGTATCACTTGTAAAGTCAAAACACGATAGTATCATTATTACATTTAGGGATCAATCTATACTCGAAGACTACGTCAAACGTGCTCAGAATTATAATCATCTTTTCTCCCAGGTCAGTATACTTGTTACCTAAATTAATATATAATAATAATATTGTGAATGTTGGCTGCCACATATGCTTATCTTTTGAGCAGAATAAAATTGGTCACAAAGTGACATCTTTAATTACAATGATTTAACTGATATTAGTAAATCTATCCATTTGAATTGCAATATTTTTCTATAGTATGAGCGTTTAAGCTTACTAATATGGTTTCATCATTAGAATGGTCTCATTTACAGGAATCAGGAATTGCATTATTAGTCATTAACATTTTGTAGTAGTATAATCAGATGTTGTAGGCAGGCCAATTTTAACATTTCACCGGGTTGTTTAAAAACAAATGTATACACAACATATATTTATATAAGTATTATTTCCTTTCCCACTTTTATAATCTTAATTAAAATTACTCATATCAACTAATGTACTTTTAAAATAGATAGCAATTCAATGCAAGGCTGGGAAAGTTAACTATTTTTTTTTAACTCGTTAAATTAAGTTAATATAGAAAAATTTAAGTTATGTTTAAAGTTAAAAGTTACAAGTTGATTAGAACATAAAACTTTACTTAGTTAAAAATCAGTTACTTTTTTTTTCATATAAAATTAGTAATTATACTTACCTTTTTTAAAGCTTACAAAGAACATAGTAATTTAATAAAATAATGTATTAAAATAAATGACTGTAGGTACTTTTACACAACTATACTGAATATTATAATAATTCAATTCATGATTAGAATATAATTAATTGGTCAAACAGCTCAGAGCTCCACAGAAATCAATATAAAAACAAAATTGTCAAAAATAATTATCGAACACTTGACACAGTCGAGTAATCGACAGGCTATATTTTCTTAATGACATTATGTCTACTATTAAAAACTATACATAGACACATAGTATCTACATAGTCTTTGCAAGAGAATTTCAAACTTTTGTTTATTGCAGCCCGGACATATCAGGGGGGTTTATTTAAAAATAAAAATTAACCCGCGTCCCACATTATTGTTGGATAGCTTATTCATTTATTTAATTAGGTAAATAGTAAATACGATGAATTACGCTACAACGGGGTTTCATTATTTGCACTGGCATGACGAGACGAAATGTAATGGCTGTAATTCCATGAATTAATAAATATATAATAATAAGTAATAATGTTAGTAATTATTAGGTAGTTACTTACGAGTAATGAGTAACGTGTATGGGATAGGTACTGAGTAAATAGTTATTTTTTTCATTTATTAATATATTTCTAATTAATGATGTGGTTATCCCTATAACATTTCTGAAAATAATATAGGTATATAATATATTCTGTGAATATGCAATATTATGCACTATTATTATTTTATTTTTATAAAATTGAATACATTTTTAATCTGTCGTTTAGGACTAAAATTATCTTAACGGGACAATACAATTAATTAACTCATAAATGTAACTCGTTAAGTTAGAAGTTATTATAAAAAAAAAAAGTAACTCATTATTTAACTTAAACTTTTTAACTCATTAATGCCCAGCCTTGATTCAATGTTTTAAAAGCTTATAATTGTATAGACTATGTTTGGTTGTATGACTAGTCGTCACATTTACACTAACGTATAAGACTTTAAATGCTTATAAAGTTATAAACTACACTGTAAATTAACTTTTATAAATAAATATTGTTGAACATTTAGTAAACAAATTAAAATAGCTGTACTAAATCTGCATTAACAGTAAAAAATGTTGGCAACACAGATTATCAAAGTAAAAAAAAAAAATTATTTTTATTAATATTATCAAATTCCTGTTGTATGAAATGATTTAATACTGTACATTGATATATGATTATACAATTAATATGTTGCAACTATTATTTATGGAAAAAACGTTTTTGAAATAATATACAAACATTTAAATCTTTTAGCATATTAAAATTAAACAATTTTGAATTTATGTGCATAAATAGTTTGTAGTTAACTAGTAACAAAACACTTTTGATTTTTGTACGGTATGGTGCATTAAATTGTACATTAGAAAATAATAAAATTTCATAATTTGCATTAAAAGGCAAAAAATATATAATACAAACCATACTTATTTAAAAATAAGATGGTAAGATGCTTAGTTATTCACTTATATAATTATACTTGTTTCCATTTACAAAAATTCTTTCAGCTGAAACAAAAGAAAATAAGACTTAATTAAAATTTGTAATTGAAGTGCATGCTATGAACATGGGTGTGCAACAGGTTGTGCAGCAAAATTGTGTGCCTACTTAAAATGTTTGATTGAATAATTGTTTTTTATTTAAAACTGATAAACCAGTCATTCATTATCGAGTGTATAATCATTAATCTATTGTATATCATATATATATTTATATATCATACATATACAAATTATACTCTGTTCACCAAGGGTAGGGTATACTACACTTTCAAGTGTAGTGGACTTTAAGTAAGTAGTAACCCTTGCTAAAATGATTCTGCACACACTGTGAAAAATAGCACCTATGGCTATGACCCCACCAGTTGTATATGCTTGTAAAGCGCTTCCACTATTGATGGTATCAAAAACATATAATTTTATGGACTATAATTGTATAAATAAAAAGAAGAGGGGATGAGCCGGGTGTCTAATGTGTTCAATGACATAGTTCTTGGGTATACACAGTGTTTGAGTAATACATAATATTATGCTCAAGAATGAGTTTAATAACATCAATACATATATATATATATATATATATATCATCAGTGGCGCATTTAGGGGGGGGGCGAAGGGGGCAAATACCCCCGGCGGCAAATTCTTAAGAGTTTTAGGGGCGGCAGTTTTATCGAGTGTATTTTTTATTTTTTTTTTGTATCACAAAATATAATATAACATTGTTTAACGTGTATAAATTGTATAAGGTATAATTTTTATGATAATGATTTTGTGATAACGGATTATCGTATCAAATCATTTTGAATTAAACATCCTCTAATGTTCATGATCTATGGTTAAATGTGCAGATATTGTGATATGAATGTATGATTGTCGACTGATAACGTATAAAACGAATTATTATTTATTACTAAACAATTTCAAGCCGTTTAGAATTCAAAATTGAAGGTATAATTTTTATATAATACGTCATTATGTCATATTATGTGGTGTAGCCCTTGTAAGGTGTAAACACATGTACTCAATTGTTGTGGTTTTATTACAGAAATTACTATTGTGGAGGTAAGAGAAAAGGCTGCACTTCTACAGCAAATATATAAGGATGATCTTGGGAAAACTTTTCCAAATGAATGTGTCCACTTCAGAGCACACATACTAAGTTTAAAAAAAATGAAGAAAATAGTCCCAGGGACCGCACAGATTCGTTGACTTTTATAAAAGTGAATAACCTAATTGAACTTTATCCATATATTATATCCATCTATTATGTACTCCATTTAACAATTGTTCTGCAGAGAGATCATTTTCTGCTCTTAAAAGAGTCAAAAATTATCTACGGTCTACAATTGGAATAGAACGGTTAAACTCCTTAGCCATGCTCAATATAGAATCCAAGTTGACAAATGAACTCCAATATGATGACATTATTGATGAATTTGAAAACCAACAGTCAAGAAAAAAATTATAATTAAACTGTTCAGTAAAATAAATAAAAATTGATTTATGTCATTAAGTATTTGGTATGATTTTTTCATTGAATAAACCTTTTGAAATTGTATACTGTTAAACCCTATGGTTGGTCTGAGGTTGTAATGAGTAGCGACCAGAAGGGGGGGGGGGCAATAAAATAATTTCACCCCGGGGCGCATATATTCTAAATGCGCCACTGTATATCATGTATATATTTATTACTTAAACAATTTTTTTTTTAATAATTTGAATAACTGTATGAAATATATTCATTTTTCTTCAATAAATATACAAACTTAATATTTTCAATTTATTAGATTGAATTAATTTAGAACATTAATTAAATCTATTTAATAATATTGTTCCTACATCCTTTGAATGGAAATTTAACTGAATAATTATTTAAACACTGTATATTAGTTAAGAAAATAATAAAACTTACTGGATCATCATCATCAATGATAAACTCTGCTGCAACATCTTCTAAAACTTCATGTTTCATAAAGTTTTCAGATAATTCTTGTGTAATATCACTTATTTCTACCTCTTGATTTGTAATAAGTCCTATTCCACCTTAAATAAATATTGATATTTTATTCCATGTATTTAATTAAAAATATATACCTATTAGGTTATTTCATAGCTTATACATGTTTAGTTTTAATAATTTTCATTCAATAAGAGTAATTAGAGGTATTTAATTAGAGGTATCTACATACTAATATTATAATTTGATAATATTAACATACATACTATCTTTCCTAAAAATTGCATCGTATTAACATCTATAATGTGTCTACATTCAATACGATGTCTCAAAAGAGAACAATCACTTTTAACGCATAGTGATTGATGCGATTGGCGCATCGAGAGCCACGTGATACGCTAACACCGGATCATTGGTCAGAGATGAACAGTGCTGACAAAAAGTTGACTAAATATTCTCTTTTGTGACAGGGTATAGTTTATAGTTAAAAGATTAAAAACTGCTGAAGCCTCAGTAACTTGTGAATATGTGTAATATTTAAATATTTTTGTTCAGTGATTAGAAAATTAACAGTACAATTCTTTTGAAAATTAAATTCTAACATTTTTTTACAGAATTCCTAGAATTTTCCAGAATCTACACTATAAAAATATTTAAATAATGATAAGATAAATCTTTTGAGACTAAATATTAAGTATTTGTATATTATAACATCATAAAAAGCATTGTTAACAATTTAGTCATCAAAAAATTATTTTAAAAAAGCAGTTAAAAATATTTATGATCTTAACATTTATTGAATTTAAAATGATATTTTTACTGGGGCCAAAATATTATTTGCTACTCTACTTATTATTTAAAAACAATAATCATAAGAAATATCGATGGTGTTTTGTAAAGGCGTGTGCAACAAAAATCAAAAAATGAGATTTTGGTACAAAATGTTCAGAAAAAATAGGGGCATTATCTGTAAAAGAGGTGGTTAAAAATATTTATGTTTATTTTTTATACAAGCAAAATAAAAAGTATTTATACTGAACATGTTAAAAGGGCGTTTACCACACAATTATTAGTAGTTTAGTGGTTATGATAGGAGGGCTTTCAAGAATCTGAATTATAAAAGGGTGCATACCACGACCATCAATTTGAATGATAATAATATAATTCACATATTATGTTTGGGCATTTTAATGATAAGCTTAATCAAATTATCAACATGCTTACTATATGAAGGTATACCGGAGTCTAACTAATTTCAAAGTCATCGTTTTAAAAAACACTTTTTTGTTCCTTCTGAATAATTTGAAATATGTGGTAAACGCCTTCTTTACAAAACACCATCAAATTATTTTGAAATATTAATTGAATTATTGGTGCAATGTAAATGGACAAAATTAATAACCATGCTATACATTTTTCACTAGGTAAAAGAAACTTTTTTCAGAAAACATGATCATAATATTAAGTAACAAACAATATTGGTATTTTTTTTTATTGAGTTAAGACTTCAACATTTATGATCATTAGCCGAAGGTCATTTTGTAGTTATTTATCTGTGGAGGATGGTTTGTTAGAACATGTGTATATGTGGCGAGAATTTGTCACTAAAACCCAAGTGGGTCACTCATCCTGGAATGATGACACTGGCTGATGATTGACTTCAGAATACTTTTGTGACTGAAGCCAACCACTCCACCATACTAGGCCACAATATTAGTATTTATACATTTGATAATATAAATATATTCTTATTATGACAAGATCATTTTCACCAATCCGTTTTGTAACTAAATTCAAATATTGTTGAAGCCTCGTTTAATTTTATATATTAATTGTATTTATTATCAAATACTCCAAAAGAAAAATTAGTTTAGACTAATCGACATCATAAATCTATTATAATATTTAATGTATTAACATATATGAAACACTTACTATCAATGAATTGTGACCACATTTCTTCTTTTCCAGACAAAAGAACTGAATCTTTTACAAGATACATCAAATTATTATAAGACTTAACATCGTTATCATGTATATAAAATTCTCTCAAGGCTTTCAAATTTGATGCTGGTTTCTCTAAATCTTTCATACTTGTACTAGATTCTATTAGGTCTAGAGTTATGTTTTTCATCTTTCCACAAACTAAAATAATAATTATTATAAACTCATTTTGAAAATTATAAAATAATTTTGAAGAGTTACTGTAAAAAATACTACATTATGATCTAAATTCTAAAAAATAGTATGTTTAAACAAGACAAATCATTTAAAATACTGAATTTGATCTATGTAACTACAGAGA
Organism: Macrosiphum euphorbiae; assembly: GCA_949089665.1. Taxonomy (NCBI): domain Eukaryota; kingdom Metazoa; phylum Arthropoda; class Insecta; order Hemiptera; family Aphididae; genus Macrosiphum; species Macrosiphum euphorbiae. Next base: position 275,134 of record CARXXK010001395.1, read on the forward strand.
ATCACACAATACAACAAATAAAATGTATTTCTTCTACTAAGACAAAATTTAGGAATACCTATTGCAGAATTAAATCCATTTTCTAAAAGTTTATTAAAATCTTCTATTGGGTTGAATGCTGTAATCACACATTGTTTTGAATTTTCTACTTCTTCATCACAATCAAACTTTGAAGTATTATTTTCCTCAATTGGACTTCTATTAAACAAATAAAATTTATTTATTATTTTCATTATTTGTTTATTTAATTCTCCAAATTAATATTAAATACATACTTTTCATGAATTTCTTGTTGAAGCGAAAATAGTTTTATAATTTCATCTATAGGTTGCTTAGCATTTTCCATAATTCTTTTAGGGGGGTTAAGTAAACTTTGAATATACTCTGGAATTGTTTTTGTTAACAATTTGTCTGGATTAATAGCTTTTTGAGCAATGCAATCATACACATATTGTAATTCAGGGTTATGTGTATTTTCTGGCATGAACAATTCATTTCTTAAATAATAAGTAAAACCAACAATTAAGGTATAGTTAGTAAAAAATAAAAATTCAATTTACCCATCTTTATCTAAGTCCATTGCATATATAAGGTTACGGACAGCATTCTTTTCTTCATAATTTGGTTTAAATGATTCCAATGATGGAAGCTTAAACAAGTGCTCTTCTTCAGCATATGGAAGATTAACACATACAAAATACTAAAACAATAATGTATATAATTTAAAAAAAAAGTAATTGGTACAAACTATGCATTGGATATAATATAATATATAGAAAAGTTTGTGTAGGTTAATGCTAAATAATAATTAATTGTAATATAATTAAATATATTATATAATGCTAAACAAACAAAATTACTTATGATATAATAAGATTTATTAGGTATATAATAAGTACAAATTAATTTTATGTCGAAATATACATACATTTTCATCATCTTCTCTTTGAGGAAACATTGCACCAATAGTTGGCATACAATCATTTAAATAAACTTTTCTTATAATCATTAGTTCTTCCCTTTCGACCATAGCTTTGAATATAGCACTAAATTCAACTATATCGTCCTACAATAAATAATAAATATTTTAAATAAATTATTATTATACAATTTAAAACAAAAAAACTATATGTAATATATGAACTAATATTAAAATAATTGATATACATCAAAACTATGTTGAAAATGATAATTATTCATAATGTTTTAGATTCTGAGCGGAGTGATGAATGTATTTTTCAATTTAAAATGGTCCTTCCCAACCATTTTCAAAAAAATATATAATTATTCATTAAGAATATATTTATATAAATGTTCTAATTTTTGCATACTTAGGTACATCAAGGATTTTATAAACAATACAGAGAAATAATTTTATTTTTTAATTTCTATACTTTATTTTTAGAATATAGAAAAATTACTTTAAACATTTTTATACTTAAAATCAGTGGTTTTCAAAGTATACAGCTAACTATTTACCATTTGATATATTAGCCTATACCAAGTAAAGATAATGACAATTTGCACATAACATACGCTTGTATACCTACCTTAAAATTGTTAAAAATGAAGCAATCTGTAATATTATTTTATGTCATATGATATTGATCAATCATCTATAAGTTAGAATTGTGTAACAAATAAATAAGATTGGTTAAACGAATAAGTGTATAACATATAAGTTATAGCTGATCATCGTTTGTAAACATTTTTTTGCAAAGTTTTCAAATTTGTGAATGTATTACAGAATGTAAGAGCTTTGCAAAATAATTGTTAAAGAGAGAAGGGGATGGCTTTCTGAAAGGTTAAATCTTATTAGTTTATCGTTTATAAAATCACAATATTCATTGCATTATTTCATTATAGTCTTAAATTCATAAATGAGCATATACTCTTAAGATTTTTTTTACCAAAATACAACTACTTACAATATAGGTAATATATATATAATTTATGTAATTTCCTCAGTTAAAATCATTTTATTATAATCGAAGATAATTCAATAAAGTAGAAAAAGTAAATAATAATCAACAATATCTTAATTTACTTTGTGAGGTTTAAAAATATATGATCCGCCATCCATTAAAAATGATCTTTGTATATTTTTAGCTTTTGTAAACCCTAATACTTGTAAACTTCTTGGACCAGATTTATAACTATACGCTTGTATATCTAAATCTATAGTAAAAAAAATACATAATATATATATATATATAAATAAACAAATAAATACAAATTTAATTAAATTTAAAGGTTTTTGTGAGACACTTACCCGAGACTGGTATAATCGTATCACCAAAGCGAAATCCATCTATTATATTCTCATAATCAACTTCTATTTGTTCACCATTTTCAACATAAAAATATGTAGTATGTTTATTCATTTCTGTAATTGAATCTGGTGTATCATAGTTCCTACATAATGACCACTTGAAGCTTTTAGGGGTTTCATCTATCTGTTATATTTAAACATTGAAATAATTATTTTGTAAACGTTTTTGAAACTAATCAAACAAACTAACTAGTAAATACCTTTTTATAACCGTTAACTTTTATATTAAAAACATTTCCAAAGCTTAAAGGGACATTCCAAGCTCTCGGAGTTACTTCTTTTTGTTTATAATTACTAATTTTTGGTAGAACTGAATCAAAATTAACAGCAGTTGCCTGAAAATAATTACAAAAATGGTTAGGATTTTAGATATTTTCTTCTCGCTAATCTGATTTAACATACAAATTTAAATGTAAAACTAAGAAAAATCTCAAAAGTTTTAATCTGGACTTAAATAAAACCAAGAAATTATTATATAGGTACATTATGTTTTACAGATTAAATCAAATTATAGTATACAAATGGCAGATATATCAAAATATCTTAGGTTGTTTTGGATTATACAGTAAAATATATAATAAATCAGTGGCGGCGCAAACTTATTTTATGTATGAGAGACCAGCAATAATTATTTTACCCACCCGATCACCCATTTATTGATAAAAGACACCACTTTCATATATTGTATTGTAATATTAAATAATTCGAGCAATTAAAACGCCTTTTGCAAAAAAATGTAAATGAACACAATCTACCACAATTGGTATATATATATTTGTACCTATTTCCTATCTAAATCTACACTCACCAAGTCACTTACAATTCATACACTTCTTTAACCCTTTGAAGCATGGGGGTATTTATTTTAAACCACTTTTAGAAAAAATTATTCTGCTCTTGCACGGTGGTATAAATTTACTACCGATATAGTATTGTATTCTCTTTGTTGTTATAATTAACTGGTAGATGGCGTAATCGTCAACAATCATTTATTTTTTTCATAATAATATGGTGTAATTAAATAATAGAAACACAACGTCAAAATTAAAAAAATCAAAAAAAAAATTCTTGTGCTTCAAAGGGTCAAAACAAAACTATGATCCATCAGACTCACAGATCTTATCTCGCACCACCACTGTTATAACTATAAAACCTTTGATTAATAAATAAAATAATAATTCATATATATGTAATCGGTAATGATGAAAATTAGGCACTGTCAAGACTCAAGAAAAATATAAAATATAAAATATATAATACGATTAAAATGAGGTGAGGGAGTCAAGCCAAGACTTAATCTAATAGTAGCCTGTAGAGTGTAAAGTAGTATACTTAATTCAAGATAAGAATGGTAGATGGTGGCCAACTTATGTACAGGGGCATCAATTTGTTTCAATTCACAGGTCCCGCATGTTGACTAGGGGAAGGGGGAGAGCGTCTGACTGACGTGGACAAAAATTAATCGCCACTGAATATCTTATTTTGAATAGAGAATATACATTATACAATAATATCAAAAAACTGTTCATAAAACTTAGTATAATATATAACAATGCCCACAATAATTTAGAAGTTAAAATAACCCATAAGCTATATTCTTAAGAGGGCCCAACACCAGCGTGAGTTCTCTCTGCCTTACATACGCATAACATACCAAATTGTACGCTTAGCAGATCATGTTTAGCAGTTAGTCTAAAAAATAGAGTGAATTGACCTCCTATACAATTTAGAAGTAAGAATATTATCTAGTGAACTTCAAAGGTTTTTTTTATATTTTAATTTTAAAGCAAGTTATAAAATGCACATATAATTTTAAAATACTCAAAACTTGCTTTAAAATTAAAATTTAAAAAGAAACCTATGATGTTCATCAGATGTTTTGAATTCTAAATTTTACAAGAGGTCAATTCACTCTAATTTTTAAACTAACAGAGCTAAATGTGATCTGCTGAGAGTACAACTTGCTATGTCTTGCGTTTGTAAGACAGAAAGGAAACATGTTGGTGTAGCGCCCATCAATTGTAACAACTATGGCAATATTGTAATGAACGATAAATTTTAGCTATTTACTAATTTGTTATTTCCAGAACCACAATCATTTCCAATAACATATATACATATTTGATTTTAATGAATATATTATGATATATACAAAAAAAAAAAAATTAATATATTATTCACATTACATAATATTATTGTAATACCTCAGTTTTCATGATAAATGATTCCAACACAGGATACCTCGATATATCTTCGCTATCTCTACCACTGAAAACATAAAACATTTTTAAACTATATATAATATCTCAATATGTTTTTAAAGGTAGTATAAACAGATGTAAATTAATTTTAGAGATTTAAATAGTGTATCGTTGATTTTTATTCAATGGATTACAAGAAAAATAAGAAAATATTATTCGAATACAAAAACTTGTATAAAAAAAGTAATCTACAAATCTTATTGTCACAATCAAAAATTATATCCATAAATTAGTCTAAATATTTTGAAATGTTTATTTTAAATAGAAAATTATAATATATGTAATTAAAAAATAGTTCATGTCCTTCTGAATAATATTTTTAGAATTATGACTTAAAAACTAAAATCGTAAGAAGAAAATTTGTTATTTTTGTTTAAATTTTATAAAAAAAAAAATAAAATTATTGACAGGAGACAATTGTGACTTAGTGACATTTTATCAAGTCTAGATAATGGATATATAATATTATAATAATAATATATATTATAATTTGTTTATTTTGAAAGTCGAATACAAAGTCAAAAACCTATAAAATATAAAATTATATGTAATTCCCTCAAACATATTAATCACTATTTTTTTTTGATATGGGTAATTTTACTCTAAGATTACTTAAAAAAATAGAAAAAATTATGCTTTTTGTAAATGTTGAGGGTGGGCTAAAGTGAGAAAACAAATAGTGCGCTGACATCCTCTTAATATCAATAATATGTGTTTAAAATCAACTTACATTATGGTTAAGTTAATACATTGTGATTGTATACACCTTGCAATTACATCAATGTTATCAAAGGATATATCAGTTGCAAGATTTGTAAACATAACAATCTGGAGGTCTTTGAATATTTTGTCTCTATAAAATAAAAAAATATCATGCATTATTAACATTTTATAAGTTAGAGTAAAAATTAGATGAATAATAAGCGTAAAGATAAAATAAATTAATATTTTCGCTGAGTAGCTTAAAAAGAATTTAGTATTGTAGAGTTTGTTGTTATGTACGAGTACCGAAGATGAATTTATAATTAGGTACAGTAAAACCCAGATTTTCTGAATAGGGACAACCATTTAATAATATGTGAACTATGTAATTTCTGACTAAAATAAATATGAAAACAAATTCCACAAATTTCCTATAGATGCATGTAATTGCGATCATATTGTTATCGAAAGATAATATTAAAATGTAGCAACTAATACTAATATGTTGCATTATATGTTGTATATTATAATATAAATTATTAAGTATAAAATACACATTATTTTGGTTGTTTTGTTTAGTCCAGACAAAATAGAGCCTAATTAATTAACCCCAATTTATTCGGATTAATGACAGTTCCACTGTACATTTAAAAAATATATAAACAATATCCTGAAATTCGTTATCTAATTATGTTTTAATTTAAATTAATGCAAAAGTCAAGTAAATTATGAACCTTTCTAAATGAACTCAATACTAATTCTACATTGTAAAAACTACAAATCTAATAAGAATAGTTTTGTTTGTTGAAATAAATAAAATGTTATTACATTTTTATTACATTAGAATACAATACATAAGTTACAAGCTAACATTAATGGACAAATGAGTTGAATAGGAACTAATTCCAAAAATCCCAATTTTATATTTGTATTAATTGATAGTTCTTATTAATATATTTCAAATCAAAGCACAAGTTTTAGATATATATTGTTTTATAATAGTATAGCCGAGTCTCAATAATTCAAATTGCAAGGAGGAAAAAAAATATATTCGAGTTATAGGTATACCTCAAACAGAACTTAAAAACTCTCCAAGGGAACAATTTGAGTTAATGGGACTCAACCTAAAAATATACAGTATACATACTGAGTTTCCTTTTTCAACATATCTGTAGCAAGTACAAGAGTATTAAGCCAATCCGAACGTGTTATATCTGAAGGTGATAAACTATTAATATGTTTAATTAAATCCCAAGTCACTACACCTAAACTAGTAACAATTTCTATATTATTATAAGAACATCCTTGTGATGCAATATGGTTTTTTGTTTGAGTTGACCCAAACAATATCACTGCCAAATAATCTTTACTTTCAGCAAGTATCTAAAACATAATAACTAATGTTTATATTACAATAAATACATAATATATGTATACATTAAATTTTATACTAAAAAAAATTAATTAATAATATAGGTTATAAATTACTTTTCTTTTTAAAATCATAGAAGCACAAAATTTAGATTTTTCAAAATATGTTTTTCCATCTGAATCTAGTTGTAAAGAATTTTTTCCGACATCAATTGCCAGTATTATTGCTTCCTAAAATATGAAATGTTATTATTATAAATAAATAATAACAATAAAACACATATAATATATCATATACACAATAGTCAGGACTCGTAACTTTATGCGCTTAGAAACAATAAAATATGTACATATACATATGCACTAAAAAAAACAAATATGCAGTATAATATGCAATTATTTTATTAATAAGATATGTTTTTATATTGGAATAAACTTGGAAAAAGCAGTTATTCAAAAACATTTTTATTTTAAAATTACACATTTTTTGTGTATATTTTTAGTTTGTAAACTTGAAACATTATTCCCAGGGTCCTAGAGAGATTTAAAAAAGTTAAATATATCAAACAAAGCAAAAATTAAATCCTGTTATAATATTTATTTTAAATAAATATTTTATTTTAACAAACTGTTAAATAGGACCCGGTCGATCGTAACAAATATTTACAATTCATAATAATTGGTACTTATATAAAGTAAAATTCAAAATATAATCAAGGTGACAACATGCACTGGCTATTTATTTTTAAATGATATAAATTTAAATTGTTAAATAGAAGATTTTATTTGTTTGTTGTTGATTATAATAGGTATGCAATAAAATGATTAAAATCTTAAAATATGCAAAAATATGTAATATACATTTTTTGTATTTGAATTGTATGTATCGAGAAATTAATTTGTATTTTTTATTATGCAGCTAAGCAGCTTACTAAGAAACATGCAAATGCATAAAGTTTCCTAATAATAATAAACTACTTTAAGCACAATTTATGTACTAACTACATAAATAATACTATTATTAGTATTCTAATTGAAAGCAATTGTATAATATTTTTGTAAAACAATTCATCTTTACATAACGGTTCAGGAAAACATTATTTTAAAAGTCTAAATAAAAATAATAATAGTTATCTAATAAAATATGTTGTTATATTATTTTAATTACTTTAATCATAGGCCTATAAGCAAATGGTCAGCGATTCTCATACCGCCGTAACGTTGGTTAATCTAGATAGCATAACTGAGAGAGAAAATATAGGTACCTAATATATGAGAATATGACAGAGAAAAAACATGTTTTGGGCTATATTTTTTGCACACTGTAACGTCCCAAAACCTCTCTTTCTCTCTCAGTAATCAAGTCCGGTGATTTCTCTCTCTATGCGCTGTCCATTAGTTTATAGATGACTTTAATAGTTGTGTAGGTATAGTATGGTTATCACCAAGACAAATAGATAGGTATGGTCAGCAACAATACAAGTTTTTTTAATTCCTTTTGACATAATATATAATAGGTATAGTCATATAAGTAAATATATTAAGTATTTAAACCCATTGCAGCAATGCACTAAAGTCAGGTTGTTAAGATATTGTTATAAGCCTCCTAAACTTTATCGGCGGGTAATGAATAAATAGAATAAAATATATAAATACCAACCTTTTTATTAGCCGCCATTGAAAAAGTATACGTCAATAACTAGATATTACTTAAACACTTTTACTTGTGCACAAGTAAAACATATACCGTACTTGCGTCAACGAACAATTTACCAACACTTTCTAAGTTTGTTCTGAAATATATATTATATATATATATATATATATGCATTAAATGTGGTGTAAATGCGATTTACCGACTGAGACAGCAGCGAGCAATAAGAATATTATTTTCAAAAACGTGGCTTCAGCGTAATGTCAGCACTTCAGCAGACAGCTGCAGCACAGTGGTGCGATCATAGAAAATAATTCTAAATACGACACTGGCGTCTGTATTACGCGGTTGTCTAACAATAAATTAGCAGTCTGACGTGTGGACTTTGCGGACGTCTAACAAGTAGCAGTCGGGCGACTGGAAAACTGATTGGAAAAACGAAAAACACTGATTTTTAAACAGTAAGTTGTGAACGAGTGAAACGACTAGACAACAATCAAAATAAAACGTAGCAAGTAAAGCAGCCGATCGAAAACACCGGAAAACGTTAACGCACGAGCTTCTTATCAGTATCACACGAGCGTCTATGGAGACAACTATTCTTATCAGCACTTTCTTCATCGATACGCTATCATGATTCACGGCAGTCGACTTATCAGTTATCACAGAAACACGGAATCGGTGGTAAGCACGTAAAGACGTAAAAAAATATATATTATTCGAAATGTATTTATTTATTATTTTACTTTTGAATATAATTTATATGAATATGAATGTTTATAACTTAAAATATGTTCATAATTTACAATATTTGTGGAGTAACTTTTTTGTATGATAGTATTTTGAAGAAGTGAAAACATAGTAATAGGTAGGTATATAATACGAGCTTTGAAATATAGATTTCTAATATAATAAAATAATATATTACTTAATAGAATAAAATATTTACTGTTTACATAATAGGTAGGTAGGTACGCTACGTACATATTTATACGCATATATAATAAAGTGACAAACAAATAGAACTAAAAAAAAAATTACCTCCATAGAAAATTCGCTCGGCAGTCGGCAAGAATTCCGACGAGCATACAAATACAGAGCCTTAGTATTACTGTTGCAGTCTGCAGAAACACTGTTGTTTCATGCATTTATTCGATATCTACGTCGGTGATAATATATTATTATTAATATTCAAACAATTACCGCTTGAATTTAAATATTATAATCATAATTATTAATACAAGTAAATAATGAAATTGAGTAGGTATTATTGTAATATTTTTGAAACTTACATATACATTATTCGGCACTTGTAATACAAAAAAGGTCCTCTGCCGTACAGTAGGTTACAAGTAGGTCACTGTATAATGTATAGTATAACATTTGAATTCAATGATATAATATATCATTGTATAAGGAAAACGACTCTGAGCGGTAACGGTATGTCAGTCTAGGTATAAGACATATTATATACTTATCTATGGTATTAAAATAAATTGACATAAAATAGGTACCTATAATAAATTCCAAATTAATCATATCACAATATCCATTAGGTAATTAAAACGCGTTATACATCAATAATAAACCGTGATACTATCATAGATATATAATAGTATAAGTATAGGTAGGTACTTTAGGAGTGCCAATTACCCACGAATAATATTATACAATCACAACAAAATAACTAAAATAGTTATTCTAGGTTTTAGATTCTGATTGAAACGATGAATGTATTGATTTTACAATGATGTGTTTTTTTTTTTTATTTTTTTATTTTTTTTGTGTCTGTCTTTAGGACAGCAAAAGTGCTTTCATTTTCTTCAACGGTAGATTTTCCGATAGGAAAGTGAATCTAGTTGGTACTTTGTGCGGTCAAAAGTGATAGTTTCCTAGTAGTTTTCAAAAGCGGCGTGAAAAACAAAATAAAAATTAAGAAAAATGGGAATTTTTACACTAAAATCTGTTTTCGAAAAAATCGATATTGGTTTTTGGTGCAACTCTTAAACAAATGACCGTAGGTACATGAAATTTTGACTGGATGTTTATATTAGAATTTTCTATACACAATGATATTTTTTAATGTTTTGATTTATTTTGAACTGTTTAGGCACATTTTCATTTTTTTCTATTTTTCTTTAGTTTTTTTTCTAAAAATATCAATAACATTTTATTCGTTGGTTAAAAAAGCTTGAAAATTTAATAGAAGGCTCCTAGTATATTGTTTCAAAGGCAGAGGAAAAATATTAAAAATCGTTAGTCACAGTTTTTTTTTTATAGGCATTTAAAGTTCAAAAATTGACAAAATATGGAAAAATCACGAAAATCACGAAAATTAACAAATTATTTTGAGTTAAGAATTCGTAAAAATTTTATTTTTTAAATCTAAGGTTTTAAAATGTAATACAAGATTCCTCACAAGATTATCTACCTTTCTCAACAAAAAAAATGTCTATAAGAAAGTCAAATTAAATTTTTATAAGCTTTTAAAGTTCAAATTTTTACAACATTGGATATTCACTCGATTTCTCATGTAGCGATTGCCTTATTTTGTTGTAATTCAAAAACGAATAACTGTAGATACATGAAATTTCACTGAATATTTATATTAGCATTTCCTATACACCATGCAATTTTTAAAATATTTTGACTCTTTTTGAGCTGTTTACGGACATTTTCAGTTTCCATTTTTTTTTAGTGTTTTATTCTATAAATATCAATTTTTTTTATAACCATTTAAAGATCGAATTTTGACAAAATGTATCAAATTTAAAATTGAATAATTATTTTTTAGTTAAAAATGTATAAAATGTTCAACTTTTATATCTAAGGATTGAAAATTTAAAACAAGATTCCACGTAAGTATTTAATTCTCATACCAAAAAAACTAAAAATACATAAGCACAGTTTATTTTTATTGTAATTTTAAGTTCAAATTTGGATGAAATTACATAAAAAAAACCTAGAATAACTATTTTAGTTATTTTGTTGTGTTTGACGATTGTATAATATTATTCGTGGGTACTTAAACTTCTGAAGTACACTATTATATATCTATGTAGTAGGTATGGACTATGATAGTATCAGAGTTTGTTGTTGACGTGTAACGCATTTTAAGTACCTAATGGATATTGTGATATAATTAATTTTGAATTGTGCGATAAGTGGTTCCGGAGTTATGGCCTCTTAAGTGCACCCTAAATAATAAATAATAATAATAATAAAAAATTAAGTTGCGGATTAAAATAATAAGAGTGTAGGTATTGCTACCTATTGGTTACGAGTAACCTTTGTTGATTGGTATTATTATTTTTTGTCATATATTATTATATATATATTCTAACTAATAAATGTGAAATAAAAATCATCAATTTATTATAGGTACCTATTATAGTCGAATTTGGTTTTAGTACCAAGATATGTATATAATATGTCTATATATTTATGATGGTATCAGAGTTTGTTGTTGATGTAGGTATACGTGTTATAAGTAAATAATGGATATTTTGAAATGATTAATTTAGAATTTATTATAGGTCATTGGTTTTTAATACCATAGACAAGTATATAATATGTCTTATACCTAGACTGACATACCGTCTCCACTCAGAATCGTTTTTCTTATACAATGATATTATATCATTGAATTCAAATTTAATACTATCCATTATACAGTGACCCACTTGTAACCTACTGTACAGCAGAGCGACAGCCACTTGCCCACCTTTTCATTTATTATATTAAAATTATTTTAATAACTATATAATAATGATTCTATTTAAGTAGGTATTATAGTTTATCTATTATGGTATTATGATCTAAGAAAACCAAATATCATCTATATTAAGTTTAAAGACGTACATTTCGCCAGCCCCCCCAAATTAAATTTTTGAAATTTTTTTTTTACCAAACATTAGTGTGCCATTAGTGTGAATTTGTGTGACTACAACCAGAATTTGTGCGATACTGGTTTAACCGTAAATTAAAAAAATTATATGGGGGGCTGGAGAAATGTTCCCCAGCCCCCCTTCATGGAAAAAATCACATTTTTAAAATTTTTCTTTTGCCAAACATTAGTGCGCCATTAGTGTGAATTTGTGCGACTACAACCAGAATTTGTGCGACACCCGTTGTACTCGGAAAATTCGTTTTTCCTTTTTTGGCATTTCCCCAGCCCCCCCTCATGGAAAAAATCACATTTTTAAAATTTTCCTTTTGCCAAACATTAGTGCGCCATTAGTGTGAATTTGTGCGACTACAACCAGAATTTGTGCGACGCCCGTTGTACTCGGAAAATTCGTGTTTCCTTTTTTGGCATTTCCCCAGCCCCCCTCATGAAAAAAATTACATTTTTAAAATTTTTTTTTTGCCAAACATTAGTGCGCCATTAGTGTGAATTTGTGCGACTACAACCAGAATTTGTGCGACACCCGTTGTACTCGGAAAATTCGTTTTTCCTTTTTTAACATTTCCCCAGCCCCCCCTCATGGAAAAAATTACATCGTCATTAATTTTTAATTGATTCGAGTTGACTGTCAATGGGACCTACAATATAAAAGTAAATTAAGTCATTATCAGTTGAATAAATGTAATTTACCTGCTTGATGAATCAATTTTTTTTTATGTTTTTCACATTCAGTTTCCATATTTGTACTTGTGACATATCCATCTGTTTCGTTTAATAAAACTACAAAAAGGGATACTAAAATGTGTTCCAAATCTTTAAAATGTTGGCATTTTATTATTTGTCCAATTGTTCTTAAAATAACTTCCTTAGCACGGCTTGATATTGTTTTTAGAGGTATCCACTGTGCAGATAATTTAATAAAATGCGCAACATCAACTCTGATGAAGCATCTAAAGTCTAAACGTATAAAAAGAAATTTAAATCTTTAATTATTTTATTTACCTATTATTATTTTTAGATTCTAAGTGAAACGATGAATGTATTGATTTTACAATGATGTGTGTTTTTTTTTTATTTTTTAATTTTTAATTTTTTTTTGTGTCTGTCATCACGTTTTAGGACAGTAAAAGTGATTGGATTTTCTTCATTAGTAGCTTTTCTGATAGGAAAGTGAATCTAGTTGGTACTTTGGGGGGGGGGGGGTTAAAAGTATAAATTTCCCAGTAGTTTTCACAAGCGCCGGGAAAAACAACATAAAAATTAAGGAAAAACGGGAAATTTATACATGAAATTTTCACTGGTTGTTTATATTTGCATTTTCTATACACGATAACATTTTCAAAATATTTTGATTTATTTTGAACTGTTTAGGGACATTTTCATTTTCCATTATTTTTTAGTTTTTTTTCTAAAAATATCAATAAAATTTTATTTGTTGGTTGCAAAAGCTTGAAAATTTAATAGAAGGCTCCTAATATATTGTTTCAAAGGCTGATGAAAAATATTAAAAATCCTTAGTCACAATTTTTTTTTATAAGCATTTAAAGTTCAAAAATTGACAAAATATGGAAAAATCACGAAAGTTATCAAATTATTTTGAGTTAAGAATTCGTAAAAATTTTTCTTTTTAAATCTAAGATTTGAAAATTAAACACAAGATTCCTTATAAGATTATCTACCTTTATCAAAAAAAAAAATGTCTATAAAAAAGTCAAATTAAATTTTTATGAGCGTTTGAAATTCAAATTTTTACAACATTGGATATTCACTCGATTACTCATGTAGCGATTTCCTTATTTTGTTGCAATTAAAAAACGAACAACTGTAGATACATGAAAATTTCACTGAATGTTTAAATTAGCATTTTCTATATACCATACAATTTTGAAAATATTTTGACTTTTTTTGAGCTGTTTATGGACATTTACAGCATTCAATTTTTTTTAGTTTTTTTTGGTTTTTTTTTCTATAAATATCAATAAAGTTTTATCTGTTGGTCCAAAAAGTGTAAAAATGTAATACAAGGTTCCTGATATATTGTTACAATAGCAGTTGAAAAATATTAAAAATACATAGGCACAGTTTTTTTTTATAAGCATTTAAAGATCAAATTTTGACAAAATTTATCAAAATCTCGAAAATTATCAATCAATGTAATTAATAAATTATAAAATGTTCAGTTTTTATAGCTAAGGATTGCAAATTCAACACAAAGGTTCTCATAAATAGTTCATACTGTAACCAAAAAATCTAAAAAATATATGAACACAATTATTTTTTACAGACATTTTAAATTCAAATTTGGACGAAATTACATATTAAAAAACCTAGAATAACTATTTTAGTTATATTTTTGTGATTGAATAATATTATTCGTGGGTACTTGAAACTCCTAAAGTGTACTATTATATATCTATGATAGTCAAACGGTTTTTGTTGATGTATAACGCGTTATAAGTATCTAATGGATATTGTGATATGATTAATTTGGAATTTATTATAGGTACCTATTATAGGTCAATTTTTTGTTTAATACCATAGATATGTATATAATATGTCGTATACATAGACTGACATACCGTCTCCGCTCAGAATCGTTTTTCTTATACAATGATATTATATCGTTGAATTCAAATTTAATATCATCCATTATACAGTGACCCACTTGTAACCTACTGTACAACAGAGCGACACCCACTTGCCCACCTTTTTTTCTTTATATATTTGGTGAAAGGCTTCAACTACATAGGTATTTAGACTTAATTAACTTAATGTTTAAATAAAACCGATATTAATATACATAAAAAATTAATACAATTATATTGACACTATTTTTACAATTTACGGTCTAGGTTTGTATTGTGGAAAAATGCAAAATTATTTTATTATAATTTTAAATAATAATTGTTACAAACAATGGTATGCACAATAGTTTATTGTTAAGTGTTTAATATATTGTACAGTTAATAAAAAAATATTTTATAACTGGATAAGTAATTTAAAATACATTACATCACACATGTATTTAAATTTGTATTTACACTTGTATTTAAATTTTAAATACTATTATTTTAATACGTTTTTGGCTTTTCAAATACTTCTCAAATGCTTTTTAACAAATATATTTTAAATACTACAAAATAATTTTTCTTTGACGTTTTACCGTCAATACGTTTTACCGTATATATTTACGCACGTTATTAATAACAAAAACTAACTTGCTAATATAAGTACCAATACAAAAATAATATAAAGGAGTTATTTAGTCAGTACAATATTTGGTCATTTTAATATTCGTTTTCTACAGTTGTTTGGTGATTATCTGAGTGTAATCATAATAATATAAATATGTCGACAGATCAGTATAGGTACCTCAAATGGTCTGCAATCTACACTACCATACACTATCAGTAGGTACCTAAAATTATGTATGTGCAAATGACGTAAAATAATAATAAATTATAGTTATATTATATTAAATATAAACTATACCATCCTGGTACCCAGGCTACCGAAATTTCCTTTTTTCAGTGACCATAGGACATAGGTACTGTATATCTAATTAGTAATTTTTAGAAAAGTGATTCAACCATGTGGAGTAAGCGCGGCGGGTAGATTACGATTGTGTTAATACGCGAACCTTATTGATTTATATTGCGCGTATTAAATACAAAAAACGATGTCACCATTGTACAAAGTTGCCAAATTTAATAACACAACAATATACATTCTAAGATAAATTTCATATTTAAACTCATCTTTTATTGTAATGTTGAATTTTCTATCTATTCATTATACATAGATGCACTGCAATTATTGCACTCACACGTAAGTAGTTAAGTTACCAACTAATTTCACTGTATCAGTAATTTATCATTATAGATTCAATAAACATAGTACGGTCTACTTAGTAAAAAAAATTTGGTTAATAATTTTAAATATAGGTAATCAATTAATTAACAAAAGAAAATACAACTAGAAAAATGCCAAAAAAGGAAAAACGAATTTTCCGAGTACAACGGGTGTCGCACAAATTCTGGTTGTAGTCGCACAAATTCACACTAATGGCGCACTAATGTTTGGCAAAAGAAAAATTTTAAAAATGTAATTTTTTCCATGAGGGGGGGCTGGAGAAATGCCAAAAAAGGAAAAACGAATTTTCCGAGTACAACGGGTGTCGCACAAATTCTGGTTGTAGTCGCACAAATTCCCACTAATGGCGCACTAATGTTTGGCAAAAGGAAAATTTTAAAAATGTGATTTTTTCCATGAGGGGGGGCTGGGGAAATGCCAAAAAAGGAAAAACGAATTTTCCGAGTACAACGGGTGTCGCACAAATTCTGGTTGTAGTCGCACAAATTCACACTAATGGCGCACTAATGTTTGGCAAAAGAAAAATTTTAAAAATGTGATTTTTTCCATGAGGGGGGGCTGGGGAAATGCCAAAAAAGGAAAAACGAATTTTCCGAGTACAACGGGTGTCGCACAAATTCTGGTTGTAGTCACACAAATTCACACTAATGGCACACTAATGTTTGGTAAAAAAAAAATTTCAAAAACTTAATTTGGGGGGGGCTGGCGAAATGTACGTAGTTTAAAGGTTTAGTAAATAACTTTATTACATCACCAAACAATAATTAATTGTAGATAAGAATTTAATAAAAAAACACAACACGAAAAACAAAATTTGTAATTTGCAAACTTTTTTATTATGCAATTTATTCCAAATTTGAAATTAAAATGACTATAAAAATAAACTGTGCTTATTTATTTTGTATATTTTTTGGTTATATAATTAACTTTATACGTTGAATCTTTTTATAAACTTTCAATCCTTAGATATAAAAGTTGAATATTTTATAAATTTTTAACTACAAAATAATTATTCAATTTTAAATTTGATAAATTTTGTTAAAATTCGATCTTTAAATGTTCGTAAAAAAAAAATTGTGCCAATTAATTTTTAATATTTTTCAACTGATGATGTAACAATAGATCAGGAGCCTTGTATTGAATTTTTACACTTTTTGGCCCAGCAGATAACACTTTATTGATATTTATAGAAAAAAAAAAACTAAAAAATTGAAGAGTGAAAATGACCGTAAAAGGTTCAAAAATAGTCGAAATATTTTCAAAATTGTATAGTGTACAGGAAATGCTAATATAAACATTCAGTGAAATTTTTAAGCCTTAATTTTTTTTTTTTTTTTTTTTGGGATTAAATTACTGGGAATTTTAAATTTTGACCTCCTCAATGTACCAACGATATTCACTTTCCAATCGAACAAGATACTGAAGTTGAAAATCGAAACATTATTTCAACTACTTATCGTGTACACAGAAACAAAAATAAAAAAAGTGTGTGTCACTCTGCTGTACAGTAGGTTACAAGTGGGTCACTGTATAATGGATGATATTAAATTTGAATTCAATGATATAATATCATTGTATAAGAAAAACGATTCTGAGAGGAGACGGTATGTCAGTCTAGGTAAAAGACATATTATATACATATCTATGGCATTAAAAAAAATTGACCTATAATAGGTACCTATAATAAATTCCAAATTAATCATATCACAATATCCATTAAGTACTTAAAATACGTTATACATCAACAAAAACCGTGATACTATCATAGATATATAATAGTACACTTTAGAAGTTCAAGTGGGTACCCACGAATAATATTATATAATCACAACAAAATAACTAGGTTTTTTAATATGTAATTTCGTCCAAATTTGAAAATAAAATGACTATAAAAATAAACTGTGATTGAATATTTTTTAGATTTTTTGGTAAGAGAATTAACTACTTACGTGGAATCTTGTTTTAAATTTTCAATCCTTAGCTATAAAAACTGAACATTTTATAATTTATTAATTACGCGTAATTACTCAGAAAAAAATATACTACATTTAATTAAAAACACCTATTAAATTAAAGAAAAACGGGTATGATTTCGAGCCTATGAAGTTATATAATACATTTGAAGAAAGTTTTTTCATTAAATCATCGTTATTTATTTTCATAAAAATCGGTATAAATTTATTAAATTTAAAGATAATCTTACTTAAAATAATAATGTAAAATATTTAAAGTAAGAAAAATTAATAATCTTTTCAAATCCATAGTGTCTTAAATCAAAGACCAAATTTCCAATGATTTATGAAAACAATGTGGTACATTTAATAGAATAAAGTATTAATTTAAAGACACATTTTATTAATTTTAATATACTGCTCCGGTTAAATCAATATTATCCTTTCTTTAACTCAAAAACTCTGGGGTTAAATTAATGACATTTTGTGTCAAATCAAATAAATTAACGGTATTGAATGAATAACTATTGCATTAATATATGCAATTAATATTAAGGAATTATGTTTTTAAATTATAGTAATAAACTGAATAAAGGAATACAAAATCAAATAAAAATGCATATATTATTTCTCTTAAGGTATAACAAAACATCATTACATTTCAATTAGTAAATTATAAGTATAATATAAGTAAGTATAGCATACAATGTTTAATTATGCAATATTTAATTTTATTATAATAACAAATAAAAAAAAATTGACAAATACTTATAACACATTTACTGTAGCACAAATTATGAATATATTTTTAGGTTTTTAAATAATAACATACACAATTTATATTCTAAAAATTATTAGCTATTTGACAAAATTATCAAATATAAATAAATTTACAATATAATATTTACAAGACTTACTATAATGTTTATTAGGATTTAAACAGTTTTAAAAATGTTTTAATCTGATGAAATAAGTATCTGCATTATTTGGTATGCTATATAAATGGATAGGAGGTCCTTTAAAATAATTTATGTTTTTTAATTCATATTCATTTTTAATTATTTTATTTAATTTGTAAGAAGCCAAATGATTTACATAACAGATAATATCCATTTTTTGACAAAATATAAAAACCGTGTTTTCATCTAAACATATAATTTTTTTTAACAAATATACAGTTAATTCACTTTCATATGTTATGAGAACATTATTATATGAATATTTAGTATTAAAATACATAAGTTTATTGTAGCATAATGCATTTTGTAACAAATGCTTGTACTTATTAAGACATAATACATTTATTTGATTAAAATGTTCATAAGTGATAATGGGAGATCCATCATCTATTAGCTTATAATTGGTGAAATTATTAATATTAAAATTAAGAAGAAATTCAGAAAAATGTATAGAAAATTTTATGCCTAGTGAAATTGGTACATTTATTCTTGAATTAGTATTTTTAGTGTAAGATTTTAATTGTTTATGTTTGGATTCAAAATTGTAAGACCAAATAAACTTTAATGGACCGGACTTTTTAATTATACTACAGTAATGAGTAAGAAAATGGTGTTTTGGCTTTAGATTGTCATTGAATAGTTCTACATATTTTAAGTTATGATACTCTATACACTTTTGTAATTTAAATAAAACTTGACTATCAAATGTAGATAATAACAGTAAATCTATAATTTGTATTAAATTTATTAAAAACTTCCAAATTTGATCATTGTCAGGGACTAAGTCACCAACTAGTAATGGGAAAAAGTGTACAAATGTTTGCATTTCCCTAGCTGACATTTTGATATGCATATTATTTGAATTTAGTATTTTTAAGGGTGGAGATATGTTACCTATTTCACTCTCCCCATATTGAAAATGTTGTTTACGGTTATTTAAAGTTTCTAAATCAAAATAACCTAATTTTATTAAATTTAAAATAATATGACACATATCATATACACAAACGCCTTCAAATAAATCATGCATTATATCTACTGAAAAATTTTGAACAACATGAAAAGAATTAACTAAATTAAAAACAGAGTTTTCATGAACACCTGTTTGTTTGTAATCATTTTTTATGACATCTTCTTCATAGTTGCGCTTATTACGTAGAGACTCCAAAACTTCAGTTGCAAGAATATTTGTATTCATTTTATTAGAATGACAAAATCGGCAAAAGAAAGTTGCAGAAAACGATCTGGAGAAACCCAAAACACTATTAACACCCAAATTGTCCCCCACAATTAATCCTAATGAAAAATATATTTTTTTATTTATTCCTGGCAATTTTAATTGAAGGCCGTTGCTTTCTAAATCATTAAGTTCTTCAATTAATTTAAAAAATGTCTTATCATTTCCTACAGCTTTAACATCTTTAGTATTGAAGAGTGCAGCTATAAAAATATTTTTTAAGTTAGAACGCAAATAAAAAGGAGCCGAAGGAAAACAGTAATAAACCCCTAAAATTGATGATGAATGAGAACCAAGAGGGTGTTGATCTCAAAATCATCAAAATATAAAAAATAAGGAATAACTATTTTATCAGAATGCTGTGAAATTTTATGCTTCCACAACTCTCCATTGTAAAAATTTGTATAGTTAGTAACAGAATTTAAAGAACTGTGGTTGGCTAGAAATGAGTCTAAGACACCTGGCAACTCAAAATATTTTTGAAATTGAAATTTTATTGGTAATAGAACTCCTTTAATTTTTTTTTCATCAATAGTATTATTGTAATTTAAAATAATATTTTCAATGGTATCGTTTAAAGTAATAATATTTGGTTTTTCATATAATGTTTTGTCTTGTAATTGTTTAAGAAATTTATATTCTGAATCAATTCCTTTAAAAGGATTTTTACAAAACTCAGAAATAATTTCTAAAGATTTTTGAATTTTAGAATCTGTACAACTAACTAATACTTTTGTTTCAATTTGCATAGCGATAGTTTTAGTTATAAGCTCTGTAATGTCAACCTGCAATTCAATAGCTTGTTTTCTAGAAAGATTAAGTTTTCCGAAGTATTTTAGAGACAATTTTAATGCTGAATCTTGCAGTAAGTTAATATTTACTTCCGGTGTATCATTTTTAATTTTGTTTGGATAATTAACAAAAGATAGATCATTATTATAAGGCGAATTTAACCCTTCAGGTGGATTAATATTTTTATTACAAGAAACTAATTGAGAACTAATTGGAACATTATTAATTTCTGTTTTCATATGTTTTGCAAATGAGCGAAAAGATGTAAAACTCTGAGAACAATTTAAAATACAACATTTATATACATCATTAGAACGAAGTGAATGAGCTAATTTTAAATGAATAAATAATTTTTGTAAGTCATTTATTATCAATTTACATTTGAAACAAAACAAATCCATATTATACTGATATAAAGTTAAAATTCAATGTTAGATAAATCTGACATTAAGGAAATAATGGCAGAACTTTTTACATCAAATTCAGTATGAATATCATAAAAATAGTTTTGTAAGAATGTCCATACCAACTCAGACTCAATTGGGTACTTCAAATTAAAAACGTGAAATATTTTAAAACATAGGTCCACAGCTTTTACAATATTAGGAATTTTGTAATACGTATTAAAATAGTAAACAAAAAATTCTTTAGATTCAATATACTCATCCCCTATGATGCAGATTAGTGGTTGTAAAGTTTGCTTCTTTTCATAATAATTGTCAACTTTATTTTGAATTTGTGAGTACAAGTCGCTGGTGTTGGCGCATAGTAATAAAAATGAATTTCGGGCATCAGCTATTGAAGTTTTGATAATACGTTTTGAATTTGTTACCTTGTCAATCTCATATGATTTCGAAGTTGGAATTATTAAAGAATTCAATAAAGCAAATATAACAGTGTTTTTGGAATCTGTAAAAAATTAAATAAGTACATTGAGATGAATCATACAACATAATAATTATAATAAGTTTTACCAACCAAATTCAATTTCTGAATTTTGATTACTAAGTTTCTTCAATAACTCTTTGCTGTTTGAATCTTTAATGTTAGCATGCATAAGAGTTAATAGTTTAGGAATAAGTAGTGGCCATTTTTCAAATAATAAATTTTCTTTCCCAGAGTAGATGTATTCAAAGTCAATATCAATCTAAAAAAAATTTCCATATTTATAGTGTAGGTACATAAATTTTAACATTTTTTTTACCAAATTATGTCCAAACGACTGTTTAAATAAGGGCCACTGTTCCAATATATCATTTATTTTAGTATCATTTTGTGTAAGAAATGTCCGACGATATTCAACAGTTTCTCGCCACTTCATTAACACATCTTCAAAAGGTTCAATATTAAACTGAAGCCATCTTTTGGTAGTAACCAATGTCTGTTCTATAAATACATATGTTTATAAAGTAAATATGATATTGTATAATTACAAATTAATAATATAATGCATGGCTGCAGATTATCATAGATATATTTTTAGTAATATACTAATGGTAACATAGACATATGAACTGTATATAAAAAAATCTTACCATCAATTTTTAAAGGAGCAGATAGAGGTTGGTTAAAACTAGCTTTAGAACTGGAAGCAGATGAATCTTTAATTAAAGTCCTAGGGCTACTCCAAAGGTCGTTTTTGCGCAGTTTTGTCACAGTATTGTGGTACTTTTGATATAATACACCTTTTGGTTTACGTTTTGGAACATTCATAAAATAAGTTTCCTATGTAATACAAATAAATAGGTACAACAAATCAACACAAAATTAATCATCAAAATGTATAATTATTTAAACACACCTTAACTTCAGATTTAAAATATTTTACTATAGTGACAGCTATATATTCTATCAACTTGGGTGAAGCATGAATTTTATGTTCAATTAAATATTCTATGACAACATCTGCCAAAACTTTTCTTAAGTTATCCGATAATTTACTATGACTTTTATAATATGCTATGATTAAACTTCCTTTTCCAGATTTACTTAAAATATCTTCAATATTTATCTACAATAATACACACAAATTACTAAAATTACTAAAACTACTAAGCAGAATTCAAATTTGAATAATACTTAAAGGGAAGGTAGATTATAGTGGCAAATAATATAATTTAGTAAAAATATAGGTACATTTATTATTTCAAGCAGAGGTATTGCCTTATGTGTGACCTCTCTACCATCTAATAGTTCAACAACTAACTGTATCTTAACCTAACCTAACCTAACCTGCTTTAGGTATGTTATACTTAAGTGTAATTTGTCTATACAAAAAATTGAATTTAGTAATATGTATGTACCTACTAGTAGGAAGTACCTAGTAATAATAGTTTTGATTATTCATTAAATTAAAACAAAATTAATTTTCTATATGTAATTAGTAAACAAAATAAGACATATAGGTACCTGATCTTTCAAAACTATTTGATTACTTGAGCTACATTCAGATTCTGAAGGCTGTGGTGTTGAAGACGATGAACTACAATCTGTATTCTGGCTCTACATTGATGGACATAATTAATAATATGATAAGTATTATACATTATAATAAATAAAAAACATGGGTACTTACCTCAAAAGTAGTTTGCCACTTTTTCAAATGATTTTCAAAAATTATGCGTTGTCCAAAGTTTTCAGCTGGACATAAATTATTCAAATGATCGGAGTTCATTAACTTTAGACTTTCAACACTAATACCATGGTCTAAAAATATTAATACATTTCAATGCAGTTTGTAGGCATATAAAAAATACACTAATAGGTACACAATTAAAATTAATTTATATAAATATATCGTTACGGGCTAAGTAGTAAGTCCAGGCATTATATAACAATGTCCGGACACAGTGCACAATGCCCGACCATTTTGGGCAATGTAAGAATGATCATTTTAATACTCAAATTGTTTATACATTGACCAAACAAAGTGTGCCCACTACCAAATTATGCACATTACCTGGTCATTGTGAGCAATGCCCGACTTCTTACTCTGCCCGTAACATATAATTATAATATTATAATATATATAAGTTACAAGTTAAATTTAGTACTTACTAATAAACACATTAAAAAAACAGTCTCCTTTCAACTCATTCAGAACATCTAATAAAGCTCCCGTTTCTACATTGAATTCAACTGCACTTGAGGTATTTAAATCTTCCAAGTCATCAGAATCGATAAACTGCAAGTCCGACATAATTATCACTATAATTTTCTTAAGCAGCTTCAACTAAAGTAAAAATCTAACTATATTTAGTAAGTAATAAAAATAGATAGGTAGTAGGTACTCACGTTGGTTTTCTTTATTTTAAATTAATTTTTGTACGTCAAGTATTAACATTTAACGAAAAACAACTTTACACATTAACGCTATTTAATAGTATAACTCGATACTTTGACTTTAAGATGGCAATCAGAACAATACACAACTTAATATTACGATTTACGACCGTCGACCACGAGGTATAATAAAATAAAAAAACATTTGTTTATTTAGGCACAATTAAACATTAATCACAAAAAATAATTTCACGACCGTCGACCACGAGGTACAATAAAATGAATTTAAACAGTTAAATACAAATTGCAATTGAAAAATCAAAAATCAATGCATAAGAAAGAAGTACCTAAGTACGGAATGCCAATTGCCAATACTCTATATAAAGCGTGCACAACAATATTGTCACAGAACGGTTTATGTGTACACGCGCCGCGCGGTGGTGGGGGACCGGGATTCCCTGCAGTCGACCCGGAATACCTTTAAATCTATTAAAAAATCTTAGTTTTAATGTTATTGACATAATATCTAGTATTATTTGTTATCTATTTCAATTCTGTCACCCATAAACTTAAAGGCAAATTCAATCAATCAAACCGATGGTGTACGTGCATACAATTAAGTAAATAATTTTCGTACTTTCAATGGATAATTTCTTTATTTTAACTACATTAAGTTATTGTTTTAGTTATATTATATTTAATTAGAACAAAGTAAATTCTATCTTTGAATTAATACACGCATTTACTTAAAGCTATTAACTATGCCTTAGATTTTAATACTTAATATTATTCATTTCTATGAATAAAATGTAGTTAGATTTATTACTTAACATTAAAACAATGAGTTTTCTTTTTAATAAATATAAAGAAAATATATTTAGTATAATAGAATTTTAATTGTTTTAAAACAATTTATAGTAAATTTAAAGAAGTGCTAAAAGTAAAAAATGTATGAAACGATTTATTTGAAAATAGGACAAGTTTTTTTCTGAGTTTTTTTCTGAGTTATATCGCGATGATTAATAAATTTCGAGATTTTGAAAAATTCTGTCAAAATTCGATGTTTAAATGCTTATAAAAAAAAATGTGCCTATGTATTTTTAATATTTTTCAACTGATATTGTAACAATTTATCAGAAGCCTTGTATAAAATGTTTACACTTTTTGGCCCAACAGATAAAACTTTATTGATATTCAAAGAAAAAAAACTAAAAAAATTGAAAAATGAAAATATCCGTAAACAGCTCAAAAAGAGTCAAAATATTTTCAAAATTGTATGGTGTATAGGAAATACTAATATAAACATTCAGTGAAATTTTCATG
The DNA here is from genome assembly GCA_949089665.1 of Macrosiphum euphorbiae. Classification (NCBI taxonomy): domain Eukaryota; kingdom Metazoa; phylum Arthropoda; class Insecta; order Hemiptera; family Aphididae; genus Macrosiphum; species Macrosiphum euphorbiae. Next base: position 300,779 of record CARXXK010001395.1, read on the forward strand.
TATCTATAGTTATTCGTTTATGAATAACAACAAAATAAGGAAATCGCTACATGAGAAATCGAGTGAATATCCAATGTTGTAAAAATTTTAATTTCAAACGCTCATAAAAATTTAATTTGACTTTCTTATAGACATTTTTTTTTTTTGATAAAGGTAAATAATCTTATAAGGAATCTTGTATTACATTTTCAAATCTTAGATTTAAAAAGAAATATTTTTACGAATTCTTAACTCAAAATAATTTGCTAATTTTCGTGATTTTTCCATATTTTGTCAATTTTTGAACTTTAAATGCCTATAAAAAAAAAATTGTGACTAAAGATTTTTAATATTTTTCATCTGCCTTTGAAAAAATATACTAGGAGCCTTCTATTAAATTTTCAAGTTTTTTAACCAACAAATAAAATTTTATTGATATTTTTAGAAAAAAAAATGGAAAATGAAAATGTCCCTAAACAGTTCAAAATAAATCAAATATTTTGAAAATGTTATCGTGTATAGTAAATGCAAATATAAACAATCAGTGAAAATTTCATGTATCTACAGTCATTTGCTTTAAAGTTATACCAAAAACCAAATTCAATTTTCTGAAAAATCGATTTTGCGTAAAAATTCCCGTTTTTCCTTAATTTTTCTTTTGTTTTTCTTGGCGCTTTTGAAAAGTACTGGTAATTTTTTAATTTTGACCCCATCAATGCACCAACGATATACACTTTCCAATCGAACAAGATAGGTACTGATGTCAAAATTCGAAGCATTATTTCGACTACTTGTCGTGTACACAGACACAAAAAAAAATAAAAAAACACACATCATTGTAAAATCTATACATTCATCGTTTCACTCAGAATCTAAAATAAATTACAATTACAATATTATTTTACCATTAAATATTATAACCTACAATAGCATTTAACATTAAAATTGTTAGCGCTTAAATACCTACCCGAAAACGTATAATCGATATATAGGTACCTACCTTCAGTAGCGTCCGCAGGGGGGGGCTAAAGGGCTAAAGCCATTACCCATATTATTATTACTTTGGAACAACATTGTATTTGCAACATACCAATTTTCATAATTAATTATCTGTAATTTTTCTGTAAAAGTATGAACTATTTGTATGAAAGACCTTGTATTAAATTGTCTAGCCTTAACTATACACATTTAATATTTTATAAGTTTTGAACTACAAATTAACTGTGGTTTTGACGAAATTTGAACTTTAAATGCTTATAAAAAATAAGCATGATGCCTATGTATCGTTAATATTTTAGCTATAATAAAAAAACATACGTATTACATTATTAAGCTTGTTGACCGGATAAATAATTTTTTATTGACATTTATAGAAAAAAAAAAATTAATTATTCAAATACAATCCAAGTGAAGACGGTATAACCAAACATTTAAATAAATTTTCATTTTTTTTTCTCAAATTATTTTTAAAAGCACTGAGCACTTTCAATTTCAACCTCCTAATAGTACTAACTAGATCCAATTTGCTTCCAAAAACATACATTGTGCATTGAAGCTTATGATCAGAGCATTTTTTCTACCAGAAAAGTTGAAAAGTTACAAACATTTTAAAATACCTCAAATAAACGTCTGAAATTATTAGACTGGACAAATTGAAAAGAAAATTGTAACTAACTTTCAAGGCCCCCCCCCCCATTGAAAAATCCTGCGGACGCCACTGCCTACCTTTATGATACTAATCAAACAATTTAAAATAAATGAATCTAAATGAAAATTACATTTTTTACAAAACATACCATATTATTATGTCCAACCAAAAAAACAAATTAAAATGTCACTTTACGTGGAGTCACACACACAATCCATCATGTGTGGTTTAAGGTTTTCATCTTACACATGTAAAACAATTTTTCGTTCGATAGTTTCAATAGGGTACTGTCAGTTCTGATATGAGAGGGAATTGAAATATTATAAAACTTTTAAATAACAACATTATATGACATTGTGTTCTTTAGTTGGTTTCTTACGATAATTTAGTTTTTCAATGAATTATGAATAAAACAATAATAATTGAAAATTCTCATAATTTATATAAAAATTAAAATACCGTATAAAACCTACGAGATAACACAGGTAATGTTTGTACCTAAAAGTTTGATGATAAGTCGATTCACTCAAATATCAAAACTATTGAAACTGTCGAACGAAAATGTTGGTACACACAAACCACATGCGGGATGCCGTCTTCTTAATAAATTTCTTACCTTTATGAAAATGGTGCAAAAATCAATTGTTATCTTTATACATAAAAAGAGAATTGATAAATAACAAACAAACAAAAAACTGGAAATAATTTAAAACAGCTTAAGTTAATAGTCTTGAAAATATTGAACAACTGTCAACTATATTATATTACCTATATTATGAACTGAGTATATTGACTTAAAAAAATTTGTATTTCTTGATTAAATTCTTCTCTACAAATAATTATTGTTTGGTGATGTAATAAAGTTAGGTACTAAACCTTTAAACTTAATATAGATGATATTTGGTTTTCTTAGATCTTAATACCATAATATAGAAACTATAATACCTACTTAAATAGAATCATTATTATAATTATTAAAATAATTTTAATATAATAAATAAAAAGGTGGGCAAGTGGGTGTCGCTCTGCTGTACAGTAGGTTACAAGTGGGTCCCTGTATAATTTATTATATTCAATTTGAATTCAACGATATAATATCATTGTATAAGAAAAACGATTCTGAGCGGAGACGGTATGTCAGTCTAGGTATAAGACATATTATATACTTGTCTATGGTATTAAAAACCAATGACCTATAATAAATTCCAAATTAATCATTTCAAAGTATCCATTATTTACTTTTAACACGTTATACATCAACTAAAACCGTGATACTATCATAGATAGATAATAGTACACTTTAGAAGTTTCAAGTACCCACGAATAATATTAAACCAACACAACAAAATAACTAAAATAGTTTTTCTAGGTTTTTAATTATGTAATTTCTTCCAAATTTGAACTTAAAATGACTATAATAATAATTTAACTGTCCTTCTGTATTTTTTAGATTTTTTGGTAACAGAATTAACTATATACTTACATGAAATCTTGTTTTAAATTTGCAATCCTTAGATATAAAAGTCGAACATTTTATACATTTTAAACTACAAAATAATTATTCAATTTTAAATTTCTCAACTGATATTGTAACAATTGATCAGGAGCCTTGTATTGAATTTTTACACTTTTTGGCCCAGCAGATAACACTTTATTGATATTAATAGAGAAAACAAACTAAAAAAATTGAAGAGTGAAAATGACCGTAAACGGTTCAAAAATAGTCAAAATATTTTCGAAATTGTATAGTGTATAGGAAATGCTAATATAAACATTCAGTGAAATTTTCATGTATCTACAGTTATTCGTTTTTGAATTACAACAAAAAAAATTGAAATCGCTATATGAGAAATCTAGTGAATATAGAATGTTGTAAAAATTTGAGTTTCAAACGCTCATAAAATTCTAATTTGACTTTCCTATGGATATTTTTTTTTTGTTAAACCGTAGATAATCTTATAAGGAATCTTGTATTCAATTTTAAAATCTTAGTTTTAAAAAGAAAAATGTTTACGAATATTTAACTCAAAATAATTTGATAATTTTCGTGATTTTTCCATATTTTGTCAAATTTGAACTTTAAATACTTATAAATAAAAAACTGAGACTAAGGATTTTTAATATTTTTCATCTTCCTTTGAAACAATAAAGTAGTAGCCTTCAATTAAATTTTCAAGTATTTTTAACCAATAAATAAAATTTTACTTATATTCATAAAAAAAAAAAAAACTAATAAAATTGGACACTGAAAATGTCCCTAAACAGTTCAAAATAAATCAAAATATTTTGAAAATGTTATCGTGTATAGAAAAAGGAAATATAAGCAACCGGTGAAAATTGCATGTATCTACTGTCATTTGGTTTAAAGTTACACCAAAAACCAAATTCGATTTTGTGAAAAGTCTTATTAAATATAAAAGTCTACAAATTAAAAATTAAAATATACAAATTTTGAATAACCTTTGGTTACCCTGTAGATGAAAATTCGTTTTCCATGTTAATTTCCATGTTCATTTCGAAAAAGCCTTAAATAATACACCGCGCTATGCCAAAATGGCACAAATCGTGTAAAGGTCCCCACACACTGCAGCGGTGGCAGTGGCGTTAAATTCTATTGTCTTGGCTTCACCGCCGCGGTGAGCGGTGAAATGTGTCCTACAGCAATTCACCGCCACCGCCACCGCCACCGCTGCAGTGTGTGGGGACCTTAATACGTGTAAATTTTTATTTTTCTAGAGCCCGAATCTTTCGAGTGAAACTTCAAAATATACAAGATTTGAATCTAAGTTTTATACCCAGTAGATAATTAATGGTTTGCAACACATAAGTTTCCGTGTTTATTTCGAAACTGCAGTCTAAAATGTACTACGCAGGTGTCACCACGATATCGCAAAAATCTTATCATACGTATAAACTTCCATTTTTCTGGAATCTAAGTACAAATTTTTAATCTACGTTGGTTACCATGTAGGTAAAAAATGGTTTGCAAAATATAAATTTCTGTGTTCATTTTGAAAAAAACTTCCAAAGTACACCGCGCGGGGGCTTCGCCCGTAAATCTCAAAAATCGTATAATAAGTGTAAATATTTTTATTTTTTTAGAGTCCAAGTTCCTGGAGCGCACCCTTCGAAAAATACAAATTTTTTATCCAAGTTGGTTACAAAGTAGATAAATAATGGTTTGGAAAACATGAATTTCCGTGTACATTTCGAAACTGCCATCCAAAATGTACTATGCATTAGAGTCACCCCGATATCACAAAAATCGTATAATAAGTATACACTTCTAGTTTTCTGGATTCCAAGTCCTCTGAGTGATATTTTTGAAATATACAAATATTAAAAGGTGCTCTGCTGTACAGTAGGTTACAAGTGGGTCCCTGTATAATGGATTATATTAAATTTGAATTCAACGATATAATATCATTGTATAAGAAAAACGATTCTGAGTGGAGACGGTATGTCAGTCTAGGTATAAGACATATTATATACTTATATATGGTATTAAAATAAATTGACATAAAATAGGTAATACAATTTTATTGATATTCATAAAAAAAAAAAACTAATAAAATTGGATACTGATAATATCCCTAAACAGATCAAAATAAATCAAAATATTTTGAAAATGTTATCGTGTATAGAAAAAGCAAATATAAACAACCCGTGAAAATTGCATGTATTTACTGTCATTTGTTTTAAAGTTACACCAAAAACCAAATTCGATTTTGTGAAAAGTCGATTTTGAGTAAAAATTCCCGTTTTTCTTTAATTTTTCTTTTGTTTTTCTTGGCGCTTTTGAAATTAACTGTGAATATTGACCTCCTCATGCACCAACGATATTCACTTTCCAATCGAACAAGATACTGAAGTTGAAAATCGAAGCATTATTTCGACTACTTATCGTGTACACTACTATACTGTATACTGTATGTATACTGCACACATGTTTTACATTTTAGTGAAGTTTATGAACCTCAATACCATAGCGCACATTGAGTCTTAAACTTGCGAGTTCTAAATTCTAATAGAATCGACCATTTTTGTTTCATATTACTACACCACTACTAAGAATAGATGGTGGAAAATGTCTATATTATCAAACTAAATAATATTAATTAATAATATCATTTTCATATCAATAAACCATAACACCAGTATACAAAAACAAAATCCTATTTAGTATTTCAATTTCCAGTAATAAAATAATACTAAAAATAAACTTGAGTTAAAACAGCCAATAAGATACAATTACCCAATATTGTATAGGTATATAAAATATTAATGTCCCGTTAGTGCATACCAATACAAACTGGAACTTATTCTTATAAATGCAAAATTACACTTTCAATAATATTTTTTGCTCAATATAAGTTGGGGGTGCTAATTTAATACTGGCACTCCCATATGTGTGCCAATGCTGTCAATACCACTTATTAATATTATGATTGACCCATAATACATTAGTTGTTTAATATGATATTTATAACAGTAGAAATATATTAAACTACCTACCAAATATTTTTTTTATTGAATAATTATTATATTACTAGCTGATCCCGTGCACTTTGTCCCCCAATAAAATATTAATTTGTATTGAAATGTATGTATCTATAAGCTTGTGTATACTGTCCTTTGAAAGGTAGTGCTCTAAAAGAATTTAAAATCAATGAATGGTCACATTTTGAATGTCATATTTTTGTACACGGCAATAGTCCATTAACTATCAATACTTTTTCAACAGACTTTATAACTAACCAAAAGGTATATTTTGGGTTCATTCTTAAGTTGTATTTTTTTATACCTAAATTATGCAACATTTTAAATGTATTAAATATTTTACAGTGTGTAATAATATGCAACTTAACATCAGGTGATTGTTTTTGTTGCTCTGGAAGCAGTTGCTGTGCACTGTTCCATATTTCTTGTGGAATATTCACAGAATATGATTATCAAATTCACCAAAAAAGGAAACATATTACTTTAATCTATGGTAATAATCATTCATATATTCCAGTTAAAGTAAGTTATTCTTCATATTGCTTAATATGTTAGTTATCTTATGGTGGATGTTTGTATTTTTAGAACAAGATAGTTCACATAAATCAAAATGTATGGGCAAGACACTTGCAACATAAAAGGATCACTGAATGTGGAATAGTAAAAATTGATAAAACTTCTTTAGTTATTGTGAAATACAGTGATGATACAATATCAGACAGTATTACATTAAAAGAAATTAAGGTATACTTGTTTGTTTTACTTTTTGTATATTTTTATCGTCAGGTAAAGCCCCTTATGTTATATCACAAATTTACAAAGATACCTAAAAAATAAATTTTTATGCCATCAAAATACAACATATGATTTTGCATACATCTATACTCTTTTCAGAATAAGAACTCAACAGGCGGCCACGGGCAAAACCGATTTTGCTATGTAAATATTTTGCATTCTTATTCTGAAAAGAGTATAGGTTGGACTTTTAAATCATTGAATCTATCAACTTAAACCTGAAACTAATTGAATAGCAATATTCTTTTTAGACATAATATACATTTTCATGTTTTTGATTTATTTAATTACTGATATTGATTATTTGTTTCTTATATTATTGAATTATTTGGAAATATTTCAGAATCATAACAAAATATTTTGGTTGTACCATTGATATAAATAATAGAAATCACTATTTGTACTAACAAATATGTTATTTAGTTGATAGTTTAATTGATTTTGTATTTTATAGTAAAGATTGAATTAAAACATAAAATAATAAAATGCTAATATACTTATAATAAATTAATCAACCTGATTCTTAGGAACTTATTTCTTTTGAAATGCATTTTATGACTATCTTTTTTTAATGTTTGCCCTTTTTTTTATTAACTTCAGTTGAGAAAATTAGAAAACTTGAAGTAAATAATATATTCCTTACAGCATAATTTACCTCCTCTAATATTCATACATAATTTTTTTTATTGTAATTATTTTTTTAAAACTATGCAAATAATTTTTCACCCAATGACAAAATAATACATTTAAAATCTGGTGACAAAGTTTTATTAATGGGTTTAAATTATAAGCACATATATTCAGAAAGTATAATTTATCATATTGCATTTAACTTGAATAACTTGAAATTATTATTAGTGTACATATGTACATGTTAGTGCCAGGTCGAATATTACGATGGTTCATTTGGTAGTCAACTCTCTGAGGATCTAAACATTTACGATAAACAAATTTATAGCAGTCTAAAACGGCAAGCTAAATGACCATCTGGGTTAGCTCTACATATCAAAAATAAAATAAAATAATTGATGTTTTATAGGTATGTTTGCTTACTTAATTAACTATTTCATTATTAGAACTTTTAAGAATATAATATATATATATATAAATATTTCAATCAACTTGTAACCCATAATTCATATTATAAATTGTACACATTTTGATACTAAACCATATATATGGTATTATACATTATAATATGATAATTATGGTTCGGAAGTTATTATAGTTGCATATTATTATTCAATATCTTCTTAGTTTATAGACGAATATTAATTTAAAAACAATAGTTTGATTTTGAATTTTGAATTTTTATAAATATTTATTAAATTTACTTGCATATTTTACAATATTTTAGTGCATAATTACATGCATACAGAGTTGGATGAGTTACTTTTAAAAAGTAATTAATTTACTTTATTCGTTACTTAAATAAAATTGTAATGAACCTACTTTACTTTTAAAATAGAAAATTAACTCATTACTTTCTCGTTATAAAAAAAAAAAATTCAAATTTCTTGGCAATTATCTTCTATAGGCAAATTGAACAAGCAAATTCTTTATATAACCTGTATAGTTAATATGATCATAAAATTTTAGTCTTCCACACAAGCTATTCATAGGAAACCTATTTAAAGGAATCAAATTAAATAATATATTTAATTAACTGTTCTCGTGATTTAGGTTCAATTAGACATTTCAAATGTCAAAACCTTTGAAAACTGAATTGTGGCGAGTATAAATTAAATATGTATATACATTATACATATTAGATTGTTAAACATAATAAATTATTATTAATAATACCCGAAATTACACATGTATAGTTTTTCAATTCACAATAGGTAGGTAGGTACTTAATAGCTCGAAACTTTAACGAGTAATTCTATAGAAATAACTTTTCAAAGTAATTTCCATTACATTTTTGTTACTTGGAAATAATTCTAATTAAATTACGTAACTCGTTACTCGTTTACGTAAAGCCTTAATTTCGTTATTACCCAACACTGCATGCTTATATATACATTTTTTCATTTATAGCTCCTAATACTTCCAAACCCTAATGATTATACTTTTATTTTTATTACTTTACTATAGTTGTATGATATATTGATTTATATAAAGTAATAAAAAAAAACTGACTTAAAACGTTTATTTTATAATAGGTACAATCATTGATTATAAATACTATAGTAGGTGTAATTAATAAAATTAATGGTACAATATATTATAATTTATATTTTATAATATACTAGCTGATCCCGTGCACTTCGTTGTTCGTTAAATGTATTAGCTCTATATGACTCAAACTGTGTTCAATTCGTTATTTAATATTCGGTGTGGGGTGTTCAAAATTTATCTTAACTCTTCCGTTTCGGAATAAAAATTCTGATTCGCAGCAGTAAATTATCAGTTTGTACCTAAGTAAGTGTATGATTTAACTCTTAAGTATCAAAGTTATACCTAGTTTGTGGTTTTCACTTAATTCCACCTACGGTAGATTAATATAATCAATTTATTAAAAATCCTATCCTAACTTAATCGTACTAAAATCCGATGAATAAAAAATTTTGGTTTTTGATGTAACTCTACAACAAATGAATGTATGTATAATATTAAATTTTAACAGGTTGCTTATATTTGAATTTTCTATACATGATGACATTTTCAAAATATTAGATTTGTTTTGAAGTGTTTAGGAACATTTTCATTTTCCATTTTTTTAAGTTTTTTTTCTAAAACTATCAATAAACTTTTATTTGTTGATTAAAAAAGCTTGACAATTTAATGGTAAGCTCTTAGTATATTATTACATTTACATTTGAAAAATATTAAAAATCATTAGTCACAGTTTTTTTTTTACAAGCATTTAAAGTTCAAAAATTGACAAAATATGGAAAAATCACGAAAATTAGCAAATTATTTTGGGTTAAGAATTTGTAAACATTTTTCTTTTTAAATCTAAGATATGAAAATGTAATAGAAGATTCCTTATAAATTTGTCTACTTTTATCAAAAAAAAAAAAATGTCTATAAGAAAGTCAAATTAAATTTTAATGAGCGTTTGAAATTCAAATTTTTACAACATTGGATATTCACTCGATTTCTCATGTAGCGATTTCCTTATTTTGTTGAAATTTAAAAACGAATACCTGTAGATAAATGACAATTTCACTGAATTTTTATATTAGCATTTCCTATACACCTTATAATTTTGACTCTTTTTGAGCTGTTTACGGACATTTTTAGTTTTCAATTTTTTTCTATAAATACCTATCAATTAAGTTTTATACGTTGGGCCAAAAAGTGTTAAAATTTAATACAAGGCTCCTGATATATTGTTACAATATCAGTTGAAAAATATTAAAAATATATATTCACAATTTTTTTTATAAGTATTTAGAGATCGAATTTTGACGAAATTTATCAAATTTAAAATTGAATTATTATTTTGATGGTTAAAATTTAATTTTTTTTTGTGTCTGTCATCACGTTTTATTACAGTAAAAGTGCTTGGATTTTCTTCATCAGTAGCTTTTCTGATAGGAAAGTGAATCTAGTTGGTACTTTAGGGGGTCAAAAGTGAAAATTCCAAAGCAGTTTTCAAAAGCGGCATGAAAAACAAAATAAAAATTAAGGAAAAACGGGAATTTTTTTTTAAATTATCGATTTTGGTTTTTGGTGTAACTCTAAAAGAAATGAACGTATAAACATGAAACTTTCACTGGTTGTTTATATTTTCATTATATATACACGATAACATTTTCAAAATATTTTGATTTATTTTGAACTGTTTAGGGACATTTTCATTTTCCATTTTTTTTTAGTTTTTTTTCTAAAAATATCAATAAAATTTTATTTGTTGGTTGCGAAAGCTTGAAAATTTAATAGAAGGCTCCTAGTATATTGTTTCAAAGGCAGATGAAAAATATTTAAAATCCTTAGTCACAATTTTTTTTTATAAGCATTTAAAGTTCAATAATTGACAAAATATGGAAAAATCACTAAAATTAGCAAATAATTTTTAGTTAAGAATTCGTAAAAATTTTTCTTTTTAAATCTAAGATTTGAAAATGTAATACAAGATTCCTTATAAGATTATCTACCTTTATCAAAAAAAAAAATGTCTATAAGAAAGTCAAATTAAATTTTTATGAGCGTTTGAAATTCATTTTTTTAGTTTTTTTTTTCTATAAATATCAATAAAGTTTTATCTGTTGGACCAAAGGGTGTAAAAATTTAATACAAGGCTTCTGATATATTGTTACAATATCAGTTGAAAAATATTAAAAATACATAGGTACAGTTTTTTTTTATAAGCATTTAAACATCGAATTTTGACAAAATTTATCAAAATCTCGAAAATTATCAATCATTGTAATTAATAAATGATAAAATGTTCAGTTTTTATAGCTAAGGATTGCAAATTTAAAACAAAGGTTCTCATAAATAGTTCATACTGTAACCAAAAAATCTAAAAAAATATATGGAGACAGTTATTTTTAACAGACATTTTAAATTCAAATTTGGACGAAATTACATATTAAAAAACCTAGAATAACTATTTTAGTTATTTTGTTGTGATTGAATAATGTTATTCGTGAGTACTTGAAACTTCTAAAGTGTACTATTATATATCTATGATAGTATCACGGTTTTTGTTGATGTATAACACGTTATAAGTAAATAATGGATATTTTGAAATGATTAATTTGGAATTTATTATAGGTACCTATTATAGGTAAATTTCTTTAATACCATAGATAAGTATATAATGTGTCTTATAGCTAGACTGACATACCGTCTCCGCTCAGAATTGTTTTTCTTATACAATGATATTAAATCGTTGAATTCAAATTACAAATCATCCATTATACAGTGACCCACTTGTAACCTACTGTACAGCGGCACCCACTTGCCCACCTTTTTGTATTTGTATTTGTATTTTTTTGTTATTTTATAATAATATATTAGACGATTGGGCGGCTATTGCCCATCACAAACAACACAATATAGACACTAGTACACTACCATATATAAGATACCAAAAACATAATATATAGATATAAATTATAATTATATAATATGGAAAATTAAAAATATTTTATTTCTGAAACGTAAAACGTCCTGTCAGGGATTTTATGCCGTGTGGCGTGTATAGCAACGCATTTGTAACGATCTTGGAGCTCGGTACCTACTACTATAGTGTTAATAGTAGATAAGTGGCTACCAAGATGTCATAGATGCAGGTCGCAGACACTTTATCTGATGTTGAAGTCGTGGTTTGATGAATGAATAATAAGACAGTTGTTGTATATTGTGAATTTTATTATAACGCTCGATCATTTTTCTAAGTCCAAAATAATATTGTACAAAGTGGCGTGAAGGTGCTTGCACTAATGGATGGTAGTACACGTCTGAAAACAGGCCGATTCGGGCTCCCTTTTATATGAAGTTCCTCGTACCCCTTGCCTATGGATACTGTATCTCGGCTCACGGATGTGATTTGTGTGGTCATCGTTCCAGCCCACGCATTTTATGACTTCCCAGTATAATTCTGTGTATTGCTAAAATGCTAATCTATGATTCAATTGAAATAATCATTCTAATCTTTTATATTTTTATATTTGAATATCGTCGTGTACAGTGTTGTAATTAAAATAATCATTCTACTCTTTTATATTTTTATATTTGAATATTGTCGTATACAGGGCTTCCTGAGTAATTATATTATTCAGTGAGCCTGTATTCTTATGCTAAACAGTAGGAAATCCTATTTCCGTTTCTAATATCCGATTTATGCCTATCTACAGTATATTATACTAATTATGTACCTGTGGAATTTGTTTTATTGTTAGGTAGTAACTTGCTTACTACACATTTATAAAGTAGGTATAAATAAATTCAGATCGAATTAATAGACTATGGCCAATTTGACTATTTATTCCAGTCAAATTAGACGTATAATTAGGCTTTAGCTCGGAAAAATGAGCACCAAGCCAAATTTTGGTTTACATAGGATATTTATTTTGTAAGGTGATTGAAATTCGTACATCGCACGGTAGAACTGCCAGAAAACAACAAAATTATAGTGAATACAATATTATGAGTAATGAGTAGGTACTGTTCGTTAGCCAACGTGGTTGTTTTTAATTTTAGTAGAATTGCTGGGGTAGTAGTACTGCTTCTATTTTCTTCAACAGTATCTTGTTCGAAGGGAAAGTGAATTTAGCTAGTGCATTCGAGAGGTCAAAAATTAAAATTTCCAATAGTTTTCCTAAAAAAAAACGGGAATTTTTACGCCAAAAAGGTTTTTGACAAAATCGTATTTAGTTTTTGGTATAATTCTAAAACAAATTACCGTAAATAGGTACATCAAATTTTTACTGAATGTTTACATCAGAATTTTCTATACACCATAACATTTTCAAGTTTTATTTTGAGCTGCATTTTCAGTTTCGATTTTTTTTAGTATTTTTTTTTCTATAAATATCAATAAAATTTTATTTGCTTTGTAAAAACTCTTGAAAATTTAATAGAAGGCTCCTAATATATTTTTTCAAAGGAAGATGAAAAATATTAAAAATCGTAGTCACAATTTTTTTTTTTTAAGCATTTAAACTTTAAAGTTCAAATATTGACAAAATACGTAAAAATTACGAAAATTCACAAACTATTTTAGTTAGAAATTCATAAAATTTTTTATTTTTAATACTCAGATTTGAAAATGTTATACAAGATTCATCATAATTTTGTCTACTTTTGTCAAAAAAAAATTTCTACCAGAATGTAAAATAAAATTTGTAGAGCGATTGAAGTTCAAATATTTTCAACATTGGATATTACTCGATTTCTCATGTATATAAGGTATATAAGGTACCTATCGATTTCCTTATTTTGTTGTAATTCAAAAAGAATAACTGTAAATTTATGACAACTTCACTGAATATTTGTATTCTCATACACCATAACAATTTTAATAATATTTTGACTCATTTTGAGCTGTTTACGGACAATTTCAAATTTCAATTTGCATAGTTATTTTTTTATAAATATCAATCAAATTTTATTTTGTCGGCCAAACAGTGTGAAAATTTAATACAAGGCACCTGATATATTGTTACAATAGCAGTTTAAAAATATTAAAAATACATACATAGGCACAATTTTTTTTTATAAGCATTTAAAGTTCGAATTTATCAAAATTCATCAAAATCTCGAAAATTATCAATCATTATAGGTATAATTAAAAAATTATAAAATGTACAGTTTTTAATTTTTTATAACTATGGATTGAAAATGTAAAACAAAGATTATCATAAATAGTTCATACTGTAACCAAAAAATCTATAAAATATAGTTGAAGAATATAGTTATAAGAAACAATTATTTTTTACTGACACTTTAAATTCAAACTTGGACGAAATTACATATTAAAACCAAGAATTGAAATTTAAAAATATTATTTGTTGGTATATACAATTTTTACAGTATATTATTATATTTTATATACACTCAATGATATTTTCAAATGTAATTTTTCTGGAACAATGAATTTAATACCTACTATAGTAAATACCTACTATAATTCCTAATACCGAAATTAATTAGGTTAGGCACCTATAAGTACTTTATTCACAATAGTATCATCAAATACCGTATATTAACCGTCTTCTCCGTATACAATGATATTATATCATTAAATTCAAATTTAATACCATCCATTACAGTGACCTACTTGTAACCTACTGTACAGCAGAGTGACATCCACTTGCCCCCTTTTTAATATTGGTGTTATAAATATTATACTGTACTTACAAAAATCTATATAAATTATTTAAAATAAATATTTAAATGATTAGAAAAAATTAAGTTACCTTATCAATTTGTCAGGTGTTTCTGTTATAAGTCGTGTATAAGTTCATAAATCATCAGCACAATTAGAGTAAAAAAATTGGCCTAAAACACCTAAGGCCGCTAATAAACTTGGAACAGTGGGCCGGAGTATAACCTATTAACGAAGAACCTTGTTTTAAATTTTCAATCCTTAGCTGTAAAAGTTGTACATTTTATACATTTTTAATTACAAAATAATTTTTGGTTCTTAGCGAAAAGGTGAATATTGAATATTGATTTTACGGTGATGTCTGTTTTATTTTAAATTAAATTATTTTTTGTTTGTGCGTCATACCCTTTTAGGACCGTAAAAATGCTTTAATTTCCTTCAACAGTATTTATTTTTGATAGGAAAGTGAATCTGGTTGATCGTTGAGGCATTGAGTAGGTTAAAATTTAAAATTCCCAGTAATTTCATAAATCGCAGTTTAAAAAAAATAAAAATTTATTTCGACCTGTTGTAACCTGCGATTACCGTACATTTTCCGTTTCCACTCGTGTGTGTGAGAGTGTGTGAGTCTGTGTGTGTAACTAGATGAAGTTCAAACTTGTAATACAATAACAATATTATCCAGTATCGCAAGATATCCTCCATAAGTATAAAATACGAGTATATTACAATCTTCAGCTGTCTATGCCGGCCAGTTAAAATATTATACATGTGTAATGACCTGTAATATTAACATTTGATATTGCTTTGTTTAAAAAAAACTGTAATAGTAAAATATGAATAGTCCTACTTTAAATCGATAATGTATACAAATTACAAAAACCTCATAAATAAAAATACCAACATTAAAACCGCAATTACAAGTGTTATGAATATTATAAACAAAAACATATTTCTAGTTAGATCATCTCCAAGATCCAACTAGTTATTAATCAAATAAATCGTTAAAATATTTTTGAAATATAAAGACGAATTATATCTAACTAATATTTATATTGTATTAATGTAACTAAACTTGCATTGAATAACAATGATAAAAAAAATTACATAAATAAAACATACAACCACAACGTCTCAATTTACTGTCTTTGAAAAATGTTAAACAATTCTTTGGTTAAAAGCTCATTGCAGAGCTATAAACAACTTATGATAATACTATTTTACATGCCGAAGACCGAGTTAATTATGTATGTATATATATTAACAGGGCCAGGTTGAGCACAAGTGCCACTCCTGGCCCCGATATAATTTGCCGCTCCTCCATCCTATCCTATCCAACCATGAAAAAAAATGCAAATTTGAATTATTGAATTAGCGTGTAATATTTCCAATATTATATACCTAATAATAAGAAATAACAAGTTCCACAGAGGCTACAGAACGGCCACAATGCTCACAATATGTAAATTGAACATTTGTGTATCCACAGCACTACGGTTATCTACACATAATACTGACATTCAACATAATATAATAGTCTAAACTTTGATACCTAAATATTGACTTGCCATTTCCATAATATTATTTATATTCCATAGTAATATTATTATTCGTATCAACATGTAATGTCAATGGTGCAATAAATAAAGATTTTCTGAAGTTGCAGGCAATAGAATCTTATATGATCACTATTCACATACGAATTTAGAGATTCACGATAGAAATTATTAAAAAAACATTTTTTGTTCTTAAATGGTTTCTATGGGTTACAGGTTATAATTTGAGTTATTTTTTTTTTGCCAAATCGTCGCATTTATTATGATCTCGGAGAGTGAAATTATATCTTAAAAGGTTAAAACAAATATGAAAATGTGTAAAATTTGAAAATGATTCATATATTATATGTTTGTTGCTTATAAGTTTAGACTCTTTATAACACAAATAAGTTTGATGAAAATTTCATGGATAATTGTTAGAGATATATCAGAAAAGTTTAGATAGTAGATCGAATCACGTTCGGAAATATACCAAAAGCTATAATATCTGAACTTTCTGATCCGAGGTAGTTATACTAAAACCGAGATACACCAATGTAATGCCTTATTTTATATTTGTTCATTTTTCCCTGGCGAAGTTGGGCTATACAACTATAGTAGCATATAAAATTAACTTATTTTATTTATTCGGTCAAAAACTTAAAATTGTAATTAGTTAAATTAGTTTATACCTAAGTTGTTATTAGTGTAATTTAAAACTAAAGTAGAGCATAAATTCATAATTATTTTCTGTGAGTGTCTTAAGTTAGAATTTAATGACAAAATTCGCAAAAAAACGAAAATTTGAAAATTATTTTGATTTAGAAATGTTCTTTTTATATCTATGCTTTAACAATGTTATACAAAATTCCTAATAAGGTGAAGGTCTACCTCCAACAAAATAAAAGTTTAGCATAAAGTCAAATAAACTTCTTATGAATGTTTAAAGTTAAAATTTTTTCGACAATGGATTTTTCCACGTAAACTAACGATTTCTCATGGAATGATTTTCTTATTTTATTGTAATTCAAAAACAAATAACCATAGATAGGTACTTAAAAATGTTATCAAGATGTTTTCTATAATTTTATCAGGACATGAAACCGATATTGGATATACCTATTTTGAATACCGATTACATAAAAACGGAAATATCACAACTGAAAACAAAATTGAAAAAAATCAAAACCTATATTATATTTAAAACCAAAAACGAAATGAGAAATATAAAATACGGGTAACCGAAAGCGAAATCGAAATCAGAAAAATATTTTCGGTTTCAAACCCTGCATTTTATAGTGTGATTAATACTGATTGTAGCTTGATAGATGCAAGACTGGGCATTAACGAGTTAATAAGTTAAAGTCAAGTTAAAAAGTTAAGTTACTTTTAACTAAATTAATTAACGAGTTACATTTTCCCTATGTTACTCAGTAACTTAACGAGTCAATTCATTTTATTGGCACGTTAAGTTAATTTTTTCCCAAACCACATATTTAAAATAAATTCAATTTTGTAAAATGAATTAAATAAAAAAAAAAACCAGAAATATTAAATATATTTTAGTAAATAATAATTTATAATAATGGTAATTTATTGTATTGCATATTCACTGAAAATATTATATAACTATAATATAAAGGGAAATGTTATAGGGGTAACCGCGTCATTAATAAAAGAAAAGTATAACAATTTACTCAGTAGGTACCTACCCATACACGACATATTATAACCTAACCTATACGCTATACCTAATCATTATTAATATTATTACTTATTATCAGCTAGGGCTCTTAAATTCATGCCATAGAGTAATAATAAATAAGCATGCATTCATGCACTAAAAATTGTCAAAATATGCATTCAAATATACACTAAAAAGTTCGAAAATATGCATTTATATGCCCTAACATTTTTAAATTATGCAATCAAAATATGCATTATGTAAAAAAATAATGAGCAAATTTTAAAATAATAAGAATAAATCCATACATTTTAAAAGTATTTTATTCCTATTAATTTGTATGTATTTAACAGTCAAAATTAACAAAATAAAAAATACAATTTATACTTGTAAAGTTCAAATAGCTGTGTTATCTTTATAAATCGTAATTTATTAGGTACTCATTTTTTGCCTAGTTCGTGTACATCCTTATCCTCCACCTACAATGAAAATATTTGGAATGAAATATTAGGTATTTCATTTTGAGGTATTTTAGTATAATATTTATAAAAAATATATTCACTTTAGATTTTACACTGTACTATTAGTGTTTTAGATTCTGAGTGAAACGATGAATGTATTGATTTTACAATGATGTGTGTTTTTTTTTTGTTTTTTTTTTTTGTGTCTGTCATCACGTTTTAGGACAGAAAAAGCGTTTGGATATTGTTCAACAGTACCTTTTTTAATAGGAAAGTGAATCTAGTTGGTACTTTGGAGGTCAAAAGTAAAATTTTCCCAGTAGTTTTCACAAGCGCCGGGAAAAACAACATAAAAATTAAGGAAAAACGCGAATTTTTACGCAAAATCGGTTTTGGTGTTTGGTGTAACTCTAAAACAAATGAACGTATATACATGACATTTTCACTGGTTGCTTATATTTTTAATTGTCTATACACGATAACATTTTCAAAATATTTTAATTTATTTTGAACTGTTTAGGGACATTTTCATTTTCCATTTTTTTTTAGTTTTTTTTTCTAAAAATATCAATAAAATTGTATTTGTAGGTTGCGAAAGCTTGAAAATTTAATAGAAGGCTCCTACTATATTGTTTCAAAGGCAGATGAAAAATATTAAAAATCCTTTGTCACAATTTTTTTTTATAAGCATTTAAAGTTCAAAAATTGACAAAAACGCTAATGCGTTATAATATACAGAAATATACTGTATCTACTTATCATAAGAAAATATGTCCATCACATGGAAACGGATCTAATGAAATTACGTATTATAATATTATAATATTTGGTACAAATAAAGTAAGTAAGCTTTTCAACTCATCAAGTTAAGTTAATATAGAAAAAGGTGGGCAAGTGGGTGTCACTCTGCTGCAGAATGGTTACAAGTGGATCACTGTAAAATGGATGATATTAAATTTGAATTCAACGATATAATATCATTGTATAAGAAAAACGATTCTGAGCGGAGACGGTATGTCAGTCTAGGTATAAGACATATTATATACCTATCTATGGTACTAAACCAAAATTTAACCTATAATAGGTACCTATAATAAATTCCAAATTAATCATATCACAATATCCATTAGGTACTTATAACGCGTTATACATCAACAAAAACCGTGATACTATCATAGATATATAATAGTAAACTTTAGAAGTTTCAAGTACCCACGAATAATATTATTCAATCACAACAAAATAACTAAAATAGTTATTCTAAGTTTTTTAATATGTAATTTCGTCCAAATTTGAATATAAAATGTCTGTAAAAAATAACTGTGTTCATATATTTTTTAGATTTTTTGGTTACAGTATGAACTATTTATGAGAACCTTTGTTTTAAATTTGCAATCCTTAGCTATAAAAACTGAACATTTTATAATTTATTAATTACAATGATTGATAATTTTCAAGATTTTGATAAATTTTGTCAAAATTCGATGTTTAAATGCTTATAAAAAAAAACTGTGACTATGTATTTTTAATATTTTTCAACTGATATTTTTACAATATATCAGGAGCCTTGTATTAAATTTTTACACTTTTTGCCCAACAGATAAAACTTTATTGATGTTTATAAAAAAAAAACTAAAATAAATTGACAGCTGTAAATGTCCGTAAACAGCTCAAAAAGAGTCAAAATATTTTTAAAATTTTATGGTGTATAGGAAATGCTAATATACACATTCAATAAAATGTTCATGTATCTATAGTTATTCGTTTTTGAATTACAACAAAATAAGGGAACCGCTACGTGAGAAATCGAGTGAATATCCAATGTTGTAAAAATTTGAATTTCAAACGCTCATTAAAATTTAATTTGACTTTCTTATAGACATTTTTTTTTGATAAAGGTAGATAATCTTATAAGGAATCTTGTATTACATTTTCACATCTTAGATTTAAAAAGAAAAATTTTTACGAATTCTTAACTCAAAATAATTTGCTAATTTTCGTGATTTTTCTATATTTTATCAATTTTTGAACTTTAAATGCTTATAAAAAAAAATTGTGACTAAGGATTTTTAATATTTTTCATCTGCCTTTGAAACAATATACTAGGAGCCTTCTATTAAATTTTCAAGCTTTCGCAACCAACAAGTAAAATTTAATTGATATTTTTAGAAAAAAAACTAAAAAAAAAATGGAAAATGAAAATGTCCCTAAACAGTTCAAAATAAATCAAAATATTTTGAAAATGTTATCGTGTATATAAAATGCAAATATAAACAACAAGTGAAAATTGCATATATATACGTTCATTTTATATTTACGTTTCAGTTTAAAGTTTAAAGTTACAAGTTAATTAGAAAATAAAAATAATTTAACTTAGTTAAAAATAAGGTCCTTTTTTTAAATATATAATTAATTATTATACCTACCTACTTTTATTGAATATTATACTTTTTATAATATTATACTTTAATCAATAATGAAATCCAATGAAATAGTTATATTATTTTTATGTATTTGCTAACGTAAATGATCCACAACTATACTAAATATTATAATAATACAATTCATTATTAATTATTAGAATATAATTAATGGGTTACTCAATATATAATATCGACGACACGTGATACAGTCGATACTGGATAGACTATAATATATTGTTTATGACTTTCTGTCCACTAATCCACTATTCAAATCTATTATGGCCAGCACAAGTTATTGGGTGGTTTATTGAAAAATAAAAATGAATCAGAGCCCCGGGTATTTATTTAATTAGGTAAATAGTAAATACGATGAACTACCATGCTACTACGGTTTTGGATTATTTACACCGATGGGCCAAGTTCCGGCTGAAATTCTATGACTGCATAAAAATATAATAATTAGTAATAATATTAATAATGATTATGTAGGTAATTACTAATGAGTCTACAAACATTACAAACGTGTATGGGATACTGAGGAAATTGTTATATTTTTCTTTTATTAATGACTCGGTTACCCTTGTAACATTTCCTTTTATAATATAGTTCTATAATATTTTCCATGAATATAATATAAATATGTATTGCTGTTCATTAGTCTGCTTAAATTCGAGAACGGCCCTACCGATTTGGCTCAATTTTTTTTTAAGGTGTTCGTCATTGCCAAGAGAATTTTTACGAAAGAAAATTTAAGGAAAATCCACCGAAAAATTGGAAATCTGGATGTAAAAAATACAACAGTGGCGCGACAGTGTATTATATTATATTGGTTGATCGGGCATGTTTGTTGATTTCTTATACTATAAAAATGAATCTCTGAATTTGTTCCTAAGCGCAATAATTCTACTGTACGTGTGTTGTGACTGAACTCCTCCTAAATGGTTGGGCGATTTCAATTAATTTTTTTGTATGCGTTTGCATGTCGCCCCGGATAATTTAGATTCACAATTCACTCCCCTAGGTCCAACCAGGGGATGTGCTCAAACGGAGATTTATAGATTTACTGGGGAAATTTTTGTTTATAAACAGTCGCCATTGGTTGCAGTGCAATCAGTGTATTCATTCAATGCATTTAATTTTTTTGTACGCTGTGTTTTGATATTATATGTGTATATAATTATGTATAACTACTGCTGCAAATCAGAATTTTTATCCCAGGTAACAGAAGAGTTATAATAAGAACACCATACACCGAACAAAGTTTGAGTCGTATAGAGTTGGTTCATTTAACGGGAAACGAAGTGCACGGGATCAGCTAATGCAATATAATAGGTAATAACTATTATTATGAATTATTATTTACCAATTTATTTATATAGGTATTTAATATTTCGGATTTTTTTTTTATATAATTTATTTTAAACTTGTAGTTTAGGAAAAAAATTAACTTAACGTGACAATAAAATTAATTAACTCGTAAGTTACTGAATAACATAGGAAAAAATGTAACTCGTTAATTAACTTAGTAAACTAAATATTGAGTTTATTTTTGAAAAAAAAAATATTACGAGCAGGACCATCAGTATTTATATTTTATATACTTTTTCTACTCTTTAATTATTTATACCTATAACAATAAGATTAATTGTTAATAATCATATACAGAGGATATATGTATACAGATTGCAGAGTCGACGCATAGTCGACCGGACGTATTTTCGGATCGGCGATAAGGGCTACGTGCCGACTGCCGATAATAGCTCAACGTGATAAATATTAATACATAATATAGGCGTACTCATATAAAGCAGCACGTGGGTAAGCCGATACTTTACAGTGCAGAGGTCTCCAAACAACAAAAAAAATCAAATGCTCTTAGAGGGCCAAAAGTTTATTAACACATATAATTTTTTAATTTTATGATAATATAGGTACCTACCTATATAAATAATATGTTTACTTTATATTTTTGTATAAAACATTGTTTACTTTACAATATACTTCAATAAAAATAAATAGGTATAAATATAATATAATATAAATACATTTTTGAAATAATTTTTTTATCTATATTTACGTATGCGGGCCATGGGCCGGTTAAAACTTGTTCGCGGGCCGTAGTTTGGAGACCCCTGAGTTTACACCATAGACGCAGAGACCTTAAGTATGCGCGTGGAGAGAAATACCAGTATACTTAATATTAGGGTTTCCAAGTTTCATAAAATTTATTTTCTTGAATTCTATCATGAAATATTTCATTTCTGTGAAAAATAAAAATAAAAATTTTATTATATCTAAAAGTTTATAACCGTCAACTTCCAAGTGAACATTTTTAAAAGTTGGTTTATTGTATGAAACAAAGAAAATATGTAACATATTTACATATAAATATATCAAATCTATAATATACCAAATTCAAACATTGCCTTTTAACTCTTTAGTTACAACCTCATAAACCAACTCAACATAATAACATATTGTTGAGAGCCCTGGATCTGCGAATGCATATTATATTATATTATACCATATTATAATATTATATTACAATGTATAGACATAAACCACTCTTAAAAGTCGTGAGACGTGCTATTTTACAATATACAAAATCTGATCTAAGTATTAATTAAAAAAGTCCAGAACACCTTTACATCAGTCAGTCATATACATTATACACACACAAATATACGACTTTTGTACACTTTATAATAAATTAATGAAAATACACTATTATATCATTCACTGTTGAAATTGACTTCAACTTTATTTTAAACCATTAACTTTTGAATCGCTGACAGTCTGAATACAACAATATTTTAAAACTCTTATAAAAAATTTTTTACGCTCAAAATAATGACAGGAATATTTTTCATAATTACATAATATAGAATATACAAATTTGAAATAATAAATCAAAGAAAATAATATGTTTTTCTTTATTTCTAAGTGTGTAATCAACATATTATTATTATTATTTATTTCTAATCATCTATAACCGAACACGTTTAAAAGAAGAAAAAATATTTTTCATAATTTCATTGCAATATTTCAAGAAGTGTAAATTTTCAACTGAAAAATGTCAAGTGAAATGTTTCAAATTCAGAACCTTACTTAATATACTTACACGAATCCATTCACAATTTTACCGAATGATGTCTATGCCTACTGCTTACTGCGTGCTCCGAGAGGGTTGACAAAATGACAAATGGCAGAATAATTTATCATTGTGGCAATTAATTTTATACAAACCATTTTTGTCCGTGTCTTCGACGATAACGTTTATATTTAATATTAATGATGTACGTTCATATTTAATTGTTATTAGTACCTAGTCTATATGTACCGTGGACCGTACGCCCATCGCGCAGCTACGCGCTCTAATAATAATAGAATGACGATTAATTATTTTTCGCCGTGAATGATTTTATTTTAGATTTTGAGTGGAACGATTTGAAATTCATATTTTTACAACATTGGATATTCACTCGATTTCTCATGTAGTGATTTCCTTATTTTGTTGTAATTCAAAAACAAATAACTGTAGATACATGAAAATTTCACTGAATATTTAAATTAGCATATCCTATACACCATACAATTTTGAAAATATTTTGACTCTTTTTGAGCTGTTTACGGACATTTTCAGTTTCCAATTTTTTAAGTTTTTTATTCTATAAATATCAATAATGTTTTATCCGTTCAGCCAAAAAGTGTAAAAATTTAATACAAGGCTCCTGATATATTGTTACAATATCAGTTAAAAAATATTAAAAATACATAGGCACAATTTTTTTTATAAGCATTATAAAGGTCGAATTTTGACTAAATTTATCAAATTTAAAATTGAATAATTACCTAGTTAAAATTTAAAATTTACAAAATGTTCAACTTTTATATCTAAGGATTGAAAATGTATAAAAAGATTCCACTTAAGTAGTAAATCCTGTTACCAAAAAATCTAAAAATACATAAGCACAGTTTATTTTTATAGTCATTTTAAGTTCAACTTTGGACGAAATTACATAAAAAAAACCTAGAATAACTATTTTAGTTATTTTGTTGTGGTTGTATAATATTATTCGTGGGTACTTGAAACTATTCTAAAGTACTCTATTATATATCCATGATAGAATCAGAGTTTTTTGTTGATGTATAACGCGTTATAAGTACCTAATGGATATTGAAATGATTAATTTGGAACTTATTATAGGTACTTATTATAGGTCATTTGTTTTTAATATACCATAGATAAGTATATATTAATATGTCTTATACCTACACTGACATACCGTCTCTGCTCAGAATCGTTTTCTTATACAATGATATCATATCATTGAATTCAAAATTAATACCATCCATTATACAGTGACCCACTTGTAATCTACTGTACAGCAGAGCACCTTTTTTGTTTTTCATTCCTTCGAACGTGGCCATCGCACATCATAAACAAATTATGTGAAATAAAAATATTTTCTTAACTTCTAACACCAACATTAAAAAAAGACCCACAAAAAAATTACGTCCACTAAAATTTTACACCCGGGGAATCTATCCCCGACTTTCCTCTCCACCACCATCACTAGTTACGCCTCTGAGTACAGAGTTTAGATAAAATATATTTAAAACACAGTCCAGGTAATAAAGCTTGCAGAATTACATGACGTACTTATATTGTGTTTAAGATATCAACCATATTATGGGTAGTAAAAATGTATGACATTCATAATATCTTTACTCTATAGACCAGACATATCCTGTACTTGGTACATTATAGTTTCTATACAGTTGTAGATACGCCATATATTATCTGGACATTTATTCACTACCAGCTTTTTTTTTTTTTTTTTTAATTATAATCGGTATTGTGGTGAGATTGTTGTGGTTTGAGGTGGAAAATATGTGTGCCCCCGACAGCACACACCTTATTATGTTACTGTAATAAAAGTTTACCGTTAGTGGTCTGTCAGAAGTTGTCGGCGCCGTCGGTAAGACCAGTGTTTGTCCGGTCTCATTATACCATGACGACCGAGCCATATAGACTCGTGAGCGGTGCTCTGCAGATCTCGGTGTAGTGTGACTGGCTGTACCGACCACAAAAGCCTCAAACCCGCAACACATTTAATATGATAGGTAATTCGTCTTCTTCAGAACCAGGGTTAAAAAATCCCGAATCGCCGTCAATTTAATGTGGTACTTTCGAAACTCATTAACATTTCGAAAATCGAATTGTTAACAATTCTACAACACAGGCACACCTCACAGTACAATACTTATTTAATTTTTCATGTTCAAAACAAAATCGTTCACACCCGGACTCGCTTCCCTTTCACGACTTGACCTCTGAAAGGGCGACGACGGTCGTATTATTATTATAATTATTTCGGAAAAATCTAATACAAATTAATTTTTAATTTTTAACATATTACAATATGGTTGTTGAGTAATTACGGAACTTTGATAGGTACATTTCCTATAGAAGCGCTCGATCTATTTTAAGTTTATTAATTGTATTTTTGGATAGATTATTGTACACTGCACAAAATAATATGATCAATACACGGCCATGCAGGTACCTTAGCGATAAACCGCTGTATTCACATTTCACATCATTCAGATTCCAATGTTCAGTGTGATAAATGATAATACATAAAAAAAATATCCAATTTCTCAGGGACTAAAATTGTTTGTATACACGGTACATAGTACGACACACGTTGTGTAGTACGAAAGACTAAATGTGGAATACGAAATTAAAAAGTGTGTAATAGCCAGTAACAACTAGTACATTTTTTTACGGTTTTTTCTTCATTGAAAAATAATTTGATGTTACATTGGGAAATAGATAGTTAAGAATTTTAAATATAAATTATAATTATTATTATTTGGTGTCGTTTTTACAAGTTTTACTTATAAATTGGTACAACACTTAAAATATTTTAATTATATAAATATTACAAAATAAAAAATAAAAATATCACGAATGATCAATGCATTGAATAATACAAATAATTATCAAACAATAGTTAATGAATGTAGGTAGGTATTCTTTTAAAAGAACCATTAACATAGGTATGTTGTTTCAAATACTGATATAAAACAAAATAATATTATTGTTAATGTTCGAAAATTATTTACTATATATTAATTTTTTGTAATGATACCTAAGTATTTCTAAGCCTTGTGTATAGTTGTAATTAAATATTAACAATGTGGTAATTACTCTGATTAGTTTTAAAAAAAAAAATGTTTGATTAATAAATTTCATGCGATTGTGACTTGTGAGTATTATTGTAGTCTGTGGATCATTTTCCCTAGAATCGGGGATTTTTCTCCGTTAATCTTTATTTTGCAATTCACTGTCCGTATATTATAGTTCATTGCATTTACTGTAAAATTATTTATTATAGTTAATAATCGTACCAATATACCGACATAAATCGTTTTATTGTGATGTTGTCTGTACTCTGTAAATAAAGAAAAATAGAAATTGACTTCTCTATGTTTACGAGTTTCTTGTGTTATCTTATACGAGTTACTATGTTTCGTATGTGTATGGATTGAATACATTTTGTAGGAGGGGAAAGCCCTCCATGGTAACTCCATGTACATAGTGTAGTACGAAAACAATTATATTTTAGACTCTGGCTTAGTTAAAAGTAACTTAACTTTTTAACTTAACTTTAACGTCTTATTAACCCAGCTTGATTATAATTACAACTCAGGCGATGGTGACGCGAGTGTGGAGAGTAACTAAAATGTTAGGTGGCGTAGACAATAATATTATTTAATATATATATAGTAAAAATAGGAATATTTTAAGCGATTAATTATTTATATTATATAGGCAATAATATTTTTTGCTGTAGAACATCGCTGTACGCGTAGGCACGTCGTCGCTAAGTGATTGTATACTGCCGGGATATACGTAGTATATTGTGTAAATGAGGTTTAATAAACCGAATATCTCCACGGTATATTATGTAATCATTGAGTCAATCCAGCTTAGAAGGAACAGACGTAGAATCGATAATCCCATACCATT
Organism: Macrosiphum euphorbiae; assembly: GCA_949089665.1. Classification (NCBI taxonomy): domain Eukaryota; kingdom Metazoa; phylum Arthropoda; class Insecta; order Hemiptera; family Aphididae; genus Macrosiphum; species Macrosiphum euphorbiae. Next base: position 328,629 of record CARXXK010001395.1, read on the forward strand.
GCACAAGTATTCTGATAGCCCATGAGTTTTAAGTTTCGAACACCATTACACTGAGTATTATTAAATAGCTAATTGAACTATAAGTTTGAATCACATATAGTGCACTGGGTTAACTGGTTATATATGAACTGCAAATTATTTTTATTTTTCAATAAATATAAACAATAAATAATTGATTATACATAAGTATAACAGTTTAATTTTTTGATACAAATGTGTGCGGTTTTGTCCTGTATTTTATCACAAGTGTGCGGTTTTGGAATCCCGAAAAATGATTATTGTAATTCGAATATTTGTCGATTCTAGACGTCAACGACTAACGAGTATATTATAATATATAGATACCGACCGGAATAATCGAAACTTGATAATGTCGACTACATGGTACTAATAATGTAAAATATAAAAACTCTCATAATAATAGTTCGTTCCCAAGACGGGGGACGATAAAATGGGCGCTGAACGTTTGGTCACATTGACCCAAAAGCCAACACGTTTGGGTACAAATAGACACAAAGTTTGGACACATAAAATAAAAGGTATTTTATAATTTTACCTGGTAAATCAGAGAACGTTTGGGTACATAATACATATACTATAAAAGACACGTTTGGGTACACTTTATAAACACGTGATCTACAATAGTGGTATAATCATATACTTTATATCCAAACCAATTAATATCAAATACTTACATTATTTTGATTATTATCGAAATATACGTGACTACGAATATATAATATAAATATAATATTATTATACGAATACTTAATATTTTATTTTAATAAGATAATTAAAATATTAATAGTGAAAAATAAATAATAAATACTTTTAGGGGACTATTAAGGGCCAACCTCCTCGTGGTGTCTCCTGGGTAACGCCAAAAGACTCTAAAAAATAAAATGTAAAAGTATATTAGTAAAAAATGTGCACTTTTAGAAGTTGGTACCCAAACGTAGTATTATTTCAAAAATATTATGTTACCCAAACGTTGTATTGCTTTTTGGGGTCTGAAAAAAAGTGTACCTAAACGTGTGTTCCCAATCGTTTTCCCGAATCTCAGGTAAAAATATCGTTTTGTGCCCAAACGTGTTACGGCCGATAAAATGCTGATAGATGGCTTCTTAGATGTGTTCAATAGACGGGGGATATTAACTATTAAGACCTTAGGGTCAACGCAGCTGGTGGTCGGTCCTATATACCCGCTGAGTACGATTGGAAACGTGCTTAATAAATTAAATGATATTCGTGTAGAGACGATTGTGAAATAAGAAAGGGTCGGTTCAAGTGACGGTTATAGTGTAATACGCGTTTCAAAAACGACTCAAAAAAATGTATCCTTCTTTTGGTTATTTTGGAAACGTGCTGCGAACAATAAAAACGCTTACCTATTGTACCTACTAATGCACTCGTACTCGTGAGTGCTATATAGACAAGAAATTTTTATTCGGATCGAAGGTCAATCGATGGTCTCATTCCGACAAAAACCTACAGTAAAAGGTACAATATACTAAGCATTTACAACAATTCGTGTTTATATCCAGCATAGCCAACCGAAATACTCGCCACCAGTGGCGGCGGGATATAGGATTATCTTAAGCAATTGCTTCATGTCTGAAATGGGTGGGTGGGTGTTTTAATATATATATAATTGTAAGACCTCAACAAAAATATCATGGCAAATATTATAATTAATAATTATTAATGGCCCCTACAGCTAATTTGGTTCAATGAAGGGTGGTAAAAATGTTTAAAATATACAATATGCTTCAAAGCCTCTACGATTTCGCGCCGCCAGTACTCGCCACTTACAGACCTGACACGTTTACACCATTAACGATTTCCACAAAAAAAGAATTTCCTTTTTTGTGGAATGATAAAATGTAATCTACACCTGAAATGAACCAGACTATAATAAATTTATCTCTGAAAAAACGACATGGAAAAAAACGTCAAAAATGTATTTTTATCTAAATTATTTTTAATCATCGACTTTAAGTTTATTAATAAAATAATGGCATAATATTACTATAAACAATTTGGTAAAACATAAAAATATAAATTAAAATTAAAAATAATAGTTTTAAAAAACCACAAATATCGAATAGTATGTAACATGGTATAGCTGTTATATATATATAAAAAAAAAATTAACAATAGTTTTAAAAATCACAATAAAATAATAGCACAATATAGTAATAAACTATTTGGTGAAATATAAAAATTAAAATTAAAATAAGAAATAACAGTTTTAAAAATCACACATTTTGTATAGTATATGCTTTAAAAAAATTGGGACATCTCTTTCTCCACTTGAATATTCTGTACATATATTTTTTAATTAATTTTGTAACTCTGCATAAATCTTCGGGGTCTTTTTTTTTTTTTTAGTTATGTCTCAAATGCATTTTTGAGCTAATTTTGTTTCACCTCCTGTCGGATTTTCGTTATAAATACCCATATATATATTGATGGCAATGTCCCACTATAACTTTGAAAATCTACGATTAGCCCGACACCTTCCAATTACTATATACAGCAGAGCGAGGTCCCAGATTTTATATTATAGACTAAGATTTTCATTCAAAAAATGTATTTCTAATCACGTTTTATACTATATTTGAGTAGAATAAAAAAAGTTATTAACCTCGTGTTTATCAGCTATATGACTATGGACGTTTACAATTTGAGGATGTCCAATCTAAGTCCGTGTACCTATATTGTTCCTCGACATTTCGATGAAAGTTCTTTTGTACATATTCAAGTTAATCGTGTACGTCCTTGATGTTTCAATATATATGTATATTGTATATCCTCTCCAACAAATTTTTTTCCCACCTTGGTTAGACTTAATAACTTCCATATTTTTCAAAAAACTACGGTTATATACTTATGTATCACGTATTCACGTCGAAATGTAACTAGAATTGACACACAAAGAATGGAAGTTTCAGTTTATATCAATACTCCTATCACCGTTATCCAAAGTAATACGTTTCAAATCTATATTATACCAAATTCTCAATATGTTATAGGATTTTACGTATATTTTTGTTTATACAGGGTGGAGCGTAGAAACCGCATAGTTTTTGAACCACTAGTACACGGTAACGGGAGGGTTTATTGACCTCGAACGAATGTTGGTAGACGGCCAAGCCAATGCCGTTTCAGTCGCTATGGAGCGTTGGAACGTAGAGCATCGTGTGTTCGTTGTAGAGCAGTATTTTAGAAACAATGATCCCGTAGTCAAAGTTCAACGTCTTTTTCGTCGAAATTTTGGAATTGGGCGTCGAGGTGCAGTGCCTGATCGAAATACTGTACACCGATGGGTTGCAGGGTTTAGAAGAACTGGATCAGTGATGAAAAAAAAACCACCTGGTACTCCCCATTCAGTTCAAATTCCTGAAAATGTAGACCGAGTAAGAGCGGCATTTTTTGTTAGTCCAAGACGATCGGCCAGACGACATGCTGTAACACTGAGTATAGTCTCGTCGTTCGCTTCATCGCATCTTACGTAACGACCTTAAGTTTCACCAGTACAAGATAATGATTGTCCAGCAGCTTAAGGAAGGGGATTTTGGGCAGCGCAGAGAGTTTTGTCGCTTAATGGACGAAATTTATACGGAAAATGGAGATGCTACAATTTTCATGACTGATGAAGCACATTTTCACCTAAACGGTTACGTAAATGTTCAAAATTGTCAGTATTGGGCGTCGGAGAACCCTCATGAATTACACCAAAGACCTCTCCACAGTTTAAAAGTAACAGTGTTGTGCGGTATTTCAAAGATGGGCATTATTGGACCCTATTTTTTTGAATAGGAAGGAACTGCAGTTACTGTGACATCAGCCCTCTACGTTGAAATGTTAAACAACTTTCTTCGTCCAGAACTTGAAAGGCGTCAAGTGGACATGAGAGAAATATTTTTTCAGCAGGACGGTGCCACAGCTCACACGGCGAGAGCATCCATGGAAGTCGTTCGACAAATGTTCCCAGGACATGTTATTTCAAGGTATGGTGATGTTCACTGGCCTCCTCGCTCACCCGATTTATCGATATGCGACTTCTTTTTGTGGGGATATTTAAAGTCAAAAGTCTACATAAACAAGCTTCGCACAATCGATGATCTGAAGAATTCCATTCGTCGGGAAATTGAAGCCGTGCCGAATGAAATGTTGGAGACAGCCGTGCGCAACTTTCAGGAGTGGATCCAAATTTGTATCAATCAAGAAGGACGTCATCTTCAAGACATTATTTTTCGAACTTAATTAAAACATGTATATTCTAAAATGGCATTAAAATATCTATCATTTAACGCTTGTGTTACTTATTTTTATCAAACCATGTCCCAGTTATTCAATAATGAAAACCATGCGTTTTTTACGCTCCACCCTGTATATATACATATATTATATCCTATATCTACAATTTACGACAGTTAGGTATTTGGTATGGGTTCGATAAGACGTTTAATATAAGAATGGATAGGACATGCCAGTTTCATATAGTTCCCTGTGCTTTTTTGGGGAAGAGAGTACGTACAGAGAGAAACACGATATGGGACTTTTTTTAAGGTTATGTCCAAAAACTGTTTACAATATTTGTAAATTTCAAATTTGTATTTTGATTGTCGTGCCAAAAAATGGAAATTTTAAAACTCAAAATACCCAAAAGACATGTGCTTTTATTATAATAAATTTTATAAGTCAATACATTTATATCTTTTTTTTAAAACATTAATGTTAAAGTGTGTTAAGGGGGCTGCAGCCGATGAGAATAAAGTGGCTTTTAAATCAATAAGCTAGACAAAACTGGAAGAATTTGGTTTGACAAATTTTAATTTTGTAAACGGATTATGATTGATCAACAAGTTTACTAGGGAATGATCTAGGCGATTCTGAATATTCCGATTATTATTGTTAGTGTCATAATGAATAATATAAATACAAAATATCATATTTTTTCGATATTTTTATTCTTGGATATCACAGCTGAAAAAAAAATATTCAAAATCGTTTCGATAATTCCCTAGTAAACTTGTTGATCAATAATAATCCGTTTACAAAATTAAAATTTGTCAAACCAAATTCTTGATGAAAATTTTCTACGGAAAATTCAACGTTACCATAAGCGTGGTGTGTATATTATGATTTTATCTGTTTTTCCATATTATACTATATATATAATATATTTATATACCCACGCACACACACCATATTTTAAGTCTTTATTTCGGCAGGTACATTGAAAATGAAAAAAAAGGCTAACCGCCCCTAGCCGCCATAAAAATTCGGTTGTGAATATCCCGGCAAACTATATTATACGTTTCTCTTCGGTTATATCTCTGCGGGTCGCCTTTACATAAAACTGACATGAGAGGTACGATCGGGGGATTTAAAAAGGGCTTTGTTATATTATAACATTTAACATATAGTATGTACAGACGCCAGTCGACTCCGACGCCCTTCAGGTCGTAAAATAAATACGATTTCGTATTTTCGTCGTACCTATACCTAACTATACTTTTAAAAGAGGTACCGCATAATACAACTGAACAGACGATATTATCTTCGGATCGTTTACTTACACAGAATAATATGAAATATAATAATATATGGCATACGGGTCATGGCATGAAGGGTTTTTAAATCGCCGATCGCTTCGTATTATACTTATTTCTTATATTGTATACATAATAATATATAATATATCAATCGTCCGACTCCTACCCACAATGTAGTTATTGGCCGACACCGACGCCGTTCAGGTCGTAAATACGATTTCGTGTTTTCGTCGTACCTACCTACCTATATTTTTAAAATTGGTACCACATATAATACAACTGAAAAGACGATATTATCTTCGGGTCGTTTACTTACAGAGAAGAATATAAAATATAGTAATACATTTCATGAAGGGTGATAAATCGCCGAACGCGTCGTATTTTATACTTATTTTTTATATTGTACATAGTATATATAGCAACCGTCCGACTTCGCCGACTCATATAATATATATTGTACTAGAATTATATTTGTATAATATTATTATGTACCCACAATGTAGTTATTGGCCGACACCGACGCCCTTCAGGTCGTAAATACGATTTCGTGTTTTAGTCGTACCTACCTACCTATATTTTTAAAATTGGTACCACATATAATACAACTGAACAGACGATATTATCTTCGGGTCGTTTATTTAAACAGAATTTATAATATTATGATATATGCCATTAACGAGGGTGCCCTTACCACGGTAAATAACCGTACTCTTTTTTTTATACTGTATATAATATGTAGCAACAGGTCGACGGCGATGTCACCGACTCGTATGATATGTGCATTAGAATTAAATTTGTATAATATTATTATGTACCTACTATGTAGTTATCGGACGAATCCGACGCCCAGTAAAACGTAATTAATACGATTTCGTATTTTCGTCTTACCTACCTACCTATACTTTTAAAACTGGTGCCGCATAATAAAACTGAACAGACGATATTATCTTCGGGTCGTTTACTTACACAGAATATATTATAATATAATATATGACATTAACGAGGGTGCACCTCATCGTGGTAATTACTAAATACTAAATATACTTTTTTTTATGCTGTATATAATATGTAGAAGAACTGGCCGATGCTGACTTGTATATTATGCATTAGGATTTTATTTGTATAATATTATTATGTACTATGTAGATATCGGCCGACACCGACGCCATCTTGATCGTAAAACCGCTTTTGCCATCGTACTGAACGAGCAATTAATGTCCTTGCATCAGTATAGTAATGAGAACACGATATACAGATTAAACAGATAAACATTATCTTCATATTATGCAGTTTATATATGTGGGGCGACAATCCAAAACATACTATTGCCAAAATTGAAGAAATTGAGTTATATATTGATTCTTATAGAAATTAAGGCAGGGAATCGAATAGTGTAATCAAATTGTGACAAAACGTACTATTTCCCTTGTTAAAATCAATCTCAAACTCATAAATGACGCAAAACGCACTATTTCCAAAGCTAAAATTTGTCTAAATGCACTATTTCCAAAACGTAGTATTTTCCATGTTAAATAGTTTGTTTATTGACAAATTGACACAAAACGTACCAATTTTTCGAATTGTGCAATACGTACTATTTCCAAAGTAGGCCATAATGTACTATTTCCCATAGTATGAAGATAGGGAATATAATTGAATTAAATACATAACGTACCATTTCCAAAATCGTGGAAAAATAGAAAATCGTGATTTCTCAAAAAAGTGTAAAATGGAAATAGTACGTTTTGGATTGTCGCCCCACATATTATAGTCCCTATTTCTCTCATAGTATATTATGTACTGACGTATCGAAGGATTGGAATCCTCCTACTCTGCATAATTAATGGTACACAAGACGAATGTGTATTGGATTTTTTTTTAAATATTTTGAATTAATGGAAAATGCAAACGGATGGGAAAATGAGACAAAATTAGTATATTTACCATATTATTTATAAGGATCGGAACTATTTAAAATTATGGATTCGGAAACAAAATTGTGTAAACAAAACAACAACAACAGGGACTATAGAATGTCTAGATTTAATATTTATAAACCACCATTTTTCGATCAACAGTATAATAATAATTATAACTTATAAGGTTAGGTTAAAACATTATGATTTCGACATGGGAATAGTGGTGGGTTGTAGGACACTTTGTATGGTCATCTAGAAAAAATTAAAACCATTGACAGTTTGTACTATTTTAGGAAGTAACAACCGTCAATATGGCGGACAGTTTGTCCTATTTGAGGTACCTAGATAAAAGTGTGTATTTTTCAAATGAAAAAAAAAAGATACAAGTGCGTATAATATAATATAGTACCTATATCACATTATCACATAATTTGTTATTACAAAACCCATGTAGTTAACAGACATAAACAATAATAATAATAATAAAAATAATAATAATAATAATAGTTTTGATAGTAAATTTGTAGTATCTACAAGCTTCATGAATTTTTAAAAAAATTCACTGTCAATTATAAGTCATAAATCATAATATTATATAAATTTAAAAATAATAATAATAATAGTTAATATAATATTTAAAAATTAAAAGTATTGCAAAATTATTTCAAGTAATTGTGTATTTGTAATTATTTTATTTTCGTGCTGTGTACAGGCTTCGTGGATTGTTTTTTGTGTATTTTGGTTTTTTTTCTTATATTTTTGTTTAAATGACTAGCACATTCGTCCAATTGCAAAGATCGCAAAACACTCGTAATACGGACTTAACTTTGTTGTTTGGTTGTGGTTCATATTGTATATTGTACAGAGAGTATGGGTTGTGTGTGGAGTGTATTGTGTCACCAAAATCATGTCTCATACTGATTGCGAACACGATTCGCGATCTAAAGTTTAGAGCAATTCAATTTTATCTTATCTCCCGACTATATTTCCAGGTTTATTTATATCGTACAAAGTGTCCGCGATTGATTTTTATCAATTTATTTTCACCGTACAAAGTGTCCGCGGTATGCAACTCAAACAATAGATAGTACAAAGTGTCCGTTTACCATAGTGGTGTGGTGAACATTTAAAAACTATGATTCCCGGCATATATTTCAGTACCTACCCACTTTTTATCCCCTTAATATAATACATAGTACATATTATAATTATTATGTGACTGTAAATATTTCAATTTTTGTTTTATGTTATTGTTTACCATAATGTATCCAACCACCCCCTCCCCACCCCCAAACGAAAATTCCACCATGACCAAGAGGTGTCATAAAACGCCGTTCACAGAGCCACTGCATAGGTAGGTACTTACCACCACGTACGCACATATAGTATATTCGTGATGATATTATACACGATGTATAGCGATTAGAGGCATACAAAATGCAATATTGTAAAAATATATTCAGGTTCATCGTCGTACTGTTATTATTATAATAGTTTAATAGGTGGCACCGTATAAAATGTATAATATTAATATTATTATATTTATATATATAATAAAAATACTTTATTTTTTAACAAAACAACAGAAATTGCAATGCATTCACATTTAATAGCATAATATTGACATCTCTGTGATTAATTTTGTTAATTATATGGAATAACAGTGGTCTGATCTTTCATTTTCTTTGAATAAATTACATTCAAACAGCGTATGGATGGTTATTTGAGTACAATATAATATAATAACTATTTATGGAAAAAATGGTACCTATATAATATACGTACATCGAATACGTACACATATGCGATTTAAGATTTCATTACACAGACAATTTATACGAACAACTGCAAAAGAGGATTCACTTCCCCCCCGCGGATGTCCCTCCTATAATACACTCTATTTTTTTTTTCAATGTCATAATGCCTCGCGGAGCTGAACCGTTCGCACAATACAACGTCGTTAAATAAAAAAAAAAACCTAAACCCAATAACCAATATCGTATAATGGGTTGCCACACCACGTCATACCACATGTCGGCTCATCGCCAAACAAAAAAGGGTCAAAACCTGGTCACTCAATGGTGTACATGCCCTGCCTCACTGGTAAAAACTGGACAACATAACGCATTGACCTGCAGTTGCTGACCAAAGGATGTCCATCGGCACGAATCAAAGGGATACTTTCGATATCTCTCTCTCTCACCCTTTTGGCGGCATGTCACTTTGTTGGCCAACCATCGTCTTATTATCCCTACAATAATACAAAGTGACACATTTATATTATTATAGTTAGATGACAATACCCAACCATAAAATAATAGTAGCTTTACTGTAAGTACGTATTCTCTGATGTGACCAAATAATGATGTTCTGTATGTTTGTCCCTTTCAATGATTACGACCAGGAAGGGTTGGAAAGTTTTTAAAAAAAAATGCTGTAAACGTGCGTTTAAAACATTTTAAACAAGTAGTTTTGTTTAAAATATTTTATACATGACGTTAATCGACATTTAAAATAGGTATATTATTTAGACTTATAATCAACCAGCTATTAGATGCTTACTTATTAATTATTTGTAATTATAACTTGTATGTAGGCAGTGTTGTAAATAATACTTTTTAAAAGTATTTAAGTAATTATTACTCAAATACTCTTAAAATAAAGTATTTAAAATACCACCCAAATACTATTACTAATACTCAAATACTTTTCAGAATTATTTGAAATAATCTTAAAATACAAAATAAAATTCTTTTTACATTGAATGAACTTTTCTCTACAATGTTATATATTAGTTAAAAACAATAATCATATTATGTATTTGGGTATCTCATACCGCCGTTGACGATAAACGATAATGATAATTATTGATAAAAATTGTCATGGTAAATAGGCAGTAGGTACTAATAATCACCTAGTGATAATATTTTCGTATAGTTAAATAATATTATAAAGTATAAACTATAAAGTATAATAGCCGATAAGCAGAAGCTTTTTAAATATTAAATATTTTGTTATTGACTTAAGCTAATTATAGTGATACCGATACAGATGTATCTTTTCGATATTCATTGACAATAAACTGTCTCCCTATGAAAAAAAACATTTAATCGACAAAAACTGATGCCAAATTGTCTGTGTGTGTTTTTATTTAACAAAAATAATTATAAGTAGAAGCAAATTAAGAATTAAAAGAAAAAAAATAAGTATTCAATAAAATAGTATTCAATAGTGAAAAGAAGTATTTCAAATACTTCAAAATTAAAAGTATTTAAAAAAGTATTTGATTTTTTTTACTCAAATACTTCACAACACTGTATGTAAGTAATTGAGTGGCTTAGTTTAATTCTAATAGATAAATACATCATTTTTTTGTATTTTTAATAATTTGAAATTCTGAATTTATAATATTACAAAGTATTGTATGGAAACCACAAATATCTTATTAAATGTATATATTGTAATTTTATGTAATTTATAAAATATAACTATTTCGGTATTTACTAGTATTTAACACTTATTTTGCCTCAATTGGAATCATTGACCACCGCTCATAAGACGTTATATGTCCTATACTCCTATCCATTTTTTTATTATCTTTGAGTGACTATCAATATAGTATATTATAATATAATCATATCATAGAAAAATGTAACTGTATATAACTATTTCGGTATTTACTAGTATTTAACACTTATTTTGCCTCAATTGGAATCATTGACCACCGCTCATAAGACGTTATATGTCCTATACTCCTATCCATTTTTTTATTATCTTTGAGTGACTATCAATATAGTATATTATAATATAATCATATCATAGAAAAATGTAAAATAAACTATAGACCTTATACTCAAATGGCCTCAAATTATTTATCAGTTATATTTAGTATTCTAGAATAAAAGTCCAAGTATAAAGTATTTGAAATACAAAAAAGTATTTAAATACGAGTATTTGAATACCTACTTAACAAGACTGGTAACCAGTATAATTTTAGATTCTGAGCGGAGCGTTGAATGTATTGGTTTATTACAATGATGTGTGTTTTTTTTTGAATTTGTGTACACGATAAAAAGTCGAAATAATATATTATATAATATTGTACATTGACGTCTTCCAAAAATGTGTTTTGAATTTATTTAATATTCAAAATTGATTTGGAGGATAAAATGCTTGGTGGTGTTTAAAAAAAACTTCTATTAAAATTGTAAAATGATTAATTCATTTTTTAATTCAGCGTATAATACGTAATTGTTTTTAATTCTAGTAAGTAGGTAACATCCACGGACCAAAATATAATATATTAAGATATATCTCAGACCGTGGTACCGTCATATACGAGTGATAAATTTTAATGACAAAAAATAAATACTATAACAGATAACCACAGAACACTTTGTAATAAGTAGGGCTCGGATATTGTTGCACTAAAAATGTTATAAAATTGATTGCATTATTGCTGTGAAAAAACCCAAAATTGCACTTAAAAATTGCAATAAAAAAATATTTTGTACCAAAAAAATTAAAAAAATATATTAAAAAATTATTTTATGAAATGGATTAAGTCATTTTATTAAGTAATATTAAAAAGTTTTATTAGGTAGGTTTTAAACGAGTAGATAATAAAAAAGATTCAAATTCAAATTCTCGTCAGTTGTCATTAAAAATCTGGTAAATTGTCCGGTCTTCTTATTTTTTCAGAAACCTATAAATAATTTTATCAAAATTTAAAACTTTTATTTAAACTATTTTTATTTTTTTTTTAAGTTACCGCCGACGACGACGGTCAAATAAGCCCGACATAACCATAGATTAAACCTGTATAATCTAACAAAAAAAAGTGAAAACACAAAAAAATACATAAAATTGTATTGAAAATGACGACAATCAACAAAATTGCAATAAAATTGAAAAAAGATCAAAAATTGCAAAAAGTTGCACTTAAATTTTTTATATATTAATTGGTACTCGTTTGAAACAAATTTATAACCTACTTAGCAACGAATCCGAACAATAGAAAAAAAGTTGCAAATGCAACAACATCCGAGCCCTAGTAATAAGTATTATACGTATGCAGTCGAGTCTTGATAACTCGAATTCCAATAATTTTGACTTGTGTATTTTTCGGGTTATATAATATCTCCAATATAACTTAGACTCAACATTAAATTATGTGAGCCTTGAGATGTGAGCTCGGAGAATTTACCTAGTAATTACGTAAAGTTATGTACATTTTTTCCGATACGTTTTTTACCCTGTAAATTTTTATTTACTGTTCATAAAATCGAGTGACTCCTTGTTCTTAATATTTTTACAAGTTTTATAACTTTAGACAATTTCCAATACCTAATATTATTGGATGATATTAGTATATTACTATCTAAGGACTAAGATACCTACCTACTATTATAATAAATACACATACAGCGTAATCGGTACACAGAAACACATGTATTAATAATTACATATTAAGAAAAAAATGCACACCCGTAAACAGTGTATTTGTTACCTTGTTAGAACATGCAAATAAGTTATTAGTAAATAAAATTATTTTTATTGAGAAAAATATGCTCAAGGACTTGATAAATGTACTAATTTACCGAATTTTAAGTTAATTTACGAAGTTTATTTTACCGATAAATTTACAGTAAAAATGTTTTTCGGTAAAATTCACGTCTCTATCCTCGTCTGGCTCTGTTACATTCGTCAGTCGACTATAATACGTACCTATCTACCTTTACTGTCTACGTGTTGGCAACGGGCACTCATGAAATTATATATTTTGTGTTTTATCAGTTGTCGATTGCGCAATAGTGCTATCGTGTGTTAAATTAATTTGTAGTTCATTACAACAACAAATATTATTTTCGTTTTATAATAAATGTACGATATGAAAATAATTTTAATATGTTACAAAATATATTGTCGAATATTAAAATATTTTAATACTGATTAATGAGTATTACCATTGATTATAAATACTATTTATAATCAATAGTATTATTTAAATAATATGTTTATAGTGTACCGTCCCTATGAATCCTTCCTAATTATAATAGCCATACTTTGATAATAGTGTTATACACAGTGACCAACAAGTAAGTGAAGGTTAACACTAACCGAATGGCCGAACACTATATAGTATATTATGTACCATTAACATAACTCAAATATAGATAAGACTTCGATTTATTGTAAATATAGTCGTAATATAATAAAGATGAGTTCACTGAAAAATTTGTTATTTAATTGAGTAATTTATCAGTGTCGGTACTTACAAAATGTGATATATATGTATATAAAGATTTGGTATA